>CM035836.1:180995541-181468310 GCA_020510985.1 Pholidichthys leucotaenia | reverse complement strand
TTACAAGTGGGATTCTCTGCCAACTGCTTAAGTGCTGGATTATACCAAATCTACGACCACGACAAACGAGTCGTGGCCTATGCCAGCAAAACCCTCTCTGGTCTGGAACTGAAATACTCGGACTGTGAAAAAGCCCTTCTGGCCACTGTATGGGCAGTCAAGCATTTCTCCAACTATGTAGGAGGCCAGAGAATCACAGTTGAGACTCACCACCAACCAGTGGTCTTCCTTAACAGTCAACGCATCAGAGAAGGTGTCGTAACAAATGCCAGAATAGCCTCCTGGTTGATGGCTCTACAAAGCTTTGATGTGGAGGTCCGCTACGCACAAAAGTTGAGAAGCCCTCTCGGCACAGACTTGGCTGCCTGCCAACGGTGCTCTGAGGACACTCCAGGACCATCCATTTGTGCAGAGCCACCTACAGTCACTGAAGACCCAAACCATCACTACTTTGACCAGAACATCTGCCAAGATATGGTCACCGCCTATGTCGATGGTTGTTCTTTTCACCATGAAACTCATATTCGCGCTGGTGTGGGTGTGGCATGGCTGAACAATCAGCCTTGTGAACCCCACAGCTATCAACTGGGTTCCCAATCATCTCAGTATGCGGAAATTGCAGGTGTGCTCATTACACTGCAACTTGCTGTAGACCATGGCATTCGCACATTGGTCATCTGCACTGACTCCAACTATGCACGCCTCACTTTCACTTGTCATTTAGCACTCTGGAAGGCCAAAGGTTTTGTAACCTCCAACCGCAAACCGGTTAAACATCAAGACCTTTTCAAAGCATGTGATCACCTGGTCACCTCCAACAACCTCCAGGTGTACTGGAAAAAGGTCAGAGGTCACTCGCGCACACCAGGTCAGGACAAAGAATGGAATGACCTTGTGGACTCACTTGCAAAACAAGGAGCTATACAAGGCACACCCTGGTCCTTTGATCCTGCTCAGGTGCTGACTTCACAGTCCCACCCACCCACCTCTACAGTCTGTGCAGTCACTAGGGCCCAGACTAACAGGTCCCAAGACACGACACAAACCACAGGTCCCCTTGCGGTTGACCCTGTTTTCACTGACGCTGACCTTATCTCTCTTCAAACCCTTGACCCTGCGGTCCATAAAATGATACAATACATCCCAGATCCTGCACTTAATGCACCATCCGACTTAGATCTCGCTGACACTCCAGACTTGAAGCCACTTTTTGCCGCACGATCATCCTTGCAGCTGCGAAATGGCATTCTAGTTCATGTTTCCGATGAACTCCCTACGCCTGCGCTTGTGGTCCCTCGTAACCAGAGGGGGGTGATGATTGTTCATGCCCATGATCTCCCAACTGCAGGACACAAAGGCGTCAAAGCGACGTACAACGCGCTCAAACAAGTGGCATATTGGCCATACATGCGAAAGGATGTAGCCGACTACATAAAGGGATGTCTCGTATGTTGCCAGTTTCAACCAACCAACCCGATGCATCGAGCACCCCTACAGAAAAGAGGCATTTCATTCCCATGGTCTGACCTCCAAATTGACTGGGTAGGTCCCCTTCCACGGTCAGCCAGAGGAAACAAATACTTCCTCACAGTCACATGTGCTTTCACCAAATGGGTCGAGTGCCTGCCTGCTCCTAATGACACGGCAGAAACCACGGCCTACTTGTTGATGAACCACGTATTCTCTAGGTTTGGTCTGCCAAGCCGAATCAACTCTGACCGCGGCACTCATTTCACTGCCGAAGTCATGCGACAACTGTGGGAAACCTTGGGAGTTAAAGCTAACTTCCATATTAGTCACCACCCACAATCCTCCGGACAGGTTGAAAGAACCCACCAAACTGTGATCAACATACTGAAGAAGTATGTTTCACCACACCAAAAAGACTGGGATGTAAAACTCCCGCTGGTCTTAATGGCCATCCGAGCCACACCCCATGAAGCTACGGGGGTGTCACCTTTTGAAATGATGACAGGCTGGCAAATGACTTTGCCCCTGCATTTACTCTACCAACCTGGAGAAGCCAGTGTTACTACAGCTTACACTACTCACCAGTACATGACTGACCTGACCAAACATCTCCGACAGACTTTTGCCTTTGCCCAAAAACATTTGGACCGATCAGCTGAAGGACGCAAAGCCTACTACGACCAGAAAGCCTCACATGACGAACTCCAAGTGGGAGACAAGGTTTTCTATTATGCTTTCATTCCTCAGACAGGACAGACCAACACACGAGCAGGAAAACTCGCTCGGAAATTCCTCCCCAGGTGGACAGGTCCACACACGATCACAAATAAACTCTCTCCGGTCGTTTACCAAATCAAAATAAGCAAAGGTCGCCAGGACCCCATCTCCAAATGGATCCATCGTAATCAAATCAAAGCTTACAAAAACCCCATGGGACTTGACGGGGACAACACTGTTCCATTAAGTCAGTAAACAAACCTAAAATCTTGTTTGTGCCCGATAGATAACTGTTAGCTGACGATCAGCCTCAGACATTCTCGGTCGCATTTCTCTTTCTCAATCAGGTAACTGCATTAAACCTTCAAAAGGAGAAAGTTAACCCAAACTAACTGACTTCCTTAAAATCTAACCTTAAAAGACCCCGCAAAATTTCTTTCAGTATCATCAAGTTACTATTTCAAAGTAGTACAAACAAAATCAACAACATCACTAGCTTAAGTCAATAATCACAAAACCCTCTAAAAGGTGATAAACACTAATAGCTTAGAGCTCAGTCTCTAACAAAGTTGTTCCACCTCTAAGAATAACTTCCACCTATCACTCAGGTACCTCAAGAAAAGGAAAACTGACAAGAAGCTCAAGATTAAAATGACTCACTTCTATTTGTTGGCCAAGACGATGGCCCTCCTGTTTTTCAGTTTAGCCCTCTACCTAGCACCCTCACCTACTTTCGCCCAGTTAGAACTGGACAAAGTCCAGACAAGAAGTCAACAATCCTTAGGTAGATTCTCAACCACGGCCTCATCATTAGGGCCCCTTGCTAGCCTTAGCACGTCTACTGTTAAATCAGTCAACACCGCTACACTGAAGTGCCAGATAGTTGAACCACCAACTGTTACCAAAACTTTGCAAGATACTGTGTTGGTTTTGAATGTTTGCTCCAAAGCCTCATTCAAACTCAACAAGGTCTTGGACTTGTCACTCTTCATGTTAGAGGGTGACCCTGCTCACCCACATCTAATGCCTGTGTTTCTTCGAAAGGTAGCTAAAAATATTAGACTTTCAGCTAACACTTTGACAACGAGTCTGCCTTCACCGCTTCTTGCCCCTGTTTCAGATGTCACAAAGTTATTCCTCATTGCCACTCAAAGAACAATGATGACTTTCCATGTTCGCTCAGTCTTCCAGAACAAAGGTCTCGAACACCCTCTGAGTAAGACCTCTGTGGAACCATGGTTTAGTCCAGCTAAACCAATTCAGTTCGAACCTCCTTGAATTAACTCAATATTGCTTAACCTAAACATCTACCTCAGATAAGTAATACATTTTTGTTTTGCATTCTTTGTTTTGACTTTTATTTTTCTTTATTTTTAGAATTTTTAAAAGTTATATGCATGCTTATATACAAACCTATATTTTTATATATAGCTCTTGCACTCCATTTTGATTTTTGTACCCATTCAAACTATTTTCTTTTTTTTGAACAACTATGATAGCTATTTCATCGTGAACCAAAATTCCTACCTCAGGTATGTAAGACTACGCACCTATTTTTGTAGCTAGAATTTTTGAGTCATTTCAAGACCTATGCCTTAGCTTACTACTCCAAGTCAATTTTATAATCTACATTTGTCCATATTCAAATTATTTTTGGAAATTCATGGAAGTCCTTCCAGTAAACCAAAGTCAAAGATCTGTACTTAGTAATAGATACTGTTTGCATGCTAGTGTGTATGGACATCACACAAACCTTTTAACCCAGTATTTAGGTCAAGTGTTGCCAAGGAGACGAAGCTGCCATGGATGTGTACCGACGCTGACCGATGCTCACCATCGCTACAAAGGGGGGACAGGTGTAGCATCATCGTCCTCCTCAAAACCAAGACAGAAGATCACTTCTCTCCAGTTTACAGGAATTTCATTTTATTCATTACACAGGAATATCACCTTTCTGCCTTCTCAGGAATATCACTGGCTTTTATGCTGACTCATGCAGGCTTCTCCCAGGCCTGACCAAAGATGCTTGCTTTCCCAGGACCCCAATGTAAACAGTTGCCGCTTTCAGAGATTGTAAGGATCAGAGTTTGCTTTTAAAGGCTCAAAGGAACATAAAACTCAGGAGACCAGACCTCTCAACATGAACACTGCATTTGATAACGTACCTTTTCACAGGAAACCAATGTTTTTAAAAGAGTCATAAACCACTTAATCTGACGGTTTTATAGTCTATGCTGTCCAGGTACCCCTTCGCCAGATACTAAAGGAAATCATCTACAGCTCAACAGTACCTCCTAGCGGATACCTACGGAATGTGTTTTCAGTACGTAGGATGACTTTTAATTTGTTCTAAATATTAAGTTTCTTTCAGCTTATCCTATGGATCCTAAGGACACTGAAAACCATCCCTCTTATCACCAACCATGGTTTGCTGCATGTTCTGCTGTTCTAATCTTGATCTAAATGTGAATGCATGTATTATAATTATGTATAAGAAATGTTATATTCATGAGTGTTATTGGAGTAATGGTATAAATGCATGATCACCATATATTAGCCAAGTCATTTAATTTAGTTAGATTTTATATTGAGCATTTATTTTATAAGAACTGACTGTTGATTTTTCCCTCTGAAATTTCATGGGATGGTGTCTTCATTTGGTTGGCTGCTCTCAAACAAAGAAGTGTTCTCACATTGGATAGCAGCCATTTCAAACTGCTTCTGAAAAAGTAGATTGGTCAGTCTGGCGACTGACCTCATCAGTTTTACGACCCGGCGAGGTAACTTTAAAAGACAGAAGTTAGATTTGAGTTTGAGTTAAGAGTTAAGAGAAAAGAAAAAGTCAGCAGGATCAACAGAGTTAGAAAAAGAGATCAAAGAAGTTAAGAGAAAAAAAAAGTGTAGAAGTAGAGACAACAGGCAGGAAGATTAGAACAAGATTAGCTAGAAATAGAATTAAGAATTAGAAACACAGAAAGAAGAAAGAAAGAGATTTTGAGAAAGATTAGGAACTAAATTAAGATTAAAGAAGCAGAATAGTAATCTAGATCTCAGAAGAAGATTTTATTCCACCGTTTCAAGGCCCTGTGAAGTTTTATTTTATTCTCTGTGTGTTTGTCAAATCTTTTCTTATATTCTGGAAACTGAGGAGGAACCATTTTTCTTTAGAGCTCGTCCCTTTTTAGAGAATCAAATTCTCAAACTTTTTCCTTCACCTCAGAAGCCATTCTTATCCTAGTAAGTGTTTTTCTAACATTTTTTTTATGACTTTTCACGCCATTAAAGTGGACCTTTAATTTGCCTAGTTAAAGTGAACAGAGACTGAGAAGATTTTCCTTCAGTTTTTGGGTCAGTCCCGCTACAAGAGACCCCAAATTTGGATTCTTTTCCCAAGGACTTTTCACGCCGCCCTGAGACAAACCACCCACGGCTGCAAATGTCTCTTTGAAGGGCCCCCCAGCTGAGTTATCACCCCACGGCTGTGAGTGAGGACAGCAGCCGCTTCCTCCCGACGTCCTAACTTCAAAACCCAGCGGTACCGACCCGCGTAACTTGGACCTACGGCCATGTGTGAGTGAGATTCTTATTTCTCCTATTTCTGGGTTAAAACGTGATGTCCTAACGATTAAATTACAATTGAATATGGCCCGTATTTCAGGGCTCAATTAGTCTCAGCCACAGGATAGGACTGTAAACTGAATGAAAACTTTCAGTCATTTTTAAGTAACTGCCCTTAAATTTTGTAGATTAATTCAGGAGTCATTTTTAGATAATTAGCTTATGAATTTTCCCCATAAAATTGCGATGTTTTGTTAAAACATTCCAGCCTCATTTACCGTTGAAACATAAGTCTAGTTTCTCCTTGGTTCTGCAGAGGTGTAAAGCTGGATTTTATGTTCAGGAACTCAATATCAGTTGATGTGATATTTTACGCTGTCATCATCTGAATCTGTTTATTCATCATTTGAACGCCATGCCATGTAACCTGAATGATTTTAATAAAGAGTGAATAAGAGCAGTAGAAGCGTTTTCCTTTCGCATATACAGGTTTCCTAATCACGGCAGGACAAAAACTCACTGAAACTTTGAGACTGATTCATTAAGTAATTTAAGGTACAAAATTAATTAAAATTAAAGTTAATTTTATTGTCCGTTAGGACTGGTGCCCCTTCTACGAGTGCTTTTATTTAATTTAGTGGGTGTAGAAGTGACGGTTCAACTCCGCCCCCTTTCACACCCACTATTAAATAAAATAAATAATTCCTGTACCTTATGACAAATAATTTTATAGGCCCTTCATCCTACACAGGCATCCAAGTGTCACATCAGACCATTTAAAACTATTTAGATCAGCGTGGTCTGCATGCTAGACGACCTGCAAGGGTACCTGACCACACCAGGCACAGGCGTCATCGTCTTGCATGGACCAGGGAGCATTTACGCTGGACAAGGGACCAGTGGGCCTCAGTGCTGTTCTCTGATAAAAGTTGATTCACGCTGAGCAGAAATGATGGCTGCCAGCGATGTTGGAGACGTCAAGGAGAGCGCTATCTATCAGCCACTGTTGTCACCAGATAAGCCTTTGGTGGTGGTGGTGTTACAGTCTGGGCAGGTGTGTCTCGTCAATACAGAACTGCCCTACACCTTGCGAATGGTACAGTGACAAGCCAATACTAAATGAATAACATCATTAATCCAGTCATTGTGCCCCAGCACGAACACAGGCCTAATTTCATTTTCATGGATGACAATGCTCCAGCTCATTGAGGTCGCTGGAGGCTGGGGTACCTCAAATGGAGTGGCCTACACTTTCTCCAAACCTGAATCTCATAGAAAACCTATGGGATCAGCTGAGTCGCTGTGTTGAGGCTCGTAACCCTGCATCCCACAACCTCAATGACCTGAGGGCCGCTCTTCAAAAAGAGTGGAATGCCATCCCTCAGCAGACAATAAGTCAACTTGTGAACAGCATGAAATGTCATTGCCAAGCTGTAATTGATGCTCAAGGGCACATGACAAGTTATTGAAACATTGACATCTTTAGTTGTGGTATACCCACCGATGGCATAAGCCTCGTCACGGATCCCATGACCAAACTCCAATGACGGGGAGAGCACTACATAAGCGTCCTCTGCAAGCCACCTCCTCCCACCTCAGAAAAGCTGCAGCAGTAAGCTGATGCCAGTGTTGAAGACAACTCGGTCAGCCTTGCCCCACCCTCAATCAGTGAGTTGTCACATACTGTCAAGCAGCTCCCCTCTGGGCGAGCCCCCAGCGCTGATGGAGTTACAGCAGAGATGATGAAAGCCGCCCTCACCTCTGTCATCCCTTGGCTGGAACATCTGTGCCGCTTCATCTGGGCAGAAGAATAGACTTAGACTTAGACTTAGACTTAACTTTATTAATCCCTTTGGGATGACTCCCTCTGGGAAATTTAAAATTTCCAGCAGCACATAAAAGGAGCATACAGATCAGAAAAGCAAAAAAGAAAAAATAAACACTTAATAAACACTTAACATAATATACACAGTATAAATATAAGGCTAAATATGGCTTGTACAAGTATGGTTAAGTTAAGGTTATTTCACTATGAATGCCCTACTGTCCTCTGTACTCTATGTCCCCCCCCCCCCCCCAAGTGAGGAGTTATAGAGTGTGATGGCATGGTGGACAAAAGAGTTCTTGAGCCTGTTGGTCCGACACTTGGGAAGGAGCAGTCTTTCACTGAACAGGCTCCTCTGGTCACTGATGACGGTGTGCAGAGGGTGGCTAACGTTGTCCATTATATCCAACAGTTTATCCAGAGTCCTCATCTCTGCCACCGTCACCAGGGTGTCCAGCTTTGCGCTGACCACAGAGCTGGCCCGCCTGATCAATTTATCCAGTCTGGACGCATCCTTCTTGGATATACTGCCCCCCCCCCCCAGCACACCACAGAGTAAAAGAGGACGCTGGCAACCACCGACTGGTAAAACATCCGCAGAAGTTTGCTGCAGATGTTGAAGGACCGCAATCTCCTTAGGAAGTACATCCTACTTTGTGTCTTCCCATACAAGTGGCTAATGTACAGTATGTTGTCCAATCCAATTTATTATCCAACCACAACCCGAGATATTTGTATGAATCCACAACCTCCACCTCAGCTCCCTCTAACAGGACTGGTTGAGGTCTTGGTCTAGACCTCTCAAAATCAATAACCAGCTCCTTCGTCTTAGAGGTGTTGAGCTGTAGGTGGTTAGTGTGGCACCATGCAGCAAAGTCCCCTACTAGTCTCCGATACTCCTCCTCTCTGTCATCCCTGATACACCCAACAATGGCTGTGTCGTCGGCATACTTCTGAATATGACACAGCTCCGAGTTGTAGCAGATGTCCGAGGTGTACAGGGTGAAGAGAAGAGGGGCCAATACTGTGCCCTCGGGGCTCCAGTGCTGCAGACAATGGTGTCAGACGTAATATCCTTCAGCCCGACATATTGTGGTCTGCCAGTGAGGTAGTCAGAGATCCAGTCCACCAGGTGGGAGTCCGCTCCCATCTTGCTTAATTTATCCCAAAGCAAGGGGGGCCGAATGGTATTGAAGGCACTGGAGAAATCCAAAAAGAGGATCCTCACTGTGCCACTTCCCTTATCCAGATGGGAGTGGGCTCGATGAAGCAGGTAGAGGATGGCGTCCTCCACTCCGACACCTGGTTGGTACACAAACTGCAGGCGGTCCTGGGCGTGTTGCACCTGGGGTCTGAGGAGGCTGAGAAAGAGCCGCTCCAGCGTCTTCATCAGATGTGAGGTGAGTGCCACTGGTTGGTAGTCATTCAGCTCGCTGGGCCGGTTCTTTTTCGGAACTGGAACGATGCGGGATGTCTTCCAAAGAGTGGGCACTCTCCCAATCTGCAGGCTGAGGTTGAAGATCCGTTGCAGTGGTTCCCCCAGTTCTGCAGCGCAGGTCTTCAATACTCTTGGACACACTTTGTCTGGGCCTGCAGCTTTCCTGGGTCGGAGCTTCCTCAGCTGCCCTCTGACCTGTTCTGTGGTAATAAATGGCAAGGTCGTACTGATGTCATACTGATGTACGACATCAGTACGACAGTTCTCAGTTCTTGACAGTAGTATAAATGACAGGGTCGTACTGATGTAGGGGGGGGGGTTGCAATATTTGGGGGGAGGTGTGTGGAGGGGGGCGTGGCTGTAATGAGGGTGGGGGTGGGAGGGGCAAGGGCAAAGGCTGGTTGAACCTGTTGAAAAAATCGTTCAGTTCATTTGCCCTCTCTATTGTCCCCTCAACAACTCTGGTCTTTGTGTTGAGACCTGTGATGGTCCTCACACCTTCCCAGACCTCCCTCATGTTGTTTTCCCTCAGCTTCTGCTCCACCTTTCTCCTATAGCTGTCCTTGGCTTCCTTCACACAGTGTTTCACCTCCTGCTGTGCTGCCTTCATGGCCTCTCTGTCTCTGCTCCTAAAAGCAGCCTTCTTCTTGTTGAGGACCATTTTGACTTCCCGTGTTACCCATGGCTTGTTATTAGGGTAGCAATGGACAGTCTTGACAGGGACGACCTCGTCTGTACAAAAGTTCAGGTAATCCGTCAAACAGTGTGTCAACCCCTCTATGTTCTCACCAAGCGGGTCCATCAGCACATCCCAGGCTGTGGTGTTAAAACAGTCTCTCAAGGCGCTTTCCTTCTCAGGGGACCATCTCCTGACTGATCGAGTTGTCACAGGTTGCTTTTGAACCAGGGGAATATACAGTGGCTGTAGATAAACCAGGTTGTGATCAGACTTCCCTAGTGGGGGAAGGGGGGTCGCTCTGTATGCATCCCGTACATTAACATACAGCAGATCAATTGTCTTGTTGTTTCTGGTTGGACAGTCTACAACTTGATTAAAAACAGCCAAAGTAGCATCCAAAATTACATGGTTAAAGTCCCCAGAGATGATCATGAGTGCCTCAGGGTGCTGTGTCTGCAGCCTTGCTGTGACTGAATGGATTTTTTCACAGGCAGTGGCTGCGTCCGCTCTCGAAGGGATGTAAACACAGACGGTGATCACGTGACTGAACTCTCTCGGCAAGTAATATGGCCGCAGGCTAACAGCTAGCAGCTCAAGATCCCGGCAACATGAGAGTGTCTTTACAGAGATATGACCTGGGTTACACCAGCGATTGTTAACATACATGATGAGTCCCCCACCCTTTCTTTTCCCGCTAGCCTTAGTGTCTCTGTCGGCTCTCACAGCAGTGAATCCTAGCAGGTCCACGTTAGCATCCGGTACTAGGTGGTTCAGCCATGTCTCCGTAAAAATGAACAAGCTGCTCTCCTGGTAAATCCGAATGCATCCCTGGGGAGTGCAGGGAAGGGGTTATTCTGTCCTTCTATAAGAACAACGGTGACCGTGATAGCATAGCCATCTATCGTCCCATCACGCTTCTTTCCATCCCCGTCAAGGTAATCACCACTGTCATCCTTAGCCGCATCCGCTCCCTGCTCCTCATCAAGCGCTACCGCCAGCAGGCCGGCTTCACCCTTCGCCGGTCCACAGTGGACTGCATCCTTGCCTTGAGTGTCCTGGCACAGCAATGGAGGGAGTACCGCCAACATCTATATGTGGCCTACATCGACCTCAAAGCTGCCTTCGACTCCCTAGACAGGAACGCCCTCTGGCAACTCCTTTGTGGCATTGGAGTCCCATCCACAGTCATCACCATCAAAAACGAGCTGGTTGAGACTGTCAACGATTTTGTCTACCTCAGATCTAAGGTCACCAGCTCCTGCTCATGAGACCCAGAGATTATTCACTGCCTGCAGCTGTCTCGCAGTGCTTTTGGTCGTCTCCAGAGAGTCTAGCGGAGCGGGAAGATCCGCACAACCACAAAGTTATGAATCTTTAACACCTGTGTGATTTCCGTCCTCCTTTACGGGTCCGAGACCTGGACCCTCTCCACCACAACCACCCATCATCTGGATACATTCCATTGAACCTGCCTCCGTAACATCCTTGGCATCCAATGGTTCCACCACAACACAAACGATGAGGTCTGCAGGAGGGCTGGCTTTCCAATCACCATCTCCACCGTCATCAGAAGAGGGAGGCTGCGGCTCCTCGGCTGCGTGGCCAGGTTGGAAGACGAGACACCGGCCAAGCAGGTCCTGTCCCCCAGTGCTCGCCCCCCCCCCCCCCCCCCCCAGGGCTGGCATCACCCCCGAGGTTGACCCAGACTGTCCTGGACGACCCAGGTTGCAATGATAAGACCTCTGGCTGACCTCATCACCCTAGCCCAAGATTGCCCTGCCTTCAGACAATTGGCTGCAGTGGTCACCTAAGTGGCCAGGCGAGGATTAAGTTAAGTAGGTAATGCCCACCACTGTTGTTGGCTTTTGTTCAATAAATTGTTTGAGATGAGGAAATCACCATTGCATGCGTTTACTTAAATGCCCTACTTTCATGATATAATATCACTGTAGTGTGAACTGTTAACATTTACCATAAATTTCACCTGAAAACCAAATATCCCTAACTTTTTGTGAGTAGTGTATATATACTGTAGCTACTAGGGATGAGCCGATACCACTTTTTCAAGACCGATACCAATACCGTTACTGTGACTTTGAGTATCGGCCAATACCGATCCAAACCCAATTCTGTCTCTCTTATTTAAAACAACAAAAGTGCAGGACATACTTTATTAATGAGTAGTTGCATTTTGTACACATATAAAAACAGAAATCTAAAAGTCAAAGAACATATTACAAATTTGACCCAGTTCAGCAATGCTGCTGCTTTTTTTAATTTTAAACTTTGCAACATTGGCAGCATTTCATTGGTCAGCACCATGTAAACATGCATTCTGAAGTTTTAAGTGCAAGTTTATGCAAAACTTTGAATCTGAGTATTTAAGTAAACATCCAGATGAAATTCAAAGTGCCACTTTATGTATGAAGTAAAAAATGCTGTAGATCTGAAAAGAAATGGCGTTCACTTATATAGCGCTTTTCTTCTCATCTAGGATAACCAAGGCACTCGCTTTACAGATCCTGCAATCCACCCATTCACACACACATTCACACACTGATGGTGGCAGAGCTGCCATATACACAGGCGCTTACCAGGCCACCAGGAGCAACTGGGGGTTCAATGTCTTGCTCAAGGACACTTCGACAAGCGGACAGCAGACAGAGCGGGAATCGAACCTGTGACCCTCCGATCAGTAGTCGGTCACACTACACTTGCGCCACTGCTGGCCCCTCCTGGTCCTCAGTTTATTTAGTACTGTTTATGATATTATTCTCTGTCCATTCTTAAGGTGTGTTCACACCAAATGCGAACAGGCGGATTTCTCGCGTGGTACGATTGCATTATTACTCAATGTAAACACGCGAACAGACATGAATTCCCCTTCTGAGTGAGCTGCAGACAGGCAAAGTTGCCTTTTATAACTTCTGCAGCTGTGTTCAGCCTTCTGTCGAAATTCCCAAAATAACATCATGCTTAGGTTTACATTATCTGACAGAAGGCTCACCTAGAAAAAGTTGTCCCTTCCTCCAAAACTTCGCAAGATGATGGGTGTTTCCGTTGCTAGCTTGCTAGCCTTGTTTAACATGTCCGTGGCAGGAATCCGAGGGTAAATAACTCCGAAATCCCGATTCAGCTGAAGAGCTCCCAGTCCTCGTGTCTCCAGGTGAGTGAGTCTCATTTTCAAACTAGTTTACTCTGCAATGGTGATACTTTTACTCCGGTGATGGCAGAATCTCAAAGCTAGCAGCTAGCTAGCTAGCTAGCCTCGGAAGCGAACGTGCAATTTCGCATGTACTCACCTCTTTCCATTGACTTTGTATGTATTTATGCCACTCGTTTGTGTTTGATCTGAACTCACCTTTAGTTTTTAGGTTTGCTCTTATTCTGAAGTCACATCCTGTTCCATTTCATGTACCCTTGCACCCTCTGGGATTAATAAAGTATACAAAATACAGACAAAGTAATTTGCTATTTACTGTATGTTTCTGTCTCCTACCTGTCATCAACTGTAACCCCCCCCCCCCCCCCCCCCCGAAAGGTACGCTCCAGTCTGGTTTTTACTTTCAGTTTTGTTCTTTTGTTTAGGTTTCACTTTTAGCGCCCAGCCTCCCGAGCTGGAAACGCAGTGGCTGCTGCTGCACAACACGTGTCCTTCCGCTCAGTTCTTGACAGAATTCAGCATTCTCCTTTGCTGACTCCTTTGCTGTGATACTTTTGCAAGTGTTGTATCAAGTTGGTGGTGTAAAATTGTAAATGCTGGTACCACACAGCAACATACTGAGGCAAGTCCCACAGACAGGCTCCAGTGATGTGCCTTGATCGAACCTGATACCGATATGGCGAATTGGATCGGCTCATCCCTAGTAGCTACTCTTGTAATTCAGTCATTTACTGGATTCAACACATTAGCCATGACTTAAACAGCTCAGCCCTCAGCAGCCATCCTCCAAGAGAGCTTATTGTCAGACAGGTAAGTTAACATAAACAGCACATACTAACAGTATAGTCATTCTTCTAAAGCTTGAAACAGTTGGTCATTGAACTTACTTTCTTTACTCACTAAAACTTACCAAGCAGATGCGCACTCAACGTTGCGGCTCTGGGGTGTCTCTTTTTCAGATGTTTATGCATCACTGAAGTGCTGCCATGATAAGTCTGCTTTGCAGAGTCTGTATTTTACTTGTTTCTTTTCTTTATTTTCTGTAAAATGTTCCTATACTTTTGAAAGTTGGGGCTCACTTTTTGTTTATCTTTTCGCACTGGAAATTGTTCATGCATGCTGGGCAACAGAAGTGCTACAGCCTGCAGCAGTTTCAGTAGTGCATTGCAGTTACAACTGAACATTTCTGCAGCATGTCCATAAACTTCAAATTTAAACGACGCATCAACGATAAAATTTTTCATCAACAAATTTTTATGATCACAACGCGGTGGCGGAGTGGTTAGCACTGCGGCAGCACAGCAACTCACCCTTGGCCGGGGGATCCTGGGTTCAATCTCAGTCCCCGACCAACAATGATCTGTGTGGAATTTGCATGTTCTGCCCGTGTCTGCGTGGGTTTACTCCGGGATTTCTCCGGTTTCCTCCCACATGCCAAAAACATGCAAGTTAGGTCAATTGACATCAAACTGGGGATTCTAAATTGTCCTTAGGTATGACTGTGAGAGTGAATGGTTGTCTGTCTCTCTGTGTTGGCCCTGTGATGGACTGGTGATCTGTCCAGTGTGTACCCTGCCTCTCGCCCAAAGATGCTGGGATAGGCTCCAGCCCCCCGTGACCCGAAAAGGATTAAGCGGAAGAAGATGGATGGATGGATGGATGGACGTTGTCGACAACATTGACTAATCGTTGCAGCCTTACTAAGCTACCCTAAATTTGAATTCATGAACTGCTGCCTTGACTTGTTCTTTTGTTATTGTCCCTTGCAAGGCCCTGAAGTAGCAAAGCTCAGCCCATATTGCCAGTTTTGGTGTTTTATGACTATTCCATGAACTACGCCTGACTCCATGTAGTTTTAGCATAGATCATGCTCATCACGTAGCTGTTAATGAAACAGTATATGTTTAATAGAGCACTACTGAACAAGCATAATGATGAGACAGTGATCATAAGTCCTACTCCTGTGAAATGATATTTGTGTTTGTGAAATTTTAAGTTTGTGTCTGTTAAATGGGTCATTGACTGAAAAATTGTGTTTTTGTAGGTTATAACCTTCTGAAAAGCATCTATTGGTCATGTAGTTATCAAAAAAATATCAAAACACTCACTCCTCTTAAAAAAAAAACAAAAACAAAACAAACAAACAAAAAAAACCCCAGCCTTTATGTTGTTTTTAATCTCCAAGAAGCCATTTTATCTTTTTCCGGTTTGCTTCGGAATTTCACTAATAGGTAGACTAAACACCACTCAACCTGATACCTACCTGCTGCTCTATAGTAGGCCAGTCTAACTTCCTGTCATGGTGTTAGCTTTAGAGCTAACAGTGGTACTAGGAAGCTTGCACTAAGTTCTCCTTACATTGTTTTTTTTTTCCCTTTAGATTTAAGTCACTCAAATAGGCATTCTTATTGACTAATCTACAGTCAATAATATATGTTTTATTTCATTTACATTAATTGGCTCAGGTTTGGTGAGATTTGGTGAGACAGCTGAGATTAGCAATAGTGATGTAAGCGGGAGGGTGGAGTTGAATGCGGTCTTAGAGATTTAAAGAGACATGCACTGAAACCAGCTGTTCTGAAAAAGGCTGCCAAATAGGATTCCAATCCAATCCACCTTTATTTATGAAGCACTTTAACCCCTTAACGCCTGAATTTATTTCCAATTATGAAAAAAAAAAATTCACTTGTGTTTTTGCTTTCAAGTAGATGCTAAATTAAGTTGAGGAAGTTAATTTGACTATAGCACATAAAATAGATATAATTTTAGGTATGATGCAAATTAGCAAAAACAGGCATCTATGGTAAAAAAAAGGGTAAAAAAGCACCTGTTCCCATCTCAAGTATGAAGAATCTTTTATTTATGCAACAAAGTTATTTTCAGTATTTTCAGCTCTCATGACTGCCAAACTATCACCCTAACCCTAACCCTAACCCTAACCCTAACCCTAGCAATCAGGAAATGGATGGTGCTCCGTCTCTGACCGTGCAAAAGGTTCCCAGGTATGTGTTGGAAGTGCTACAACTGGAGGTGGAGGAATACAGACGGTATTTTGGTTGCATTTGGAGCGGAAGCGGTTTGATGCGAATTCGCGACAACAGGCGTCAAGGGGTTAAAACAACCACAGCTGACACAAAGTGCTGTACATAAAAACATAAGACATGAAAACAATAAAGTACAACAAAAAAATACAATACAGCACAAATAAATAGTAATCATAGAATAAAAGCAACAAAAACAAATAAAATCAATGTCTCAAACTGGGTCAAAAGCCAACGAATAAATATGGGTTTTAAGACGGGTCTGTCTGATGGACAAAGGCAGATTGTTCCACAGTTTAGGGGCAGCAACAGAAAAAGCTCTGTCCCCTCTGAGCTTCCTCTTCAATTTTGGTATCTCCAAAAGCAGCTGATCAGCTGACCTGAGACACTGAGCAGGGGTGTAAGGATGAAGGATCTCAGAGAGGTAAGGCGGGCCAAGACCATTTAATGATTTAAAAACAAATAAAAGAATTTAAAAATGAACCCGAAAGTATATAGGCAGCCATTGGAGGGATGCTAAAATGGATGTAATGTGGTCCCTCTTACGTGTTCCAGTTAAGATGTGCAGCAGCATTTTGAACCAACTGGAGACGTGAGACAGAAGACTGGCTAACTCCAAAATAAAGTGCATTACATTAATCCAGCCGAGATGTAATGAAGGTATGGATTACTTTTTCATAGCACTGCCTTAAAAGAATGGGTTTAACCTTTGCCAAGTGCCTCAAATGAAAAAAGCTGGACTTGACTACTGCACCAATTTGACAGTTTAATCTAAAATCACTGTCCATCTTAAAACCCAAATTAGTAGCAGTTGTCTTAACAAACTGTGCCAAGGGGCCCAAGTCAACGGGGGGCAGCTCACAGCAGCCACTGGGTCCAAAAACCATCACTTCAGTCTTCTTTTCATTAATATTTAAAAAGTTTAAAGCCATCCAAGCTTTAATGTCATCAAGACATGCAAGAAGTGGTTTAATTGAGAAGGCCTCTTTCTGCTTTAATGGTACATAAATCTGACTGTCATCAGCGTAGCAGTGGAAGGAGATACTATGCTTCCTAAGGAATGAGCTTAGTGGAAGTAAGTACAGGGAGAAAAACAAGGGTCCTAAAATTGAGCCCTGTGGGACTCAACTTGACAGGGAAGCCGAGGAAGATTCAAAACCAGCCAGATTTACAGATATGGTTCTATCTGCCAAATAGGACCTGAACTATTCCAATACAGTACCAGAAATTCCCACTAGATGTCAAAGACGGGATATTAAAATCTCATGGTCCACTGTATCAAAGGCGGTAGTTAGGTCAAACAGGACAAGAATCACAAAATCACCAGAATCCAATGCCAGGAGGATGTTATTAAAGACCCTTAACAAAGCCGACTCTGTGCTATGGAGGGTGTTAAATCCAGACTAAAACACCTCCAGGACACTTCTCAGCCAAAAAAGTCTTTAACTGAAGATAAACAATTGTCTCCTATATTTTTGAGAGAAAAGGTAGCTTTGAAATAGGCCTAAAATTAGCCAACACAGTTTGATCAAGACCAGGATTCTTTAGCAAAGGTTTCACTACTGCATGCTTAAAATTTGCAGGAATCACACCAGAAGACAAACTGTTGTTTAAAATGGTTAAAACCGACTGACTTATGCTTGATAAAACCTCTTTTTAAAAAAAGCGAGGAGGGAGAGCATCACAAGGGGATCCTGAGGACTTAACCCCCTGATGCCTGTTGTCGCGAATTCGCATCAAACCACTTCCACTCCAAATGCAACCAAAATACCGTCTGTATTCCTCCACTTCCGGTTGGAGCACTTCCAACACATACCTAGGAACCTTTTGCAAGCATTAGTTTCTCGTAGGAACGGTCAGAGACGGAGCACCATCCATTTCCTGATTGCTAGGGTTAGGGTTAGGGTTAGGGTTTGGGTTAGGGTTAGGGTTAGGGTTATAGTTTGGCAGTCATGAGAGTTGAAAATACTGAAAATAACTTTGCTGCATAAATAAAAGATTCTTCATACTTGAGATGGGAACAGGTGCTTTTTTACCATTTTTTTTTTTACCATAGATGCCTGTTTTTGCTAATTTGCATCATACCTAAAATTATATCTATTTTATGTGCTATAATCAAATTAACTTTCTCAACTTAATTTAGCATCTACTTGAAAGCAAAAACACAAGTGAAATTTTTTTTTTCATAATTGGAAATAAATTCAGGCGTTAAGGGGTTAATATGACCAGCCACATCCTCTAATTGCAACAGGGTCACAGGCTCAAACTGATTGAAGACAGCAGAGCAAGGGACAGAGACAGCGGGGTCAGAGGCAGAAGCTGGGATGAGAGCCCTAATAGTGGTGATCTTATCAATAAAAAAACGCAAAAAGTCATTGCACAATTCAGTGGTTGCTTCTATACCAACAGTCGGTGAGGCATTAAGAACCGAGTCAGTGGTCTTGAATAACACACGTGGGAGTGACAATGATTGACAAGGATGCTGCAGTGATGAAATAATTAAACAAACATACTGTAAAACAAACATTTAAATAAGACCCGTTCAATGTGGAAAAAGTGCAGCCCCTTCCCCTTTAATGTGCACACGTAGGCTTGCAAGGCGATCCTAGAAAGTTGAAATCATTTCAGCTTTTCAGTGCTTTCTCCTCACGATGAACAAACAGAACAGGTTTCATTGGCAATGAACCAATGAGATAATAGAAAGTAGATAATACTGTTGGTTTTATAGAGTCTACACAATTCATAAACAAAGAGGAAAACTTGATCTTATTGTCATAAATTTTTAAAGTAAACGCATCTATTCTATTAAAAACTTTAGTTTCCTACGGACAGCCATGGTGTGGGAGTATATTGACCATAGAATGATTGGTAGCTAACTGTTACAGTGATTCTTTTCTCTAAGGCTGAAGTAGGCAGTATGATTTTGTTCAAATTTGGAAATAAATCAACTATCATCTTATAGTAATTTATAATGCAAGTGGTCTGTCAGGACAGCTGCACCACAGCAACTCCTCTGGACTATGTTCAGCCTGCAGAAAGTTTCACACCCACCAAGGTTTCCTTTCCTGATCGTTGGTCTTGTCAGCCAATAATTACTGCTCTACAACTTCTGATGCATGTCTTGTCCTTCTGAATGGGGAGTGTCTTTGGGCAGGGAAGGGAAAGGATGGTGCAGCATGCAAGCATTTACTATTTTATTTATTATTTCACTTATTTTTTATCAAATTGCTAGCAGTCCCCCCCCATTTCTGCTTATAGGTGCTTTAATATTTATTTCTAGGCTGTATGATGAAAAGGGCTAACATTTGCTCCTAGTTGCCAGTGATTCGCTTGGGATCTGCTGGTGTCACTTACCATGTGTGTCTTTTCTCGCTGTTTGTTGCTTACTTTATTGCCATGAAAAATACAATTCTCTGTGTATCATAAATCATAACACTTTTTTGGGTAATTTTTTCACAAAAGTTTTCACCAGTTACAAATTCACCAAGTTATTCTTGCAACTGTAGAGGTTGCAGATGATGTTTTACAGAAGAGTTGAGACTTTAAGCTGCCCTCTGCCTAATTTCCCTGTTTACATGCATAAGACTGTCTTTATTTGAAAGCGGCCATTTGCCACTTTGGCAATTGTTACAGCAATTACATACGACTTCGCTGTTTATTCCCAATGTTTTTCAGTCATCTGGACAAAGACAGAAGGAGTCATTTTTCATACCCTTCTGCATGCTGCCTCATTTACTGTCACATGCACTGTTTGTAATTAAACTGCTATTACTGTCTGCCAAATTGCTGGTTGTTTTTCCTTCAGAAGCTCCAAATCATCGTACGCCTATATTTGCCAGTGGGAAACTGAGACCACTTTGTCCATAGTGGGAGAGATGCATAATTGGTTTTTACGAATTTCATTTGAAATGTGTAAGTTGGCTCAGAACCTGTTCCTGGCTGCTGGAGATTTGATAAGCCTTCTGCCCTTTTTGTCAAGTTGAACAGACTGTAAAGCCGGAGAGATGTACTCGAGGGACCAATGAACAGCTAAACAGATGGCAAGAGTTCCAATGAACTTTCCTTGAACTAGAGAGGACTGGTGATCCATGGCCATACATGCATCTCTCTTTCTCCACCTCAACCTTCGTTCTCTTCCTCTCCCTTGGCTGTAATGACCCTCACAGCTACCCCACCCTATTTCTCTTTTTATTCATTTTTTCCCCCAGCTTGCTTCCTTAACAGAAGGAGCCAAACGTAGTAGTACTTCTTAAGCTAAAGTCACTAACAAGACGCTGTCACAGTGCAGTTCCACTTCACTGCTTCCCCATCATGTGGAATTCTGGTTTTGAAAGACGGCAGTTCATTTCCCAATGTGTGGGCTTTCACTCCTAACATCCCTTCCTTTCTCTCCCATTGTGACTGACCAGGAGAGATCCCGGGCCATTGGCTTGGTTTATTCTCTCTGCTAAAATGGTAAACCACACTAGACCCCATCAAATGATCATCTCTCTAATTTTTTAGAGTTATCAATGGAGTTTGAAGTGTTGACAGTGATTGTGTGACGCAAGCTTACTTGTCATTCCAGTACAATGTATAAAGGTCTATTTGTTATAGATGTACAACAATACAGGGACACATCTGGTTCAGTATTTTTCCTTTTTTTTTTTTTGATATAATCATGTCAGTTTAGCTACCTAATTCCCACTGGGCATTAAGGAGTTTAAGTCATTCAGATATATATTTTTTTAAAAATGCGTCAAGGACAATTTATATTTTCTCTCTGCATTTATTTATGCACATCAGTGTGCCACCAACAGGGGGCAGTGTAGGCGTTTCTAACGGTGCCATCTCCTTGTCAGCACCCACAGAGCCACAGCCTGTCTGTGAGGATGCACAAAGGCTCAAAGAGATGTCAATTGATTTTACATACATCAGCACTGCCTTTAAGATAGTAATCTTCCTGCTTGTCCAAAATTTGATTTGTCATATTTCTGGGGGGGGGGAAAAGGTGAAGAGGTTGTTTTTCTTCTTTTCAAATCCAAGACACAGTTCCTGTTGTGATGCTGTGACAAACATTGTGAGCTAAAATACACAGCATACCCATTTGACAATGCTGTTGACACTGGGCTTGCATACTAATACCAGTGGACTTACATGTGTTCCATTTAGCCCGAGGCTGCGGGGATTTTCTGCCACCTAAACCTGCTAGTAAGTTGTTGCCGCACGAAGCACCTCCTCACTTTATGCAGTATAACTTTTTTAAGGGGTAAATTTTATTTATCTTATTTTTCCTATTGAAATGAATGTAGTGCATTGTGGTGTGAAACGGTATATTCTCACATTTTAGACATGATATTTTGACTTTTGTATCAGCTTCTGTTTTGTAGTTTCTCAACCTCTACCCACCTATTTGAAGCCTGCATACAGCTTTATGAATGTTTAAGACAAATTGCTCTGTAAAATTAAGATACCGTTTTGATTTTGTACTCTTCATTTTGTTTTCATTTGCTTTTTTATTTGTATGCACTGGTTAGGTTTTTGCTCTGAAAACTTGATTATGATTAAGCATGGAAAGATTTTTAGTTAGGTTAGGCAGTTTATTGTTACCTGTCTGTTTAAAACTTGAAGCTGTAAGCAAACAATGGTTTTGCATTTTGAAAAATTACACTTTTTTCCTCCTTTTCTGTGTGATACCAATTCTTAGTTTTCTGTGACCAGTCTGATCCTACTTTTGATATAGACTTGATACCTTCCTGGAGTCTTCTTTTCATTGATTTTACCTCATCTGATGACATGCACGCAACTAAAGTAGACATCCTGAACTACAACTGTAGCTCCTAAGAATATACAGTACTTCTCGGGATGATTTGTTGGCATGAGAAATCTACACCTATCTGTACAAATACTCAATGTAAACAGTCCCTCAGGGTGAAAATGTCACACTTGTTTGCAACTCCCCAAGTGTTTCACAGCTTGCTGAATACAAGGAGCAAAAGCCGAGAGGAATATTGAACCGGTACAATAATATTTTCTCATAATACTGCCTATCAGGCACTAACAGTGTATTAATTATACTGTAATGCTAAATGATGAGTAATGAATAGCTAATGAAGTATCACCTTAGCGTCTAGGAACAGATTCAGCCTTGCATGCTTACTGCAATTATTAATCTAACTCAGATCACAATTATGGATACTGAATGGAGTTTTCAGGGAGGGTGCCACTGCAGGCAGATTACTCACTACCTGCCCATTACAGACTTAATTGTTCTTAATTGTTGTCTAGTTACTTTAATTATCTACAAATAAGCCGTTGCACCCATTAGGCTACAATCCAGCAGAAACTTTTCTTTGAGACTTATAGGGATGTTTTATAGAATTTTAAACTTTCTTAAATGCTCAGAAGTCCTTGCTCTGAGTTTTGTGTATTAAAAGTCACTATTCTCATACAATTTGAATAAGAAGCATACTGCAGAAGGCTCATAATGTGTACATTTTTCCACAGTTTAAATATTCAAAAATGTAAATTGACTACATCAGAGTATTGGGTTGTTTCAAGTGCAATAGCACACAAAAAGTACTGTTACTTGGTGATCAAGTACAACAAAGCAAAAGACATTGGGCCACATGCAGAAACATGCTGGTATTAGTAAGTGTAAATCCTGTGTACTTTGTTAGTAAGATGCGTTAGTACGAATGAGCCACTTCAGATTCAATAAATGCTTGTGTAAACAGCTCATGTAAAAATGGTGAATTCCATTTTAAGTGAGTGCATGCTCACGAATATTGAAAATTTGCATAATTGATGCCCTAAAACTATCATATAAGGCCACACTTCCCGTAGTGTCTGACCAAAAAGTTCATTCACCAAAATGCCTTCAAAGTCTAAGGAAAACAGAGAAACTTCTCAAGTGAAATTGAAGTTCTCGGGTCTGTGATCCAAAAAGGAAAAAAAAAACAAACCATAACTTATGTAAGTAGCATCAGCAGCAGAATCAAAGGACCAGCAAAAAAAATGAAATAACCTGTCAGATTATGAGAATATTTCAGTGTATGGTACTGCAGCAGATGTTCCTCCTGACACTGACTGACATGAAGACACAGCATGTGAAGAAATGGCTAATAGGCCTGAAAGTATTGCTATGTTGTAAAACATATTTTTCACTTTTTTGGAACTGCATTATCTTGAACATACGTCCACATACGTAGGTGCTGTGGAGTGGCACAGTACTCAGGAGTGCATGGTTGAATGTGCCATCCATGTGCACTGTACTGAAACTGGGGCCCACTTTGCTGAGCAGTATGCTATATTTCAACAGTGTTTGTCTAAAAAGTGGTAAAAATCAGATTTTTGTTAAATGCTGACATTATAATGTTAGTTTATTTGAAAATTCTTTCCTCAAAATCGCTTACTAAAAATCTGAAGCCTACACTTCATGTGAAAGCAGTAAAAGTCAGAATGATATCCATGTGAGCTGACAGTATGTGATTTGCGTTGTGGCAGTTGATAAGTCACTTACCAATCAACCAGACATCAACGTCATCTTCTGTGAGACACATCCCCACTTCGCTGTTCTACAGTATAGCAGAGTCATGTACTGTCCCAACAACAACATTTAGAATCTTATCCTTTGCATCTGATATGATTTGGACATTTGATGGAATGATACTGCTTTTTATTTATTTTTTATCAAAAGTTTGGCCATGGCTCCGCAAGATGTAAGAATAAACCAGTCTACTGGGAAAAAAAGGCATGAGTTGGCCTGCACAACACCTCCCAAATGTAGTAACTGTTCAGGCAATCACACAGCATCATCAAAGGAAAGTCCTTGTTGGATCAAGAAAAAAGAAATTCAAACTGTCAAATGTACTAAGAAAATTAGCTACCCTACCCTGAAACACATAAACTGGTAGAAGCTTTCCCAAAGTACAAATTCCAGCAGATTTGCTCCTCTGTTGTGAAACCTAAGATGCAGCCTGCTGAGTGCCAGACAAATCTGACCTGGTTAACTAAAGATAAGCCCTCATTATTAAGTAATATTAAAAATTCTAGAGTCTCAGTTAAAAGTAAAACAAGTACTCAAAGCCTAACTACAATAAGCTAACCCTTAAGTCAAAATCTAAGTAAGCCTGCAGAACTAAACCAATCATCAAAAGAAAAGAAAAAAAAACATCCAGCTCTTCTACTCAAGTAAAATCAAACCAAGAAAATAAATTGCAAAAGAATGGGAATCAAGTAGATGCAGAAATGTCTAAAGTCATGACTTGCCGTAGTTGCAGCCTTTCCCCCAAAAGCAAGTATAAGGAGCATGCTTTTGTTTTACCTACCTGATGGTGGGTAGCCACATTATCCAGTGGAACTGTCGTGGCTTTAAGGCCAATTTCTCTGAAGTGCAGCGTTTAGCTGCTAGTTTTAATCCCATTGCTTTTTGCCTTCAGAAACTCTTCTGCTGTCAACCTATGCCATGTCTCTGAAACATTATACTATGTATAACACATATGGTCCAAATGTGCATTGTCCATCTGGTGGTTCAGCAATTTTAATAAGGATTGACATAATTCACAGCCACTTGGTATTAGTCTTCAACTAACAAGCAGTGGCGGTTCGTCTAACTTTCCATAAAGCAATAACCTTATGCTCTGTCTATATACCACCAGATAAGACAGATAAGAAAAATCTTGATGCCCTTCATAATCAGTTGCCATCCCCATACATCCTTAAGGGTGATTTTAATGGTCATAATCCTCTGTGGGGAGGAATTTGCTCAAATGCAAAAGGCAAGATAGTGGGGGATTTTATTGCTAAAATGATCTGTGTCTTTGGAATGATGGGTGTCACACATACCTCCACCCAGGACATGGAACCTATACTGCAATTGACCCATCTATATGTGATCTTGAGCTAGTGCTGGAATTCTCGTGGCGGGTCTTGGATGATCTTTGTGGAAGTGACCACTTTCCACTAATATTGATGTCTACAGAAGTGGATGTGCAATCAAGAACGCCGTGATGGAAACTCAAAAAAGCAAACTGGTCCTCCTTTGTTTCTCTGTGCAAAGAGGAATTCAGCCAAAAACCTCAACCACACTGTCACTCTGCTGAGAGCTTCACTCAAACCTTAATTGCAATTGCAGATAAAACTGTCCCAAAAACATCAGCAAAGCCACGCCATAGGTCCAACCCATGGTTAAATAATGACTGCAAAAAGGCCGTTGAGGCAAGGAAAAAAGCAGAGAGGGTGTTCAATAAACATCCAACAACAGAAAACCTGACCAGATTTAAAATATGTCAAGCAAAGGCACACAGGATCATCAGTGAAGCAAAGAGACAGAGCTGGAGGGAATTTGTATCAAGCCTCACATCCAACACATCTACCAAAAAGATCTGGAATTTAATCAGAAAGATGAAGGGTAAGGAGAATGGACTTCAAATACAGCATATTAATCATCAGGGCAATCTGCTGACGACAAAAATGACATAGCTAATCAACTAGCAAAATCGTTTGAGAAGAATTCATCTATTGGAAACTATCGTCCTGAGTTCCAAATCATACAAGCACAAGAAGAACAAAAAGAAATGAACTTTTCTTCAGATAACTCAGAACCATACAACCAAGAGTTCACTGTGGAAGAACTTGTGTTCTCAATAAGGAACTCTCATAACACTGCTGTGGGGCCAGATAAAATTCATTATCAGTTTTTAAAACACTTACCCCCCAGTGCACCATCCATTCTCTTGATGGTTTTCAATAACATCTGGAAGTCAGGTAGTGTTCCTGAAAGCTGGAAAGAAGCAGTAGTTATACCTGTTCCACAACCCGGGAAAGATCCTACTGATACCAACAACTACCGTCCAATAGCTCTGACAAGTTGCCTCTGTAAAACCATGGAAAGAATGGTAATCACCTTGTGTGGGTGCTTGAATCTCAAGGCCTTCTAACTGATTACTAGTGTGGCTTCAGACGTGGTAAAAGCACTTTAGACCACTTTATCAGATTAGAGTCCTATATATGTGATGGTTTTATTAGAAAAGAACATGTAGTTGCTGTATTTTTTGATTTAGAAAAAGCATATGACACAACATGGAAATATGGTATTTTAAGAGACCTACATGGCATGGGTTTTAGAGGACGTTTGCTCTTTTTCTTTTCAAACTTTTTGTCCAATAGACAGTTCAGAGTCCGAGTAGAAGATACCCTTTCAGATCCCCATGTGCAAGAACAAGGAGTCCCCCAGGGAAGTATCCTCTCAGATACTCCTTTTAGCTTTAAGATTAATAGTGTAGTTGGTGCTCTTTGACCAAATACCTTCTGTAGTCTTTACGTAGATGACCACTGTATTTGCTACAGGGGGAAAGACATGAGCGCAATCGAAAAGCAACTACAGCTGTGCATAAATAAGATTAATAGGTGGTCAGTCAGTAATGGTTTTAAATTTTCAAAAACAAAAACTGTGTGCATGCACTTTTGTCTGTTGCAGTCCCTTCACCTTGACCCTGAGCTTTTCATAGATGGAGAAGCTGTCAAGGTGGTAAAAGAAACCAAATTCCTTAGACTTATTTTTGATAATAAGCTGTCTTTTATTCCACATATAAAATTTCTATGAATCAGATGTTTTAAAGCCCTTGATATTATTAAAGTTTTGGCAAAAACTAAATGGGGTGCGGACTCTACTGTGCTGTTGCGTCTCTATAGAGCACTTGTAAGATCTCGATTAGAGTATGGGAGCATAGTTTATGGATCAGCAAAGAAAACATACATCAGGATGCTGGAAACTGTCCATCATCAGGGGCTAAGGCTTGCCTCGGGGGCTTTCAGAACCTCTCCTGTTAAAAGTTTGTATGATGAAGCAAACAAGCCTTCACTTCACAACTGGCGCCTGAAATTGGCTCTCTAGTATATGGTTAAACTTAAAGCTGACCATAGAAATCCAGCCTACTCTGCAGTTTTTCACCCTCGATTTTTGCAGATGTATAAGGTCAGACCTAAGAGCATCACTCCTTTTGGACTCCGTATAGAACCTCACCTGGTAAAATTAAACCCTGATATGAGCAACGTAACACAGACACAGTTTTGTCCCATTCCTCCATGGAGTTTGAGGAAACCCAATATCATTCTGGATCAGAGCCAAAACAAAAAGAAAGACGCTTACCCAAATTTGTACCAGCAGCAGATCTCGGACATAAAATGCCGTTTTCCTCACCATATTTCCATATACTCAGTTGGATCCAAAGTAGATGGCACAGTCTCTGCTGCAGTTGTCACCGGGCACTATCAGCATGGTTTGTGGATTCCCAAACAATGTTCAATTTTTACAGCAGAGGCTCGTGCTTTGCTTCTAGCAGTGGAACACATTGAAAGAACCAAACAACAGAGCTCCTTAATTTTTACTGACTTCAGGTCCTGTCTTCAGGCGCTTGGGTTTTTAAACACTGATCACCTCATTATTATTCGGATTTTAGAGAAACTAGTTTTTTTTTTTTTTTTTTTTTACAGAAACACAATTTTAATATCATCTTCTGTTGGATCCCCAGCCATGTTGGCCTGTCAGGTAATGAGCAGGCAGACAATGCTGCCAAGAGAGCCCTTACCCAAGAAATCACTCAATGCCAGATCCCAGCCTCAGACCTCAGGGCTCCAATAACCTCCTATATTTTAAAGATGTGGCAGACTGAATGGGACACATGTAATGCAAATAAACTGCATGATATTAAGTCATAGACACTTGCATCACTTTCAAAACCGACATGATGAGGTAGTGTACACTAGATGCCGTATTGGCCACTCAAGGCTGACGCACAGCTTTTTATTAAAAGGTGAAGCCCGTTCAGAGGAGGTTTTTTTTTTTTATTAATAAAGCACATTTTACTTGACTGTCCTGCTCTCATGACAACAAGACGTTTTTATTCTCAAAAGTCACTGAAAGATATTTTTAATAAGGCACCACCAAAGAAATTTTTAGGGTTTTTAGCACATGTGCATCTGAAGCATCTTATTTAATTTTTCTATTTTATTGTATCTACATATCTATCTCGCTGTGGGGAGCATGGAATAAAGAGACTGAATTGTGTTTTAATTCAGATTTATTCAAGCATCCATCCCCAGCCTGCTCTCTCCAATAAGCAGGAAGACAGAGGCTGAGCTACATCCGAGCTTCACATTTTATACCATTTCCTATACAGGCTTGTCACACACAGGAGGGATCACATATCCCCGTCAAAACCCCTTATTGACATTTCTCCCCCCTCCAGCCTTCAGACTTCCACCTGCCTCTCGAAGGTCAGGAAGTCCTTTGTTCGTACCCCCGTCCTCTTCGTTGTCCCCCACAGGTGGTCCAGACTTATTGTCCTCTTCGTCGTGAGGTCAATCTACATATGTTATCCCAGCATCCCTTTTATGCTTACACCTATGCATGCACAAATACACCGCTACATACATCCCTTTAATGCTTAAACATATGTATGCACAAATCCACAGCCATATAACCCCCCCCCCCCCAAACGATGAAGAATGGGCAATACATTAAAATTCTGTGAACATGTTACTATCAACAGTACAGCCAACATCAAACACTCAGTCTGTGCACCGCCTGGGCTTCAACCGTCTCCCGAATCTGCTGTAAGCAGGCCCAGCCTTGCCTGCTGCGCCCTTCTGCCTAGGCTCTGCTGACTGAGGAAGAGAGTGGTTATTTGATCCCTGCGGGGGCTCCGAGACGCTCCCCCTAGGGGGTCTGCCGCGTCGAGGTGCCCTCGCTACCGGTACAGACTCGTCATTCATCACAAAAGTAGGTTTCAGTCTGTCAATACTAACTGTCTCTTTTCTGTCTTCCAAATCCAGCACAAAATGCTTATCACCTGTCTCCAGCACTCTATATGGCCCGTCGTACTGGGGTCTGAGGGTTGATCTTAGAGCCTCGTGCCTGACAAAAACGAACTCAGCATTTTTTAAAGCTTTGGGAACAAAAACGCGCGGAAAAGCGTGATGAACGGGGCCCGGGAGCACGTCCGCTCCCGTGCCGACTAGCGGCCCAAGAGCCGGGAGGGGGGCCGGCTACGGGTGCTCTGGTAAAAACTTGCCTGGCAGCCTGAGAGGTTGTGCGAACATCAGCTCCGCTGGGGTGGCATCTAAATCCTCCTTGGGAGCAGAACGCAACCCTAATAAAACCCATGGTAGTTTGTTTACCCAATCTGCATCCGTGAGTGACGCTCTGAGTGCTGCCTTCAAAGACCTATGAAAGCGCTCGCATAAACCATTAGCCTGAGGGTGATAAGCAGTAGTGCGGTGAATTTTGGCTCCTAATCCGTTGGCCATCGCTGACCAAAGTTCAGAGACGAATTGAGGCCCTCTATCGGACATAATATCCGACGGAACGCCAAAACGTGCTACCCAAGCCGTTAAAAAAACGCGAGCCACCTCCGCGGCCGTGGTTGTCGCCAGTGGGACCACTTCCGGCCAACGCGTGGTTCGGTCCACCATTGTCAAAAGATGTGTGAACCCCTGTGACGCCGGTAGGGGGCCCACGAGGTCGACATGCACGTGGTCGAACCTTCTGGCCGGAATGCGAAACGGTTCTAAAGGGGCTCTTGTGTGCTTGTGGATTTTGGCCCGTTGACAGGACATGCAGGCCTTTGCCCACTCCTTCACGTGCTTGCGCAGGCTCGGCCAAACAAACTTTTCCGCTACCATTTTCACCGAAGCGCGCACTCCCAGGTGCGCCAGCGAGTGGACTGAGTCAAAAACGTGGCGGCGCCACGCGGCCGGAACCACCGGGCGTGGGCACCCGGTCGACACATCGCAGATTAGGGGGGGCGTACCGGTTTGTAAACACTTGCTCTCCAGCCTTAACCCTGTTGGTCCAGACTGGAGCGCGCGCACGTCTGCATCTGCACCCTGCTCTGCCGCCATGGGTGCGTAATCTATACCCACGTGAACTGGGGCTGCGCGCGCTCCCGCGCTGATACTCCGCTGCGCAGTCGTGGTGGCATGGTCCGCCTCTGCGTGCGCCTGTGCCGTGACGGCGCGCGAGAGGCAGTCTGCCACCACGTTGAGTTTACCCGCCACGTGCCGAATGTCATTGGTAAATTCCGAAATTGCAGCCAGCTGCCTCTGCTGCCTGCCTGACCACGGGTCTGAAATTTTGGACGTGGCGTATGTGAGCGGCTTGTGGGCCATGAAAGCGGTGAAACGCCGTCCCTCCAGCCAGAACTGGAAATGATGAATCACCATATGAAGTGCCAACAGCTCCCTGTCAAACGCGCTGTATTTTCACTCGGCCTCGGTCAAGGATTTGCTGAAAAAAGCCAGCGGCTGCCAAACTCCGGCAACCTGCTGCTCTGTCACACCCCCTATGGCCACATCTGATGCGTCTGTCGTTAGCACGATACGTGCCGCTGGGTCCGGGTGAGCTAGGAGCGCAGCGTCAGCCAAGGCTTTTTTCACCTCTGTGAATGTGCGCTCCCGCTCTGGGGACCATTCAACAGCATTGGATGGTTTTTGTTTCTTGAGCACGGCATATAACGGCTGCATGAGTTGTGCTGCGTGGGGCAGGAAGCGGTTATAAAAATTCACCATCCATAAAAATTCCTGCAATGACTTGACCGTTTGTGGTGGGGGAAAATCTGCCACTGCGCGCACTTTATCCGGTAACGGAACTGCCCCTTCTGGGGAAACGCGATGGCCCAAAAAATCGATCTGCGCGACGCCAAACTGGCACTTGGCTGGGTTAATTATTAAGCCGTGCTCTCCCAACCTCCTAAAAACCACGGAGAGGTGTTTTTCGTGTTCTTCCTCTGAAATACTGGCGACCAAAATGTCGTCGAGGTACACAAACACAAAAGGGAGATCGCGTAACACGGCGTTCATCATCCGTTGGAACGTCTGCGCCGCCCCTTTAAGACCAAACGGCATGCGTAGAAACTCAAAAAGTCCGAACGGTGTTATTACCGCTGTTTTAGGAATGTCCTCCGGCCGGACTGGAACTTGATGGTAGCCGCGAACCAGGTCTATTTTGGAAAAAATGCGCGCCCCCGCTAGGTGTACTGAAAAATCCTGGATGTGTGGGATGGGGTAACGATCGTGTGCTGTGGCGTTGTTCAGCCTGCGGTAATCGCCACACGGTCTCCAGGAGCCATCAGCTTTCGGGACCATATGCAGCGGCGAAGCCCATGGGCTTTTCGAACGGCGAATGATGCCCAGCCTCTCTAGGCTGGCGAACTCTTCGCGCGCTATGGAGAGCTTGGCAGCATCTAAGCGCCGAGCCTTCGCAAAGACGGTGGGGGGCAGATGTAGTGATAAAATGCTCCACCCCGTGTTTTGCGACCGCCGCTGAAAAAGTGGGTACCGTGAGTGCTGGAAACTGGGTGAGGAGTGTGTGAAACTTACCACCTGCTGCAGTGACGTTGGTCTGTACTGGTGGCGGGGACACTCGAGCTGAACAGGGAAGAGAGTAAAAAGAGAGTGCATTTACCAGCCGCCTATTGGCAAGATCAACTAACAGACCATGTGAGCACAGAAAATCAGCGCCTAACATGTTGAAACTCACCGCCGCTATGACAAAAGTCCATTCATATGTGCGGCCATGTAAGCGTAAAGACAAAGTTCTTTTCCAGTAAGTGTTGATGCTCGAACCGTTGGCCGCAGTCGCTCCGCTCCCACGGGGTCCAGCCAACCGGTCAGCATAAGTTGGGGTGATGAAACTCACTTGGGCTCCGGTGTCTATGAGGAAATCTCATCTGGAGCTCGCATCTGTGATGTAGAGCAGCTTGCTGTTTTCACCGAGAGTCGAAGCTGCTAACGACCCTCGGTCCTGCCGTTTCCCGAACTCCTGAAGCTGCAGGTCGGCACACACCTGCGTGCCCTCTCGGCGAACCTCCGATGATAAAAACAGAGGTCATCTCCACCTCTGCGTCGGGGCCGCGCCTCTGCCACTGAACCCTCACGATCACTGTGTCGAGGCCGCGCCGCTGCCGTTGTCGGTAGGGTTGGGTCTTCTGCCTCTGGCTCCCCGCTGCTTTGGGTTGCTGCTGCGGTCGTCTGCTCGCCGCAGGCGTCCAGGATCCTCTCTGCCTCCTGGGCCAGCTCCCGGAAATCCTCCTGGGTCTCACAACGTACGCCGGCCAGCGTCCCTCTCATGTGCACCGGGAGGTTAGTTAGGAAGATGTACTGGAAAAGGAAGCCATCGTTGTCTGACCCCCTCAGCTGTAGCATGTCTTCCATCAGGGCGCTTGGCCTGTGTCCTCCCTGGTTGAGCAAAGCCAGGAGCCTCCTAGCCCTCACTTCGGCTGAGGGCGTGAAAAACTTGATGAGGGTAGCTTTCAACCTGCCGTATCTGTCGGTGGCGGGTGGCTGCTGTACCAAGCTCTGCACGCACCGAGCCGTGCGGTGACATGGTGGAACTTAGTGTCATCCGTCGATACCCCTGCGAGCGCGAACTGTGACTCCGCTTGTAGGAACCACGACCGTGGATTGTCCTGCCAGAATTCCGGCAGCTTGACGGCTACGGCGCTCGCCAGGGCAGACTCCAGCGAGTCCGGAACGCGGAGATTCTCTCCAGGCATTCTCTACGTCGATGGGTCACCAATGTGGGGAGCATGGAATAAAGAGACTGAATTGTGCTTTAATTCAGATTTATTCAAGCATCCATCCCCAGCCTGCTCTCTCCAATAAGCAGGAAGAAAGAGGCTGAACTACATCCGAGCTTCACATTTTATACCATTTCCTATACAGGCTTGTCACACACAGGAGGGATCACATATCCCCGTCAAAACCCCTTATTGACATTTCTCCCCCCTCCAGCCTTCAGCCTTCCACCTGCCTCTCGAAGGTCAGGAAGTCCTTTGTTCGTACCCCCGTCCTCTTCGTTGTCCCCCACAGGTGGTCCAGACTTATTGTCCTCTTCGTCGTGAGGTCAATCTACATATGTTATCCCAGCATCCCTTTTATGCTTACACCTATGCATGCACAAATACACCGCTACATACATCCCTTTAATGCTTAAACATATGTATGCACAAATCCACAGCCATACTCCCTCTATTTATCTATCTGTCCATCTGCTTATTTATTCTTTCATTTATCATCCTGTCTCTATATAATTTTTAACTCAATTTTCTTTGCCGTGAAATAGCCATAGATGCTGACATTGCACTAAACAAGAACACTCACTCTATTTATTTTTTATTATTTTTATTTTAATTATAAATTTAATCAGAGTATAAAATCTCATCATCTAATTATTCCCTTTATAGGTTTACACTCTTATACTTGATTTAGACAGTATTGAGCCATCTAGTGAAGACTTAGGTTACAACAGGACTGGCCCATTCATTAGGACCTATACTAAATTGGTGATTGCCACATGTTCATGTAAATTGATTGTACGTCACGTTTACAAACAAATCTGTTTGTATTAATGGCTCTTGAATGATGCCGTGTTCTAGTATTGCCTCAACAATTCGTAATCTAAGCACTTACTATTGCATACACAGTACATATGATTTTTGTGACAGAAATTTTATGAATACACAATAATATGCTTGTCGTACAATATGTCACAAGTATCAAAGCTCTTTCAGGATTTCTTCTGGCCAGTGTCCACATTCCATTGCCTAACAAATTTCAGTAGTTCCATTCACTGGCATCATTATCTCCACACAACCTTAAATTTAATTGGACATTAAAGGTGCTATAACTCACCTTTTGGAAACTCTGATTATACTGACAAAAGTTCCATACAGTTAGCCCCAGATTTAGTGAATCAGCAAGCATTTAAACTGCCTTGGTGTTATTTTCTTGAAAGTAACATCAGATCAGAAAGGTAATGGCCCCCATTGGATTGGTGTGGCAACACAATCTACTCACTGTGCTCGCCATGATCTCACAGGACAAGTTTGCAATTCCAGAAACCATTTTTACTGTTGTTGTTGTTGGCGGCAATTAAAGGCTCTAAGAGGCATTTTTTAAGTATTCCCTTCATAAGGGGCATTTATGATTCTGATGCTGTTTAAATTTATACTTTAAGACAGAGAAAGTCATTACTGGTCTGTTTTGAAATGAGTCACCAGTAAGCTATTACATCCTTAATTGTGATTAGACCTGGAACTTCTTCAGGGTGGTTTGTTTACATCACTTTTTTTTTTTTTTTTATCAGCCATTTACTGGAAGCATGCCTCATGAAAAATTAAGCTCCAGTGGGGTGATACTGTAGAGAGAGTGAGAGAATAGTGTATATGGTTAGACTTGTTAGAGCACTACTTCTTTTGACTTCCTAAGGCCATAGGAAGCTCCATCTGGGGGTTAAGGTCAGACATTTTCTTATCTGTGGTGCAGAGTCCTTCCTTCAGCCAGCTGTTCCTTAAAGACAAGATCTGGAACTTGCTACCACTAGCAACTAGATTGGCAGTTTATATCCCCCAACTCCCTACCTCTTATACCGAGTCTTTCATAATAGAATAAAAGGCGACAAACTGGAAATGCTGAGGAAACTAGTCGAAGCCCAAAATCCATATTTTGCTATGAGACACGGCAAAAAAAGTCTGTCAACTTATACAGACGTGGACAAAATTGTTGGTACCCCTCTGTTAATGAAAGAAAAACCCACAATGGTCACAGAAATAACTTGAATCTGACAAAACTGGTAGTAAATAAAAATTCTATGAAAATTAACCAATGAAAATCAGACAATGCTTTTGAATTGTGGTTCACCAGAATTATTTTAAAAAACAAACTCATGAAACAGGCCCGGACAAAAATGATGGTACCCTTAACTTAATATTTTGTTGCACACCCTTTTGAGGCAATCACTGCAATCAAATGATTTCTGTAACTGTCAATGAGACTTGTGCACCTCTCAGCAGGTATTTTGGCCCACTCCTCATGAGCAAACTGCTCCAGTTGTCTCAGGTTTGAAGGGTGCCTTCTCCAGACAGCATGTTTCAGCTCCTTCCACAGATGTTCAATAGGATTTAGATCAGGGCTCATAGAAGGCCACTTTAGAATAGTCCAACGTTTCGCTCTTAGCCATTCTTGGGTGTTTTTAGCTGTGTGTTTTGGGTCATTATCCTGTTGCAAGACCCATGACCTGCAACTGAGACCAAGCTGTCTGACACTGGTCAGCACATTTCTCTCTAGAATACCTTGATAGTCTTGAGATTTCATTGTACCCTGCACAGATTCAAGACACCCTGTGCCAGATGCAGCAAAGCAGCCCCACAACATAACAGAACCTCCTCCATGTTTCACAGTACGGACAGTGTTCTTTTCTTGGTATGCTTCATTTTTGCATCTGTGAACATTCAGCTGATGTGCCTTGCCAAAGAGTTCCAGTTTTGTCTCATCTGTCCATAGGACATTCTCCCAGAAGCTTTGTGGCTTGTCAACATGCAGTTTGGCAAATTCCAGTCTGGCTTTTTCATGATTTGTTTTCAACAGTGGTGTCCTCCTTGGTCGTCTCCCATGAAGTCCACTTTGGCTCAAACAGCGACGGATGGTGCGATCTGACTCTGATGTACCTTGACCTTGGAGTTCCCCTTGAATGCGTTTAGAGGTTGTTCTGGGCTCTTTTGTTACCATTCATATTATCCATCTCCTCCTGCGGCCACGTCCAGGGAGGTTGGCTACAGTCCCGTGGATCTTAAATTTCTGAATAATATGTGCAACTGTAGTCACAGGAACATCAAGCTACTTGGAGATGGTCTTATAGCCTTTACCTTTAACATGCTTGTCTATAATTTTCGTTCTAATCTCCTGAGACAACTCTCTCCTTTGCTTCCTCTGGTCCATGTTTAGTGTAGTACACGCCATGTCACCAAACAGCACAGTGACTACTTGTCACCCTTTAAATAGGCCGTCTGACTGATTACAAGTTTGTAGACACCTGTGATGTTAATTAGAGGGCACATCTTGGTTTAACATGTCCCTATGGTCACATTATTTTCAATCTTTTCTAGGGGTACCGTCATTTTTGTCCGGGCCTGTTTCATGAGTTTGTTTTTTAAAGTAATTCTGTTGAACCACAATTCAAAAGCATTGTCTGATTTTCATTGGTTAATTTTCATAGAATTTTTATTTATTACCACTTTTGTCAGATTCAAGTTATTTCTGTGACCATTGTGGGTTTTTCTTTCATTAACAGAGGGGTACCAACAATTTTGTCCACGTCTGTAAATGAAACCAGACCAAAAACATAGAATAACCTGGGAGGCATAAAATGTAACAGGTACTAGTTATAGCCAGGTGTGCACATAAGTGGTGTGCAGGTGTGCATGCATGATCAAAATAAGCAATGCGCACCAGATCAAATGTTGTAACATGCATTTGCGTACCTAGGGACAGATAAATTCTAAACATTGGACTGCAGTGCAAAGTATGATCGACTGCTTTTACAATTTTCTTCTTTCAATAAAATGTCCAAGAAGCAGTCCCTCCAGGATTTCACGATGTTGCAGTTGCATCAATTCATGCAAAATCAGCCAATCAGCGCGACTATTGCGTGACCTTACAACTTTGTCCAATCACCGCAACTCTTCCGCAATTTTGGACAATCCTCATCAACTTTTGCCAATTTCACCAGTCAAATTTGTCTCTAAGTGGCGCTCAAACGCTCAGTCTAACTAATCAAATGCATCGCTGCACCATGTTCACTTCCGTGTTTACAGTGAGTATTAACAGAACACATCAGCAAAAACAGAGTGTGTGATTAAAAAAAACACTCACCCGCAAGGTTTCCATCACCGTCCCTTCCTCCGTCTCCCCCAACCTGCCGGTGGATGTCACGCCACGTCTCCATCCTGATCGTGCGTACAAAGTGCTGGGTTTGTGTTGAAAAATGTACGCCTGCCCCAAAAGCACCCTGTCATGGGCGCACGCGTGAGGAGAGATACCGTAAAACCACAAACAAAACAAGCAAATCTAACACTACAGCCTGTGTTTGAACATTTTATACATCTTTAGAGGTAAAATCATTACTACAGCTTGTCAATGAGCTTTAAAGCTGTGAACCTCCAGTCTGAACACAAACAACCACCACCACCTTAAACGAAACATGTGTTGGAAGAGACAAGTGTGTGTGTCAAAACGTGCAGCAGATAGACAGGTAGGAGTTAGGCATGGAAAGAGAGAGAATATTGTCTATAATTTTTATTTTTTTTTCAGAAATACACAGACTCCAATAGACAATACAGAGCAACAGAATTTTTGGTTTTTGCTCTCCCCCCGGTACTGAGTGGTTGGGGACCATAGAGAGTTTTCTAATGAAGGTGCTGCAAATAATTTCCAAATCTATACTCTTTAATAGGGTTGTCGCGGTAGAGGAATTTCCCCTGCGATGACGGTGGATAGCTCAACACCGTGGTATGCGGTATTATTGCAAATGTTTTTAGGACCCTGTGGTCTCGTAATTTAAACAGGGTTCATAATGTGGCAAACAATGGAAGCTATGAGAAACTCGCTGCAGCTTCGCTCTCAACTTTATGTGTGTATGCAACAATTGTGCGGCACTCAGGTCTTACTAGACATGAACTGCTGCTTCTGTTATATAAAAAAAGATCATTTTCATAAAGCAGTGGTGGGAACTCCAGTATTTCAACTACAGTGTGTGTGGACTGGAGATTTCAGCGACATTCAGCTTATTTAAACAGGACAGTCTCTGTACAGGACCCTGCGTGGCTCTTGTCTCCATGATTTTTGGATTTTTGCCACTGTCCAAAAAATCACGTTCAAATAAACAATGCGCTGCACAGTAGTTGTTTCGCTGTCGGAGGTCAATCGTCAGGATCATAAACACTCCGCTCAGAAGGAAATAACATGCTTTGTGCCCTTTCAGTGCTTACTGTCACGGCTGTATCTTGCAAGGAGTCCAAACGCTTCTACCACTGACTACCTGCTGGAGTCCGTCTGGAGAGAGAGTGCCCCACACGGTACTGACTCCACCAGCACCCGGTGCTAAGGAAGCTTCTACAGCACCGGGTGCTGCCGCTGTCAGTACCAAATGCAGTCATGCTGTTGGCAATAAAAATACACTTAACAATTTATTTGTTAATCAATAGGGGCACATAAGTGAACAGTGAGATTTAACCACACACAAAAAAAATGAACACTGCGGTTGTTGCAGATGCTTGTTTTCCTCCGCAGTAGGCTTGTTCATATCGTGGTATTGTGGGAATGTGAGAATGACGAGACAGGTTTCTCTCAAGTCAGCTTTATTCACATCACCATCATCTCAACGAAGTAAGAGAGCCTCACAGGGAACTCTCGTCCTTATATACCAGGACTCTTACAGTTCACAAGTCACATGTATCACAGACCACGTTGCATTAAAATAGACAGTAACAATGCATCCCCTCTCTCTGATATCCCCCACTGTCTACAATGCATCCCCTCTCTAATCCTTTAATTACACCCCCACAGCCTCAAGCCTTGCATACCAAAGCTAACATCCCTGCAGCTTCCTGTAATCTCCAAGGAAGCAGCTCTGCCTTTGTTCTGGTCTAAAATGTGAGTCACAAAGCAGGTTACATATGTGTGTCCACCACACGAGCCCCCCCAACATTTTAGAACAAACAAGAGAATAACAACATGCATGCCGTGATAGTATCAATACACATTAGTCCACATGCTGTCTAGGCTTCAGTCTCCTGCCGTATCTGCTGTAGCTGGGATTCCACGTCTCTGCGGGGCTGTCACGCTGGGGGTTTTCCGTCTGGGGGTGGAAACCTTTTGTGAGTCCCTGCGGGTGTTCTGGGGAAACATTACTCTGTGAAGCCCCCCGCAGGGGTCTACCTCGCCACGGGGCCCTTGCCAAAAGCACTTGCTCATCTGCCACCACAAAAGCGGGTTTGAGTCTCTTTATGCCAATTTTCTCTTTCCTACCCCCCAAATCTAGCAAAAACTGCTTGTCCCCTGTTTCTAGCACTCTGAACGGTCCGTCATAAGGCGGTCGCAGTGGGGTTCGATGCGCATCGTGTCTGACAATAACAAACTCTGCATTCTTCAAAGTTTTAGGCACAAAAACGCGCGGAAAACTGTGGTGCGCGGGGCCAGGCAGCGTGCTTGATTCTATGTTACTCCGCAACAGCTGAGACGGGGAGGCGTCTGGCGCAGGGTTATCTGGGAGAAACTCCCCAGGCAGCCGGAGTGGCTGCGCAAACACAAGCTCCGCTGGGGAGGCTTCTAAGTCCTCTTTAGGCGCAGAACGCAACCCCAATAACACCCACGGTAACTTGTCTACCCAATTTGCATCCATCAGTGCCAGGAGCCTCTCTGCTCGCTCCTCCACCGAGGGGGTGAAGTGCTGGATGAGTGCAGCCTTCAACGTGCCTTATTTGTCGCTGTCCGGCAGCTGGTCGATCAGGCTTTCTACATGCTGGGCCGTGTTGTTGTCCAGTTTTGCAACTACGTGGTAGAATTTTGTGGCGTCTATCGATATCCCCCGGAGGTTGAACTGTGCCTCAATCGCATTGAACCAGGAGCACGGATTGTTCTGCCAGAAGTCCGGTAGCTGGACTGAAGCGGCATTCGCTTGGCTGGGGGCTCCTGGCGAGGCTGGCCCGGGGGAAATCTCCTCTGGCTGCATGCTCATCTTGGGTCACCAGTGCGGGAATGTGAGAATGACGAGACAGGTTTCTCTCAAGTCAGCTTTATTCACATCACCATCATCTCAACGAAGTAAGAGAGCCTCACAGGGAACTCTCGTCCTTATATACCAGGACTCTTACGGTTCACAAGTCACATGTATCATAGACCACATTGCATTAAAATAGACAGTAACAATGCATCCCCTCTCTCTGATATCCCCCACTGTCTACAATGCAACCCCTCTCTAATCCTTTAATTACACCCCCACGGCCTCAAGCCTTGCATACCAAAGCTAACATCCCTGCAGCTTCCTGTAATCTCCAAGGAAGCAGCTCTGCCTTTGTTCTGGTCTAAAATATGAGTCACAAAGCAGGTTACATATGTGTGTCCACCACAGTATTACATAATTGCGGTTATCACGACAGCCCTACTCTTTAACATACATTCAATGCAGTTTAGCTGTTGTAATGGACAGTGTGTTAAAGTCTGTGTTTGCTATTGCACAAAAGAGTTTTTCTGTATAGCAGAAGTTTCTGCTAAATTGACAGATCACTGTTTAATAGGAAATTTTTTGACAATCCTGTGCTTTTTTTGTATTGTTATATAGAATATCACTGCAGTAAACTGGAAAAAAACCATCTGCTTTAAAAATTTGTAATTCTTACCACAACTTTTAGTGCAAAAAATTTCTCAAAACATCACAACTTTTATCGTAACTTTTTAAAAAAAAAAAAAAGCCCCTGCGAACAATCATAAAAACAGCCCGCAAAATCCTGGAGGGACTGAAGAAGCAAGTTCCGTTAAGCATTTACTTTGGTGTTCCTCCACCTCCAAAGAAACGCCAGACTGAACCTAAACCTCAAAAGAAGCGTGCATTCTCGGAAAAGTGGCTGCAGGAGGTCAGCTGGCTTTCAACAAATGATGCTCGCACTGAGATGTGGTGCAAACTATGCCGTGAAAATCCCACCCTGGTGGATCAAAGCAGCGCCTTTTATACAGGTACTAAAAACATTAATCATCCAGCTTTTGATAAGCATGCGAATAGCAGAGAGCACCGGAAAGTAGTGCAAGTGATTGATATTGCTAGCAGGCGCAGCCAGGGCCAGAGGCCCAGTGGTCCACTCGACAGATGGCAAGACAAACTGAATGAAGAACAGCATCAAGCACTGAGTAATGTTTTTCTATTGGCCTTTCACAAAGCAAAATATGCACATCCTATGTGTTCATATGAGGAAGATATTCAGCTTCTCAAAAGGCTTGGCGTTAACGTCGAGACCGCTTGTCATTCTCAAGAATCATTCCATGCTTTTAAAGAGCAATAACGGTTTTCAGTGCTTAAAATCCTCTCATTTTATTTGGTTTTGATTGTTTGAAAATCAGACATTTGTGCATTTAGTTTTCAGTGTCATTTCATCAGAAAATTACATGCTATGGAGCTTTAAAGAAGAGACAATGCTTTCATTCATTTTCAGTTGAAATTAACATGTGTTATGCTATCCACATATATTCCTCTATTTTGTGAGGTGGGTCAAGGAAAAAAAATGAGGACCAAGCAACAACCTCAGATTCTTTCCTGAGAACAAGACCAAAATAGTTATGTGCATCCCTGGTTATAGCACATCTGGAAGTGGAGGATTAAGATGAAAAATGAAATACAAACAAAGTAGATGATGCAAAATGCCACCCTGAATATAAACAATAAAGAGCAAATCCCTTCGGTAAGTAAACCTTGCAAAGCAGGAACCATTTCAGTTGGCTCTGGATGGCTGTTTTAAAGCATTATCCAAATTAACTTTTATTTTAATGGTCACTGAGGCATATGACTGCATTTATATTGAGTGCCACTGTAGCAAAATTATGCTTGCATTGCTGGCTCTCTCCTAGATGGCTCCTTGTTGGCAGATGCTTTCCTTTGTGAATTTTCTTCTTGTTGCTGTGCAGGTTACTCCACTTTTCTATGACAAGTCAAAGTCTTGGTTGTTATTTTTATTGATTAAAAAATGTTTCTTTGTTAAAAAAAAGTGGTTTAAAGAATAAAAATCTGACTACTTTGAGCCCTGAAAGCTCGGTCTGTCCTAATGGCAGCACCTTATGCATAACCTTAAGCAACTTTAACTTTGAGACATTTTGAAAATCCTTATCATATTAGGACATATGCCCTATTGTTATAGTGGTATGCAAACATCTGCATACCAACTAGGGCTGGACGATATGGGTCAAAAATAATATCTCAGTAAAATTAATCAGTATCACGATACTCAGTGTATATGTCAATACAAAAATTGTATGTGTTATGTAAACTACAAATGATGCGGAATAAAGAATTTTGGTAAAAATCACCTGCAAATAACTGAGTTGTATACATATGTAACTTAAATTTATACAGTAGGTAGCACACATCGTCTCTCTCTCTCTCTCTCTCTCTCTCTCTCTCACTCACTCACTCACGAACACGCACTTACACACACACACACACACACACACACACACACACACACACACTAAGGGCCCTATTTTGACAGTCATCCACACACTTTTCAGACAGACTTTCTACCGTGCACCAATGTTTTTGTTTTTTTCTGTCAGAGCATTGTCTGTTTTTTATGCCTGGCGTCACGCCATCAAATTATCAGTAGACAGGGCGCCCACTATGCGCTTGGAGGAGGCGCCTCATTTCAAAGAGGTATGGCGGCACGCAATCTAATGCGCATTACTATTATAGTGCATTTCATGAGAATCCGTTTTTGATCAGGAAAAAGGAGGTCTATCGTCAGAAGCGCATTGTTTAATGATATTTCAGTGGCATGGTTTGACATCGCGCAGCTCCGGAGCTCAGGAAACGGCATGTGCTGGGATCTTGTCATGGGCCTGTATTACAACGACGGGGTCGGTTGATCAGTTTTAACTGATACAGAACGCGTTTATGGATGTTTCCAAGTTCATTTCCTTATCACAATGGCGTAAAAATGAACTTTCTGCCGGCACATGACACAAAGAGGCCGGTCTAATCATTCACAGGTGTGTTTTGGATAATCCAATCCAAAGTGCTCCTTCCCATCCCTTTAATGCAAAGAGGCGCATTGTGAGCCAAAATGCCACGTCCAGATTTGAACGCGGGTGGGATGTACAGCAGTTAATAGAAAACAAAGGAATGGGTGTAAGTAAAATGAATTCTGCTTTATTAACTAAAATTCTCTATATCTTATTAATCCTGTAAATATATATCTCAGTCCCAAAAGGTTTCATTGCAGATTTGATTTTCAGGCTCACCATTTCTGTGCAAACCTTAGCTTTTTTTTTTTAACTTTACTTTTTTTTATGACTCAACCCAAGCTTTTATGAGAAGATGTCTGTGACTGCCTGTATGAACAGTTGGTGGATGTAGATGGTGCATGTTCCTGGCAGCGTTTACCACAGGGCCATCCTCAGCTTGTTTAGCCTCACTGCTGGGCTTCCGGCATCAAATTTATGCTTTGTTTGTCTATGGGATTTCTTTGTCTCTTTTTTTTTATTTTGATAGTCACAGTTTCCATGAATAAATAGTTTCTCTTCGTAGCGTGTGTCTGTTCAAACTTCTGATGCTTAGTATTTCACTTGTGTTTCAAAAATAATTATTCCGGGCTTGTTCTCCATTCTCTAGCTTTGTGCACAAGGTCTTCTGCTAAAAGTGTCATTATTTACATTAAAACTATTGCTGATGAGCTTTTTTTTTTCATCTTTTCTTTTTCAGGTGGCCTTGGTGTAGGTTTATAAATTATTAAAGGTAGTGTTAGAAGTGTTTACCAAAATCCCAGTGTGATTACTTTATTCATGTGCAAAACATGCTGTATTGTGGATGTGGTTGGATTTATGATTTATATTCATTATATGAAGACTGCCAAGACTATTCCAGTTTTCTCTTTCCTTTATCAAAAAAGGCAGCACTCTATCATTTAGAAGTACAGTCAGACTGCTGGCATATATTAATGTTTAATACTATGTGATATTGTATTTAGATACAAGTTATTTGCTATTTTTCTGGAGATGAAGTTTTGCATGTGATTTCACACATTGCCCATTATCTAGTGCATCATTGCTTTGAAAAGTACATGGACACCTCACTTAAGAGTTCCACTAAGTGATATAATGGGGATTATTCAACCTCCCCTTTGTAGTTTCTGTGTTTAAAGCTGTGTGGACAAGTTCATAAATCACTCACTTAGCTAATGTGGATATCCTTTTAGGATATTATTACTATGGATATTATTACTATGGAAAATTACTATGGATTTGGAGGTGATGTGCTTGCCGAATGAAAATAAGCACATTTGTCATTGTTATCATTCAGACCGGTGTTCGCCACTGAGGATGCTATTCAGGAAATGATGAGACCACGGGGACCTTAATAGGCTGGGCGAGCTGAGATAAATGGGAAATGCACTTAAATCCAGCCATTACATCTGTTAGCTCTTCTTTTTAGGCATCTTTGGTGCGGCTGGATAAATGGTTTCATAATGGAACATGTGAAGAAAAGGTCAGTAAATAATTTTAAGCACTCGTTATCTATAGGTTATGGGAGGAAAGATATCAACAGCAACCAAGCTGAGATTACACATTTCAAAGAGTGTTTGCTTCACTCAGAACTGTATCACCACGCACACTGCCGACTTCATCCCAGAAGCTTTCAAGTCTCCTTCTTTTAAGACGCTGGTTGGAGCCAAATATCTGACAGTTGTGTAATTTGGAAACCAGAAGGGGTAGGCTGCTTGAAACACATTCACTGTCAGCAATTTTTAAACATTTGCCTCTTTTGCCCGTGGCAAGAAAGCCAAGCACAAACTTTACCAGGCACTTTTGTTTGATTGATCGAACTCCATTAAACAAAGATGATTCAGGATAACTGTCTATTGTAATGCATAACTATTTGGGTGCTAACTCAGGAGCACCAGTTGTTATGCCAATAATGTGATTCGTTTACAGTTGTTCTGGATTTAGGTTTAAAAGGGAGCCAGCCCCTGTCTGTGTACTGGTGGATATGCAAGTCATAGCTTGAATTTTTTTGTCATCACATTATGTTATATTGGAACTGTTTGTCATATAGCTATAGAAAGTAAAATAAATATTAGCATTCAATAACAATAATTTATGTGCCTTTCTGTTAGATTAGACTTACTTGTCTTTCTCTACATACAGTTGAAACCAGATGTTTACATACACTGTATAAAAAGACAGTCATTTTTTTCTCACTGTCTGACATTAAATCAGACTAAACTTTTCCTGTTTTAGATCAGTTGGGATTAGTAAAATTATTTCTATTTGCTAAATAGATTTTATATTTGCTAGAGATTTTTTATTACTTTCTTCAAAGTCAGAAGTTTACAAATGCTAAGATTATTATGCCTTTAAACAATTTGGGAAAATCCAGATAATGATATCATTGCTTTAGAATCTTCTGATAGGTTATTTGACAACATTTGAGTTAATTGGAGACAAACCTGTGGATGTATTTTAAGGCACACCACAAACACCCTGCTTCCTTGTGGGACATCATGGGAAAATCAAAAGAAATCAGCCAAGATGTCAGGAAGAGAATTGTGGGCCTCCACAAGTCTGGTTCATTCTTGGGTACAATTTCCAGATTCCTGAAGGTGCTCCATTCATCTGTTCAAACAATTATACACAAGTATAAACACCATGGGAATGTTCAGCCATCATACCGCTCAGGGAGGAGATAAGTTCTCTGTCCCAGAGGTGAATGTGTTTTGATGGGAAATGTGCGTATCAACCCCAGAACAAATGCAAAAGACCTTGTGAAGATGCTGGATGAAGATGGTAAAAGAGTGTCATTATCCACAGTGAAACGAGTCCTCTACCAACATAGGCTAAAAGGCCACTCAGCGAGGAAAAGGCTATTAAATGGTGCTTACTAATATAGTGCTTTTTACTCATCTCTGAATGACCAAAGCACTTTACAGATTCTGCTATCCACCCAGTTACACAATGACAGTGATGGTACTCCAAAAGCAACATAAAAAAAGACATGCCCTGTGGTCTAATGAAACTAGAATTGAACTGTTTGGCCATAATGACCATCATTACATTTGGAGAAAAAAAGGGTGAAGCTTGCAATACACCATCCCAACTGTGAAGTACGGGGTGGCAGCATCATGTTCTGGGGGTGTTTTGCTGCAGGAAGGACTGGTGCATTTTACAAAATATATGACATCATGAGGAAAGAACATTATGTGGACATACTGAAGCAACATCTTAAGACGTCAGCCAGGAAGTTAAAGCTTGGGCACAACTGTGTTTTCCAAATGGACAATAATGACCCTAAGCATACTGCCAAATTAGTTAAAAGTGGCTTAAGGACAACAAAGTTATTGTTTTGGAGTGGCCATCACAAAGCCCCGATCTCAGTCCCATAGAAAATTTGTGGGCAGAGCTGAAAAGACATATGTGAGCAATGCAGCCTACAAACCTGACTCAGTTACACCAGTTCTGTTAGGAGGAATGGGCCAAAATTCTAGCAAACTATTGTGAGTAGCTTGGGGAAGGATATTCAAAACACTGGAACCAAGTCATACAGTTTAACCTCTTAAAATTCCAATGTTCCTCCTGTGGAACATTTCATATTGGCTGGAATGCTACGGGGTTAAAGGAAATGTTACCAGATACTAAGGAAATCTATGTAAACTTCTGACTTTTGACTAGTCTGATTTAATGTCAGACAGTGAGGGGGAAAAAAAAGGTTATGTGTCTTTTATACAATGTATGTAAATATCTGGTTTCAACTGTAGGTACCACCAAAGGTCACACACTTTTCCCATTGCTTTATGCAGCTGTGGAGACCCTGCCTGTACAAGTCTGCAGGTTGCGTCATAAGAAAGGACTTAAATTAGCATTTCATCATGTTGGAAGTGATCACAGTGATGTGTTTCATCCTGTGCAATTAGTCTGTCGAAGAAGTCCTCCTGATTTTCATGGCACATGGCCAAAAGAGACTGAGCACATGTGACTCATTCCTCCTTCTGGAAAGTTGTGAGCAGCTTGGGAATCAATTTTGAAGACAACTTCTGCAGGTGCAAGTGGTCATGGATGATTTTTTTTTCCACAAACCCCCACTGATTTTGACTGAACAAACTTATCCATCATGGACAGTCCTGGTCATCCCATCCACCACACACTGGACAGACAGTAGAGCACTTTCTTCAGCAGACTACTACAGCTGCTCTGCCGAACGGTCAGGTACCGGAAATCTGTTCTGCTACATGCCATTTCACTGTACAACAGTGACAAGAGTAATGTCACTACTTTTGCAGTAACGTGTTGTGTAACGAAATTGCTGTTTAAAAATTGAGTAATGCATTACAGTCACTGAATATTAATTATATTATAATATTAATATGGATAGGTGTTTTTAGTCCAAATAAATGAATATATATAGGGCGGTGCGGTGGCGGAGTGGTTAGCACTGCGGCAGCACAGCAACTCACCCTTGGCCGGGGGATCCTGGGTTCGATCCCAGCCCCCGACCAACAGTGATCTGTGTGGAGTTTGCATGTTCTCCCCGTGTCTGCGTGAGTTTACTCCGGGATTTCTCCGGTTTCCTCCCACATGCCAAAAACATGCAAGTTAGGTTAATTGGCATCAAACTGGGGATTCTAAATTGTCCTTGGGTATGACTGTGAGAGTGAATGGTTGTCTGTCTGTCTGTGTTGGCCCTGCGATGGACTGGCGATCTGTCCAGGGTGTACCCTGCCTCTCGCCCAAAGGATGCTGGGATGGGCTCCAGCCCCCCTGCAACCCGAACAGGATTAAGCGGAAGAAGATGAATGAATGAATAAATGAATATACAAACTGACGCTACCATAGTTGAGACGAGCTATCAGTCGACGTGACCTGTCGCAGAGAGCCGAGTTTTCACTATTGAGTGGAGGAAAAGGTGAAACTACTTTGTTTTTGTGGAAATAGGTTATTTTTCCTTTGTCGCAGTTAAGGACAAAAGCATATTGGTGGGTTGGAAGCTAAGTGCCAGTTGAGACCTACTTCAATCTTCAGAAGCACTTGAAAACAGCAACAAAGTCTCCAACAAAGCTAGTGTTAAGTAACAGCTAGCTATGCTAACAACACCGTGTTACTGGATTTACGCTATCTGAACAGCAACGGCTAGATGTAGAGTGGAAATACTCTTGTCTCAGCAGCCACGGCTGGATTTCAAGCACAGGTATGCATCTGGACAGTTTGTGGCCCAGTAAGAATTAAATCTGATTGCCAGATATGTTGTTACAGAGTGAGGACGTGATAACAGTCACTTTCCATCAGTCAACTGGACTGTGATCCACTGAAGTTAAAAAACATTTACTTGCTACCTGGATAAAGATTATTCACAATTGGATTTTGATCTCCAAATGGAATTTGAGGGACTGGATCATGTCTCTGTCACAGCAGACATTTGGACTGTGGATAATGGATGTTTTCTTTGGATCACTGCACAACTAGGCCACTGGAGTAGTGGCCTAGTTGGTAGAGCATCCGCCCCACAACTGGGAGGCTGGGGTTCAAATCCCGGCTGGGTCAAACCAAAGACCAGGTAAAAATGGTACTTTCCGCCCTCTAGCTTGGTGCTCACTATAATAGAATGGGGAAAGATGGGCAGTGAGGAGTGGCGACCCCTGTCCTGTATTAGCTTTGTAAAGCGACCGAGATGTGATCGCTTGCCTCATTCATTCATTGGCTCCATCGATCTCGAAAGATCATGGGGGGGGGGGTTGTGCCTTGGGTCATCATTCAGGGAGCTGCACCGTCGGGCGTGGCTGTAGAGGCCGATACGGGATCTGCAGATCCTGCCGCAGCCGCTGCAGATAAATTCTTCACAGTGTAGTGGGGGTCTCGACAGTCTCCTCTGTCTGCGGAGTCTCTTCTCCCTCCAGCGAGTGTCTGTTCTCTCCTCTGCTGTTCGGATGACATCCTGGGTGGTGGTCCGCCAGTTGGAGCGGACGGAGACGGCTGACTCCAGGTCGGAGGGGTTGAATCCTCCAGCCGTGAGGTTGCGCTTGCAAACATCCTTGAATCTGAAAGTTGGGCGTCCCTTTGATCTAGTTCCAGTAGCCAGCTCCCCATACAGTAAGTCTTTGGGGATGCGGCCATCCTCCATTCGGTTGACGTGGCCAAGCCATCGCAAGTGTCTCTTCGTCAGGATGGCAAACATACTGGGCACATCTGCTCTGGCCAGGACGTCGATGTTGGAGACACGGTCCTGCCAAGTGATGCGCAGTAGTCTGCGAAGGCAGCGTTGGTGGAAGGCGTTCAGCCGGTGTTCCTGGCAGGAGTAGAGGGTCCATGCTTCACTGCCGTATAGGAGAGTACTCAGTACGCAGGCCATGTAGACTCTTATCTTGGTGTTGGTGGTTAGCATAGAGTTGTCCCAGACTCACTTCGCCAGACGGGCCATCATTGTCGATGCCTTGCCGATACGGGTGTTCAGTTCGGCGTCTAGGGAGAGATTGCTGGAGATGATCGACCCGAGGTAGGTGAACTTGTCCACCACCGCAAGTGTGTGGTCGTCGATGTTGATACTGGGAGCACTGCTGACATCCTGGCCCATGACCTCGGTCTTTTTAAGGCTGATGGTGAGGCCAAACTCAGAGCAGGCACGAGCAAAGCAGTTGATGAGACGCTGGAGCGCTTCCACAGTGTGGGCAACAAGACCAGCATCATCAGCAAAGAGCAGCTCCCTGATTAGAACGCTCCGCACCTTGGTCTTTGATCTGAGGTGTGCCATGTTGAAGAGGCCTCCGTCGCTCCTGGTGTGGAGGAAGACACCATCTTCAGAGTCCTGGAAGGCGTAGCACAGAAGCAGGGAGAAAAAGATACCAAATAGGGTAGGAGCCAGAACACAACCCTGCTTCACACCATTCTTGATCGGGAAAGGGTCTGAGGATAATCTATCAAACTGGACAATGCTGTTCATGTCCTGGTGGAACGACTTGATCATGCTCAAAAGCTTGGGGGGACATCCAATTCGTTGGAGGAGGGCAAACAGTCCATCCCTGCTGACCAAGTCAAAAGCCTTGGTCAGGTCGATGAAGGCCAAAAAGAGGGGTTGTCTCTGCTCCCGGCACTTTTCTTGCAGCTGCCTCATAGAGAAGACCATATCTATGGTTGAACTGGTTGCTCTGAATCCACACTGCACCTCTGGATACACACGTTCGGCAAGTAGTTGTAGTCTGTTGAGGACGACACGGGCAAAGGCTTTGCCAACTATGCTTAGGAGTGAGATACCACAATAGTTGTTACAATCGCTCCGCTCCCCCTTGTTCTTGTAGAGAGTGATGATTTTGACATCACACATATCTTGGGGCACAGCCCCTTCCTCCCAGCACTGCAGCAGGAGCTCATGGAGGTGGTTCAAGAGCGAGCTGTCCTTTGCGGTTTTGACGATTTCAGGGGGGATGTTGTCACTGCCTGGAGCCTTGCCGTTTGAGATGGAGTCTGTCGCCTTGCTGAGCTCCTCGATGGTGGGTGGAGCGTCAAGCTCATTCATGACTGACAGTAGAGGGGTGTTCTCAAGGGCCGTGTTCGAGACGGTGGTTACTCTTGAGTAGAGCTCTTGGTAGTGCTCAGCCCATCTCTCCATTCGTTTACCGCAATCCTTGATGACATCTCCTGCAGCTGATTTAAGTGGGGCGGTCTTGATGACACTGGGACCGAAAGCCTTCTTCATGCCTTCGTACATTTTGCGCACGTTTCCGTGATCTGCAGAAAGCTGTATGTCCTGGCAGAGGTTAAGCCAGTAGTCGTTGGCACATGGCCTTGCAATCTTTTGTGCATTGTTCCTCGCAGCGCGCAGTGTAGCAAGCGTCCGCACAGAGGGCTCCTTCTTGTGGGCAATTAGGGCTGCACGTTTGGCGGTGATTGCAGGTTCCATCTCAGCGGCTCCAGCTTCAAACCAATCCGCACTCTTCCCCACCTTTTTCCCAAAGGTACCTATGGCGGTCTCAAACACAGCCTCACGGATGTGGTTCCACCTTGCAGAAGCACAGTCGGTGGGACACTCCGCCAGGGACTTCATTTATGACTTTAGCATAGCGTTCCCGCAGTTCAGGTACTGTAATCATAGCTGTGTTGATACGGGGTCGGGGTTTCTGCTTGGAGTGGTTAACACGTCTGAGGCAGAGACGTACCTTGGTGGCGACCAGGGAATGGTCGTGTCACAGTCAGCGCTGTGGAAACTGCGCGTGACCAGCACTCGGTTCAGCAGGGATCTCCTGCTGATGACGAAGTCCAGCTGATGCCAGTGGCGAGACCTTGGATGTCTCCAGGGCACTCGGTGATGGGCAGTGAGGAGTGGCGACCCCTGTCCTGTATTAGCTTTGTAAAGCGGCCGAGATGTGATTGCTTGCCTCATAGGCGACCAAATAATAATAATAATACTGCACATTGGATTAAATCCATATCATAAAGGTAAGCTAAACATGGACAGCTTTATGCAGTGTTGCCAACTCTCACTCCAAAATGAGGAAATTACTGGCAATATCAAAGTTGATTTTCTTCAGATTTTTCCCACAACAGAGCTCTCATAAAGCAGACTGAACATGTTCTAAAAGCTCTGTCTGAAACAGTCTGTTTTCAGCCTGACATTAATAAGCCTGTAATGTAATCCATTAATTAAAGTATCTTGCTATGTGCGCAAGATAATTTAAGTATGCATTTAAAAGTAACATGAAAGTTACTTTTTCAAGTAACTAGTTACTTTAATCATGCAGTAATTGATAAAGTAACTCTGTTACTTTTGAAAAGAAGTAACTAATAACTGTAATTAGTGACAATTTTTTAGTAATTTACCCAACACTGCTGTACAATAACTCACTCTAATGTTGAATTTTGGTCATAACAATGCTGCCATGCAGCACCTTACAGTCTAATTGGTACCTCACATTTCACCCTGCGCCTCATAATGCTTCTCTGTACAGTCGGTACTATCCATAGATTCATAAGGATCATCATCTATTCAACCTAGTAGTAGCCTATATAGTATATAAAGTTATCTTAGCACTTTTACTTCCCTGGGTAACTCCTTTTCTATTATGCTGTGCGTATTTCTGTTGGTCTGGGTCATCTTACTGTGTCATGCTGCTGTTATGCTGTAATTTCCCAATTTGGCATCAATAAAGTACATCCATCCATCCATACATACATACATACATACATACTTCTATCTATCTATCTTGCTCTAGTTGGTGAATGATTATGCAGTGTTACTCCAAAATGGTGGCCTCCACCTGCTGGATGGTATCTTCATCAATGGCGCACTGTGGTCGCCCGGGAATGGGTACCGTTTCCACCAATGTCCAACCACACTTGAACTGTTAATGCCAGTGCTTGACTATGTCATGCGATGGAGCATCCTCTCCGTAAGTGTCTTTCATCTTATTGAATATCCCCCGTGGTGTGCGGAGCCTGATTACCACTCTGCATTCAACTTCCTCCATTATCGCACCATACTCCAACTTGGCACCTGTAAAAATATATTGTTAGAAACAGCTGGTTTAATTAAATACACTTCAATTTAAACAAAGGTGATAATTTTAGATTTCCGTTTTAAGCTTTCACTTTTCTTAAAACAATCATTAACTTGTCTTTTTATTTGTTGTGGTCAAGTTAGTCAAGCATACAGTAATACCATGAGTACAGCACTTCTCTTTCATTACTCTGCCAAAGCCAGTGGATGACCACTTTCTGTTATCCAATATAAAGATAAACTGCAAATTCGCCCTTTAAAGCCATCCCCATGGGCCATGGGGTGAAGGAGAAAAGTTTTTGACAAAATCAAATTTGGTACAAATTGCATTTGCTCCCAAGGAGTATACATGGAAACCTTTTCTCAGGAATAAGCTGGCAGTGATTTTATTTGTCTAAGTAGATAAATCATACATATTGAACTTGTCTGTCATGGCATGTCACTGTTCCAACTTGATTTAATTTGCCCCGTTCTGGTGGAACAACAAGCCATGCTTAAGCAGAGAAACTCTGAAGGTTACACTATTTCAGCATTTTAATTAGCTTCATAGTTCTCCTCATGTTTGCCTACATTTACTTGACTGAATTATAGCCTACAGAAATTTCTTTCTTTCCCTGTCCATCTGGACTTTCTGCCCACTTTTCTTATGACTTTAAATTGTACTTCGTAGACAATAAATTGGTGCTTGTCGTCTCTGAAAACAGAATAAACTCTTGCCATCGATCTTATACAACTTTGGACATCAATGGTATCTTTTTTTTTTAGATCTGGTGCTCCCTATAAATTCATTGCCAAAATCAAATGAGAGAATTGAAAAAGAGCCCTAGAAACTGTTTTGTGAATTGGGTGGGGTTGGAGGGTTCAAGTGGACCTGATGGGAGATCAATTGTGCTGGAGTGCCGCGGCAACGTTTATGATGCTCTCTGAAATGGGGTGGGGGCGGCGGGTGCCATGTCTGACAAGAGGACAGAGGCAGTCACAGGAAAAAGTGGCGATGAAAGACAAACCATTTGTGCCCACGACTGAATACTGAAAGCTATATTTTACGGCTGCTATTCTACCAAATTGCTTCCGTGCGTTGGGGTGGCTTTTTAAATAATGCAATCGGTTAAAAGCTCTCGGTAAATGCTGTGCTTGTATAGCGTGGGAAGCTGGAATGGAATTGAGTGCATTTTTAGGGAAGAGGGTTATAATTTATGCGCCATTGAAATATGGTCACTTTGGTTTTTTTTGCCACTTTTTGATTCAATAGGGTTCAACATGTATACAGTCTGTTTGAAGATGAGTTCAAATACTCTTTGGTCAGATATCTTTAATGACAGTCATTCAGCTTGGGCTGTGTTGACAGTGGACATTTTTAAAGGTATTATGATATGATGATGGACTGGCAGCATATTTAACCCTTTGATTCATTTTACCTTTTTAAGCAATTTATTAAAATCCAGACTACTGTTAGAACACCATTACCATCACCAACAATACCAACGCTAAGAGCAATGCACATCTCCTTCACCTCTGCTTCATTTTTGTTTGTAATTAAAAGCTGTAAGTGCTGGTGTTAGTGTGGTCACGCGTTCACCGGGGAGGCGTAGCTTGTTGACCCTCCCCAGCGCTGCTATCGCTGCCTCTCAGTGGAAAAGCACACGGCTTGCCCTCTGAGCAAAGGCTGACAAAATGATGGATCAGTTCTTGCATACTGGCGTGTTGATCCATAGCCACCCCTCCCTTCGCCCCCGCAAACAGAGTGGATATTGGCATTTGCCACTCAAGCAGCTGCGTCCTTGGGTCTCGTAACTGCTGATTAGTCAAATTAGTCCTGGCCTGTGGAATAATTAATGTTTAACATCAGGGTCTTTACTCTGTGGATGATCAAATGGCGCAGAGGTGAGCCGGGGCAGCAGGGGCCTGCCACCCTGTGGGAAGGGACGCCCCACCCAAATCAATGTTAATGTTATCCTAGGACCTAAGTTAACCTTAGTATGCTTGTAAGTGGCTGCAGAGTGAGGTCGAGGGGAGGATCGATGTCTTACATATGTAGGTGCTTTGCTTTAATTGTTCGTTAACACACATTGCTTATTGAATCCGGAAGGGAGTTAATAGCAACAGGAAGTCAGACGCTCATCATCTGTGTGTCTGTCATAATGGCTCCAAAATGGCATCAAGCAAGAAAAAGTGAAATATACGTTTATGTTTTTTATTAAATATGTGATAACTGTTTAATAATACCGACAGTGGCAGAGCCAGGAAATTTTCAGTGGGGTGGCCAGGAGGGACTTGTTAACAGTTTGGGGTGGCCAAGAAATCAATATTACAAGAACTTAATGTTTGTCACAAAATACTGTAAGTGGTTTGAAGAAACATCTGCAAATATGTATCAGATTTTGTGGTGTTTAAAACATTTTACAATAGGATTTATAATACTTTTTAAACAGTATTTTTTTTCTTTTACAAAAAGCTCAAACTACTAGTGTATCTCAGTAAATTAGAATATTGTGATTTTTTTTTTTGCAGTACAATTAAAAATGTATAAACTTCTATTTATTCAATATTCATTACACACACAGTGAGATACTTAAAACTTTTTTCATTTATGTTTGTTAATTATGGTTACAGTTTTTGAAATCAATTTACAAATCAAGATATTTTAATTTCCAGAGATATACTAGTAGCTGAAAATATAAGAGTACCCAGATATTTACCTGAAGCTCACTTGTACTACTGGCCAGTGGGGGCTCCTCTGTCTCACTTGCCAAATCTGTATGAAGTCAAGGGCAAACAACCGAAAACTAATCTGTATCAGACATTAAAGGATCGGAATTTTTTTAAAATTACACAACATAACAAAAGTAATTTTTTTGTAAGTTGTCTGTGTTTTTTCATCTGATTTAAGACAATTTTGCACTGCTGAATCCGAAAATGACATCCGTTTCTCTCGATCAGGTCAGGTTTTTATGCTAAGTTGTAAGCAGTTGCACAGCAGTTGTACAGTTGTACTGTAAATGGAATAGTAGACATTGATAAAGGTAAGTACATGTAAATTGAATGTTGTGTCATCATTGTTCAAAATTCAGAGAAATTCAAGAAATAAAAAAGAATTTTGCATCATATAAAGCAAAAATACCCGTACATGTAAACAAAAACATAAAAAAAACCAAACATGTGGCCATAGTTCAAAAAGTTGACCTGATTGAGCAAAACCAATGTGATTTTTGGATTCAGCACATCAAAATTGTCCTAAATTAGCTAAAAAAAACTTAGACAATAAATTTGGTGTTGACCAGTGTTATTATTTAAAATAGATTTTTTTTCTCCCAAACATGATCTGTAGACACACTGCTTTAAAAAGCACATTTTTTAATGAGGAATTTTGTTCTAAAAAGAGCAATATGATCTCCATAAGTAAAGCGTTTCAATAGAATAATTCATCAGTAAAGATGTGATGTGTGATTTGTGTTCACTTATTTTTTTTTATTTTTTTTTATTGGACAATGTCAACAAAGGCACTGCTGTCATCAAGCTTATGTGTGAAAGAGTGTGTATACCTGCAGGACCTGTTGAGCCAGGGCTCTCTGGGGACTCCTCTTTCTGGCCCCCTGAGTCTCTGTCCCTCGCCGTCTCACTCTGTCTGACGTTCTCCTGGCTAGTCAAAATAACTGCCTTCACAAAATAGCCTGCAGTAATTAATAAAGCCTTAGCAGACCTTTCTCTTACATAAAAATACACAGAGAGAGAGAATCCTTTACCAAAATTTAAAATGATTCTGCTTTGTTGATAAATACTCTTCCTGTAGCACTAGCTAATTTTCCTGACTGAAAACGTTCAAAAAAATTTACCCTGACTCAGGTTTGTAAGCCTCAAAATACAACTAACCATCACGTTACTCTTACCATGGAACGCTAGCTCATTTAGCTGCCAATATTACGGGGGACACAGTGCATAAAAAAAGCTTTTGCTGCATTTTTGCTGTTTTTCCTACCAGCGAGCTACTGTTGTTAAGACATTTTATCTTCGCTAAATTATATAAACAGCCAAGTGATAGTTAACATTAGTAAAAGCATATCAGCGTGACATCCCCTCTAATAAAATAGCTTACCTTTGTCATCTTGTTAAAGTGTCACTGGTGACGGGCAGCGACTCCATGTCCACCGCTCTAGCACCCCCACCAGATGTGCATGCAGTTTGAGAGTCTGGGGAGCAGTGTGACTGTAAAGAAAGTTTCCACCCAAGGCAAATGCAATTGTGCCCACTGTTGGTGCTTAAGTGGGCAAGATTATGCCAAGGGTAGCCAGGATTATGTCAAGGGTGGCCACGGCTACCCCTGGCCTCCCCTAGCTCCACCATTGAACACCGACCAGGCATGTCAGAATATGGCACTCCATCCAGATACATCCCCTGATCCAGTCATACCAATGGGTGGGTGAAAAAATGATAATTTAAATTAATTTGGATGGATTTGGCAGAAATAGTCTTCAAACACTGACTATAGTGTCTTTGAGCCTAACAACTAATGGATCAGCTTTACTTGATACCCAGCTGTCAACTAATTAGCCTTACCTTTGCTATGCCTGTCGTCTACAGAACTATAACAAACAGACCCATGCAGGTAAATATATATTTTACTTCTTATTTTCTGTATTCATTGAAAGTTGAGTTGCTTGGCACGGATGGATTAATTTGTGATGTGCTTGATACAAATGTGCATAACACTGATGGGAGACAATTAATTTTCATTGACGATGGTGATGTTCTAAATGATGCCACAGGAAAACTTGGGAGGAAAAACTGCTACACTGGGTGCTGTGCAGTTTTAGTTCCACTATGTTTTGCATCCACCCACTATCTTTCGAAGAAACACTTGATGCAAAACACACCCCATGCCAAGCATCTCTCGCAGCACCCAACATCAGGCATCATTTGCCCGAAGTGCACTTTCTCAGGGATTCCAGTCACATTGCACACCTCCCCAAAAGTGTCTCAAGTACTGCCAGGCCCACCACAGTTTTTTAAAATCCATCAGGGCTTATCTGGTCAAGTGGCTTAGGTGTCACAATGTTGATGGAAACTGAGATCCATTTGTATTTTCTTGAATCCAGTGATCAAAATTTCACGTTAAAAATGCCCCCCCCCCCAAAAAAAAAGGTGGATGGAGACTAATTATAGAGGAAAAAGGAAGACATGTGAGTTGAGCAAAATGACCTGTGTGCTTAAATGGAGGAAGCAGGAGATAGTGCTTTTGACGCTTATCAGTAAATGGAAGACAAGACAAGAACCTTGCCACAGGGGGTGCACAAGCCCGTGTACTCCTAGTGCCAGTCTCAAGCCTGGGTAAAGGGGGAGGGTTGTGTCAGGAAGGACATCTGACGTAGACCTTTTGCTAAACCAAACAAAGTGGATCATGACCAATGAGATTTTCATACTGGATCGATTGAGGCCCAGGTTAACAACGACCACCGTGCTATTAACCGACAGGGTGCTGGTGGAAATTGGGCTACTGTTGGTCGAAGATCAAGGAGGAAGAGACGGGGGAGGCATGTTAGGAGGGAGAGAAAGGGAAAGGTAGAAGTGTGGGGGTGAGAGTAGGGACTTTAAATGTAGTGACTATGACTGGCAATGGCAGAGAGTTGGCTGATATGATGGAGAGAAGAAAGGTCGATATACAGATGTGGACAAAATCGTTGGTACCCCTCTGTTAATGAAAGAAAAACCCACAATGGTCACAGAATAATAAAGAGCGATGGCAAGAACCAAGCAGACCGCCCGTAAATCTACTGGAGGAAAAAGCCTCCCAGGAAGCAGCTAGCCACCAAGGCTGTTCGAAAAAAGCGCTCCGGCCACCGGTGGAGTGAAGAAGCCTCACCGTTACAGGCCCGGTACCGTGGCTCTGAGAGAGATCCGTCGCGACCAGAAATCCACGGAGCTGCTCATCCGTAGGCTGCCCTTCCAGCGCCTGGTGAGGGAGATCGCTCAGGACTTCAAGACCGACCTGTGCTTCCAGAGCTCCGCCGTCATGGCTCTGCAGGAGGCCAGCGAGGCCTACCTGGTGGATCTCTTCGTGGACACCAACCTGTGCGCCATCCACGCCAAGAGGGTCACCACCATCATGCCCAAAGACATCGAGCTGGCCCGCCGCACCCGCGGAGGGAGAGAGAGCTTAGACTTTCTGCTGCACATTCACCAACCACAATGCTCCACACTGTGTCTATATGTATATATATATATATATATATATATATATATATATATATATATACAGTATAGTAATATGTACATATGTATTCTAGCTGTTCTTGTTTTTTTCTTGCCTTCTGATTGTTGCTCTGAGTGTTGCTATCCCTGTGCTGTTGTAATCCTGGAATTTCCCCATTGTGGGACTAATAAAGGCTTATCTTATCTTATCTTATCTTAGAAATAACTTGAATCTGACAAAACTGGTAATAAATAAAAATTCTATGAAAATTAACCAATGAAAATCAGACAATGCTTTTGAATTGTGGTTCAACAGAATTATTTTAAAAAACAAACTGATGAAACAGGCCTGGACAAAAATGATGGTACTCCTAGAAAAGATTGAAAATAATGTGACCATAGGGACATGTTCAACCAAGATGTGTCCTCTAACTAACATCACAGGTGTCTACAAACTTGTAATCAGTCAGTCGGCCTATTTAAAGGGTGACAAGTAGTCACTGTGCTGTTTGGTGACATGGTGTGTACAACACTAAACATGGACCAGAGGAAGCAAAGGAGAGAGTTGTCTCAGGAGATTGGGAAGAAAATTATAGACAAGCATGTTAAAGGTAAAGGCTATAAGATCATCTCCAAGCAGCTTGATGTTCCTGTGACTACAATTGCACACATTATTCAGAAATTTAAGATCCACGGGACTGTAGCCAATCTCCCTGGGCGTGGCCGCAGGAGGAAACTTGATGAAGAATGGTAACAAAAGAGCCCAGAACAACCTCTAAACACATTCATGGTGAACTCCAAGGTCAAGGTACATCAGTGTCAGATTGCACCATCCGTCATTGTTTGAGCCAAAGTGGACTTCATGGGAGACGACCAAGGAGGACACTACTGTTGAAAACAAATCATGAAAAAGCCAGACTGGAATTTGCCAAACTGCATGTTGACAAGCCACAAAGCTTCTGGGAGAATGTCCTATGGACAGACAAGACAAAACTGGAACTTTTTGGCAAGGCACATCAGCTCTATGTTCACAGACGCAAAAATGAAGCATACCAAGAAAAGAACTCTGTCTGTACTGTGAAACATGGAGGAGGTTCTGTTATGTTCTGGGGCTGCTTTGCTGCATCTGGCACAGGGTGTCTTGAATCTGTGCAGGGTACAATGAAATCTCAAGACTATCAAGGTATTCTAGAGAGAAATGTGCTGCCCAGTGTCAGACAACTTGGTCTCAGTCGCAGGTCATGGGTCTTGCAACAGGATAATGACCCAAAACACACAGCTAAACACCCAAGAATGGCTAAGAGTGAAACATTGAACTATTGTAAAGTGGCCTTCTATGAGCCCTGATCTAAATCCTATTGAACATCTGTGGAAAGAGCTGAAACATGCTGTCTGGAGAAGGCACCCTTCAAACCTGAGACAACTGGAGCAGTTTGCTCATGAGGAGTGGGCCAAAATACCTGCTGAGAGGTGCACAAGTCTCATTGACAGTTACAGAAATTGTTTGATTGCAGTGATTGCCTCAAAAGGTTGTGCAACAAAATATTAAGTTAAGGGTACCATCATTTTTATCCAGGCCTGTTTCATGAGTTTGTTTTTTTTAAATAATTCTGTTGAACCACAATTCAAAAGCATTGTTTGATTTTCATTGGTTAATTTTCATAGAATTTTTATTTACTACCAGTTTTGTCAGATTCAAGTTATTTCTGTGACCATTGTGGGTTTTTTCTTTCATTAACAGAGGGGTACCAACAATTTTGTCCACGGCTGTATTGTGTGTTTAAGAAACCAGATGGAATAGAAGCAAGGCTTGGAGCATTGGAGATGGATTTAAACTCTTCTACCATGGTGTAGATAGGAAGAGAAATGGAGTAGGAGTAATCTTTAAGGAAAAGTATGTGAGGAGTGTTCAGGAGGTAAAGAGGGAGTCAGACAGGATCATGAGCTTGAAGCTAGAAATCAAAGGTGTGATGTTTAATGCTGTCAGTGCGTATGCCCCACAAGTTGGATGTCAGGTAGAAGAGAAAGAGGAATTGTGGAGTAAATTGCATGAAGTGGTAGAGAGTGTTCCCAGGGGGGAAGAGAGTGGTGATTGGAGTGGACTTTAATGGACATGTAGGTGAAGGGAACAGAGGTGATGAGGAGATTCTGGGTAGGTATGGTCTTATGGAGAGAAATGTGGAAGGACAGATGGTTGTGGATTTTGCTAAAGGGATGGAAATGACTGTGGTGAACACATACTTCAAGAAGAAAGAGGAACATTGGGTACCTTACAAAACTGGAAGAAGGTGCACACAGGTGGACTACATCATATGCAGAAGGAGAAATCTGAAGAGACTAGGTGGTGACCAACAGAAACCGGTTCTCAATTCCCATTCCTAAATAAAACATTATTATTGGCTTAATCTAAAAGCTTCAGTCTTTGGTGGAATGTGTCAGTTTGCAACACACATTCTTGCTTGGCAGTGATGAAAACAAATGCGTACTTAAGTATTGCTTAAACTATAAGAGGCACTGATCCTGTCTTGATTACCTTTAATATAAATAACTAAAGTTTTCATCGATCTCCATGAAAAACATTACATCAAGGACCCAGTGTATCCAAAGGAGGCACATGGGTCAGTCCTCCAGTGGGCTCACCACTTGCAGGAGGGATCATGGGTATCATGGTGCTATGAGAACTGGGCGGAAGTCTGGGCTACTCTGCCCAGACTGATGCCCCCGCAACCCAGATTTCTGGATAAGCGGTAGAAGATAGATGGATGAAGTATTCACACAAACCAGTTAGGCATAGAATCAGGTTCTGATTTCTGTGGTCCAAAGAATGAAGCTTACTGGTTTTGCATCTGGCACCAAACATTTTTTTTCTTTGCCACTTAAGCATATCCACATATACAAACATGTCCAGATAAAGCATATTCCAGTCTATACCCTTGTGTCAAGTCCTAAACCGTAACTACTCGAGCTGAATATTTGCTTGTTTTCTCAGTTTTCTGGTGAGGTAAATTGAATAGGTTTAATTTTTAAACAGCTGGCAGAAAAAGAAGGATGAATATGCCACCTTGATAACAAAAGTGCACTGTGTTAGTATTTTTCACTGTTGACATTTTGAAATACCAAACCAAACAGTGACTTGTTTGATGCAAAATACTGTATATCTGCTTTTTTATGAGCAAGTATGTTTTCACCCTCAACTGCAGCCTGTTCATTAATGCAGATTTTTTTTTTAAATCTCAAGTTCCGGTTTATGAAGTAAAAGTAAACAAATTCAGTTAAATTGTAAATCAGATCTCTCCTATGATCCCATTAAATGCAGATTATGATCACATTTTAGATCAAAGAGGAATGCAAATGAATACAAAGATCCAAACATGATGAGAAATAAAACATATAAGCTTTCTTATATTGTAAATGGCCCTTCTAAAAGCCTCTTTAAATAGCTCCAAGGTATGTTTGAATTGGGCATGCTATTTTTCATTTTGAAGTAATGAAATATTTACAGGGCAGACAGAAGTCTGCGCTACAAGCTTGACCTTCACTGAAGAAAGTCTGCCCTGTTATTACAGTATTTATATGGCTGTCCCCACTCACACTGGCCTGGATATAAAAATATTTAATTACTCAATTAACTGAGGTGGAATATGACCCTGTGGGAAACAGGTGAGAGAATGGGGCACATGTGAGCAGACTCAACAATAAGGGAAGCCACAGAAGAATAGTGGAGAGGAGGAAAAGGCCTTTTGTGGTATAATACTGTATTATTAGGGCTCATTTACACAGTGGCATTCGAGTTGAGGAAAAGTGCAGTGAAATTTTACTCATCCTGCGACGGTTCCACATTGAGATAGCGCATCTGAATGACATTGACGGAAGAATAATGGTGGGCTGATGGATACCATCAGATTCCGAAATAGATGAGAGGGCTGTATTGTTTTCAGTATGCTTTAAAAAAAAAAGCTCAGTGCACTGAGAACATATTCTCTCTTTAGCTCTGTCACTGCATTTCACCCGTGATGTTATGGATTTATAGGGGAAGAGAACATTCATATCCCAGATGGGGGCTCTAATGTGGCCAGATTCAGTTCATTATCGATTGTTCCTCTTTTAACTGCACCAAAAGCTTTCAAAGGAGTGATGAGAAAGGGATTACCGTCAGCGGGCTGGAATGAAACTTTCATAGGAGCCATTTGCCATTTCTCAACACTCGAAGCTACTTTGAAAGTAAAATTCAAAATTTGCATTTCACGTTGCTTCACTAACTGGTCTGAGACTGCCTAGTCCAGTGGGTTTAAGAGCTCGTCTGAGAACGAGAGATTGAGGATATATTCTGATAAAATAATGCACCTGGCTTTGTGTCATGGTCACTTTCTTGAATCCTGGATCAATTGATCTTATTTCTTAATGAGATGAATATTTCTAAGATCATTCTGTTATACAAAGTTGGTGACAGACATTTTCTTTCAATCTATAGCCTTTTTCTATAGTCTTTGCTAAAAGGCTAAATGAATTAATAACTAAATACAGTATTCTTAGTGAACAACAATATGGTTTCAAAGAAAATAGGAACATAGGATGACTTACAAGAGTGGAGGAAGGTGTACATGGGTGGACTACATCTTATGCAGAAGGAGAAATCTGAAGGAGATAGGAGACTGCAAGGTGGTGGCAGGGGAGAATGTAGCTAGACAGCATTGGATGGTAGTCTGTAGGATGACTTTGCAAAGCAAGAAGAGGAAGAGAGTGAAGGCAGAGCCAAAGATTAAGTGGGAGAAATTGCAGAAAGAAGGTCGCACAGAGTTCAGGAAGGAGTTAATACAGTTTCTGGGTGGTAGGGAAGAATTACCAGATTACTGGCAAGTACAGTAAAAGTATTGAGGGAAACAGGTAGAAAGGTATGTGGTGTATCCAGTGGACAGAGGAAAGAAGACAAGGAGACTTGGTGATGGAATGAGGAGGTACAGAAAAGTATTCAAAGGAAGAGGTTAGCAAAGAAAAAGTGGGATAGTCAGGGAGATGAAGAAAGTAGACAGGAGTATTTGGAATCTAGGCACATGGCAAAGAGAGAGGTAGCAAAGGAAAAGGCATATAGTGAGTTGTATGAGAGACTGAACACTAAGGAAGGAGAAAAGGACTTGTATCGATTGGCTAGATAGAGTGATTGAGCTGGAAAGGACGTGCAGCAGGTTAGATGTTGATTAAGGACAGAAATGATAATGTACTAACAAATGATGAGAGTGTGTTGAGAAGGTGGAAGGAGTACTTTGAAGAGCTGATGAATAAAGGAAATGAGAGAGGGAGGAGGATGGATGAAGGAAAGATGGTGAACAAGGAAGTCTTGAGGATTAACAAGGCGGAAGTGAGGGTAGCTTTGAAGAGGATGAAGAATGGAAAGGCGGTTGGTCCAGATGACATACCTGTGGAGGTATGGAGATGTTTAGGAGAGATGGCAATGGCAGTGGACTTTTTCACCAGATTGTTAAACACAATCGTGGAGAGTGAGAGGATGCCTGAGGAGTGGAGAAGAAGTGTTTTGGTACCAATTTTCAAGAACAAAGGTGATGCTCAGAGCTGTAGTAATTACAGAGGCGTAAAGTTGATCAGCTACACTATGAAGATATGGGAAAGAGTTGTTGAAGCCAGGTTAAGAGGAGAGGTGACAATCAGTGAGCAGTAGTACAGTTTTATGCCAAGAAAGAGTACTACAGGTACAATGTTTGCTCTAAGAGTGCTGATGGAGAAGTACTGTATAGAGAAGGTCAGAAGGAGTTGCACTGTGTCTTTGTGGATCTAGAGAAAGCATATGATAGGGTGCCAAGAGAGGAAGTGTGGTACTGTATGAGGAAGTCAGGAGTGGCAGAGAAGTATGTGAGAGTGGTGCAGGACATGTATGAGGACAGCGAGACAGTGATGAGGTGCGCTGTAGGAGTGACGGATGGATTCAAGGTGGGGGTGGGATTACATCGGGGATTGGCTCTGAGCCCCTTCTTGGTTTCCATGGTGATGGACAGGCTGAAAGATGAGGTCAGGCAGGAGTCTCCGTGGACTCCTGCCTTACCTGGATGTTTGCAGATGACATTGTGATCTGTAGGGAGAGTAGGGAGCATGTGGAAGAGAACCTGGAGAGGTGGCGGTATGCTCTGGAGAGAAGAGGAATGAAAATCAGTAGAAGCAAGACAGAATACATGAGTGTGAATGAGAGGGAGGCAGGTGCAATGTTGACGATGGAAGGAGTAGCGCTAGTAAAAGTAGATGAGTTTAAATAACTGGGGCCAACCATCCAAAGCAATAGAAAACACAAGAGAGGTGAAGAAGAGAGTGCAGGCAGGGTGGACTGGGTGGAGACCAGTGTCAGGGATGATTTGTGACAGAAGGGTAGCAGCAAGAGTGAAAGGGAAGATATGGATATTTGAGATTCTGGATACTGTCACAGCAGTCATGCAAACATTTGTGAGTGTATGTGAGTGTGATAGTGGGTCTATTTTAACTTGGGGAGTTGGGGAAATTAGATTTTAGGATATTGGGGATACGTATGTGTATGATGCTAATTTTATCTCTGCAATTCTGCATTATTGTGTGGTTTGACTGATTGTATTGTTTTGTATTTTTGTCTCTTTGTTTTTGATTGTACTGTCAACCTGCCCAGGGTCTACGGGTGGAAAATCAACCGGAGTGGTGGCCTAGTTGGTAGAGCATCTGCCCCACACCCGGGAGGCCTGGGTTTAAATCCCGGCCAGGCTATGCCGAAGACCATATAAAAGGGCCGTCCAGCTTAGTGCTCAGCAATAATGGAATTGAGGAGGGAAATGTGGTGGCACCTTGCATGGCAGTGACCCCTCTGATTCTATATATGTGATTAACATTGTAGATAGGAGAAATGTAATTTTGTTCTACTGTACATGATTGGCTGTATGGACTGAGTGACAATAAAGCTGGCTTATCCTAAAATAGCATCTTGCTAAAACCTGGTGCAATGCATCTTTCCTTGTTTTACGCAAGGTTAATATTTTATTGTACATTGTCCCTGTCTAAATAAAATTACAAATACAATTGGGAGTGACTATGAGGGACCGGATTAGAAATGAGTATATCAGAGGGACAGCTCAGGTTGAGCGGTTTGGAGACAAAGTGAGAGAGGCAAGGCTGAGATGGTTTGGACATGTGCAGAGGAGGGGTAGTGATATATTGGACAAATGATGTTGAAGATGGAGCTGCCAGGCAGGAGGAAAAGAGGAAGACAACAGAAAATTCATGGATGTAGTGAAGGAGGACATGGAGAGGGCTGGTGTTACAGAGGAAGATGCAAGGGACAGAGTGAGATGGAGACAGATGATCTGCTGTGGTGACCCCTAAAGGGAGCAGCCAAAATAAGAAGAAAATAGGAAGACCACTCTTAATTAATTACTTAATTGATTTTGTAGAGCTCTGCGATGGACTGGAGATCTGTCCAGGGTGTACCCCGTCCCCGGATGACCCGAAAAGGATTAAGTGATAGAAGATGGATGGATGGATGATTTTGTAGAAAAGATAGTGGATAGTATAGAAATAAAACAATATTCAGTTGGGATTTTTCTTGATTTACAAAAAGCATTTGACACTACTGATCACAAATTATGACTAAATAGATCAGAACGGTGTGGTATCAGGGGGATTGCACAAAGGTGGTTAGCTAGTTATTTAAATGATAGGCACCAGTTTGTACATTTTCAGAATATAAAGTTAAAAACTTTTGATGGTCACTTGTGGGGTACCTCAGGGGTTGGTGCCTGGTCCACTGCTCTTTATTTTGTATATAAATGATTTCTGTTAAGTTTTTAAGAGTTTAAAATATACAGTATATTGTTTGCTGGTGACACAACTGTATTTGGCAGTAGTGAAATCTTGAAACACCTCGTGGATCTTACAGAAAAAGAATTAGAAGCACCAGATGACATGGCTTCCCAAATCATCAGTGACTGTGGAAATTTCACACTGAACCTCAAGCAGCTTGGATTCTGTGCCTCTCCACTCTTCCTCCAGACCCTGGGACCTTGATTTCTAAGTGACATGAAAAACTGACTTTCATTTGAAAAGAGGTCATCTGCTGCTGTGTTATCACACCGATCACACCAGATAACATGGTGTGTTATCAAGTCCTAAAGCAGCACAGCCATCTGCTAGGAAATTTTTAGACCACTTCATGCTTCCCTCTACTGACAAGCTTTATGGAGATGCTGATTTCATTTTCCAACAGGACTTGCCACCTGCTCACGTTGCCAAAAGTACCAAAACCTGGTTTAATGACCATGGCATCAATGTGCTTTATTGGGCAGCAAACTCTCCTGACCTAAGCCCCATAGAGAATCTATGGGGTATTGTCAAGAGGAAGATGAGAGACACCAGACCCAACAATGCAGATGAGCTGAAAGCCCCTATCAATGCAATCTGGGCCTTCAAAACACCTCGGAAGTACCGCGGGCTGATCGCTTTCATGCTACGCTGCATTGATGCAGTAATTCTTGCAAAAGAAGCTCCATGTATTGTGTGTGTTCATGGACATACTTTTCAGTTGGCCAGCATTTCTATTAAAATCCATTTTAAAAAATTAATTTTATGAAATATTCTAATTTTTTGAGAAACTGAATTTGGGGTTTTCATGAGCTATAAGCCATAACCATCAAAATTAAAATAAACACTTGAAATAGCATATCACTCTGTGTGTAATGAATCTACATAATGAGTTTCAATTTTTGAATTGAATTATTGAAATAATCAATTTTTTGATGACATTCTAATTTAGTGAGATGCACCTGTATACTGTGCATCCCTAATAGATAGATAGATAGATGTACTTTATTGATCCCAAACTGGGAAATTACAGTATAACAGCAGCATGACAGAGTAGACAACCCAAACCAACAGAAATACACACAGTGTTATAGAAAAGGAGTTACCCAGGGAAGTAAAAATGCTTAGATAACTTTATATACTACATAGGCTACTACTAGGTTAGTAGCAGTGTTGGGAGTAATGCGTTACTGTAACACCACTACTTTTGCAGTAACGTGCTTTGTAATGAAATTACTGTTTAAAAATTCAATAATGCGTTACAGTTGCTGAAATTTGATCAGTTGCATTACTCATTTTGTTGATATGGATAAATATTTTTAGTGCAAATAAATGAATATACAAACTGACCCTACCATAGCTGAGACAAGCCGCCAGTCAACGTGACCTGTTGCAGAGAGCCGAGTCTTCACTGCTGAGTGGGCGGTGCGGTGGAACAGTGGTTAGCACTGTGGCAGCACAGCAACTCACCCTTGGCCATGGGATCCTGGGTTTGATCCCAGCCCCTGACCAACAGTGATCTGTGTGGAGTTTGCATGTTCTCCCCATGTCTGCACAGGTTTACTCCGGGATTTCTCCGGTTTCCTCCCGCAGGCCAAATACATGCAGGTTAAGTTAATTGGAGACTCTAAAGTGGCCCTAGGTGTGAATGTGTGTGTGAATGGTGAAGGGATAGCACCTGTGGCTCCTTCATCCATCCAGGTGGTTGCCCTGAATTTCCCCTCTGGGGATCAATAAAGTACACAAAATTAAAAAAAAAAAAATAAAAAGATGAAACTACTTTGTTTTTGTGAAAATAGATTATTTTTCTTTTGTTGCAGTTAAGGACAAAAGCATATTGGTGGGTTGGAAGCTTAAAGTGCGATTGAGACCTACTACAATCTTCAGAAGCACCTGAGAACAGCATCAAAGCTGGTTGATAGCACAGTGGATCTGTGTTATCTGAACAGCCACGGCTGGATGTGGAAATACTCTTGTCTCAACAGCCACAGCTGGATTTCAAGCACAGGTATGCATCTGGACAGTTTGTGACCCAGTAAGAATTAAACCTGATTGCCAGATATGTTGTTGCAGACTGAGGACGTGATAACAGTCACTTTCCATCAGTCAGCTGGACTGTGACCCACTGAAGTTAAAACACATTTACTTGCTACCTGGATAAAGATTATTTAAAATTGGATTTTGATCTCCAAAAGGAATTTGAGGAACTGGATCATGTCTCTGTCACAGCAAACATTTGGATTGCGGATAATGGACATTTTCTTTGGATCACTGCATATCAGATTAAATCCATATCATAAAGGCAAGATAAACATAGACAGCTTTATGCAGTGTTGCCAACTCTCACTTCAAAATAACGAAATTACTGGCAATATGATGTTGATTTCCTTCAGATTTTTCCCACAATAAGAGCTCTCAAGGCAGGATAAAGCAGACTGAACATGTTCTAAAAGCTCTGTCTGCAATGGTTTGTTTTCAGCCTGACATTAATAAACCCGTAATGTAAGTTTATTTATTTATAAAAGGGACAGTGCATATTAATGAACATAAGACATGTGTTATGGTTTACACGCTTAGACCCAAGAGCAACACGGATGAGGCAAAGAGTAAAGTGACAATAATGTTTTATTGACAAAATTGTGCAGTGAGGATGCAATGATGATTTGCCTTGAGGATCTGACAACCCTGGGAGGAGAGAGCAGAACAGGGGTGAGTATAATGGATTAGATTGAGAATATAACACCGTATGTTTTATGCTCACAGGTTTACTGGGGAAACACTGCTGAATAGAGAGGCTGATCCTCTTGGGCTGGAAAGTTGGAGATGGTGAAGGGGGCACATCCATCCATCCATCCATCCATCTTCTACCGCTTTTCCGGAGGTCGCGGAGGCAGCAGTTCAAGCAGAGAAGCCCATACTTCCCTCTCCCCAGCCACCTGCTCCAGCTCTTCAGAGGGGATACCAAGGCGTTCCCAGACCAGCTGGGAGACGGGCACACCCGTATAGGGAAATGGTGAAGGTGTTCCAGGGGAAAGCTGCAGCCAGGCCAGCCAGGCCTGAAAGGAGGGAAAGGGGTGAAGAAGACATTGCCAGCACACAGTGGTAAGTCGACTTACTTTGGGGAATGTGGTGGGGAAAAGTGCACAGTCCAGGTACGTAATCCAAATCCACAATCCTAGGCAGACAGAGGTCCAGGGCACCAGGCAGTCAGCAGGGTCTAAAGCAAGCAAGGGTCAAGAGCACGGCAAGCAAGACAAGAGTTCATACAGGGCAGGCAAGGCAAGGATGTGGTTGGGTTGAGAGTCTACATGACCAGGAAGAGCAATGGGAGAGGCTCCTTATAAAGGGTGACCCACATTGGCAACAGGTGTAATCAGGACTGCAGGGAGCGCTAATCAGGGAGGAGAGAGAGAGAGAGAGAGAGAGAGAGAGAGAGAGAGAGAGAAGCACACAGAGAAGGCAGGATCCCCTACAACATGTAAATATGCAGCATACAAGATTACAGCTGAAGCTAATTTCCATCTTGTGTCCTCTGGCCAGCCAATGCCAGCCACATAGAACAGATAACGCAATACAACAACAATAAACAATACAACAATGATAAAGCAAATGACACAATACAACAATAATAACAATAGCAGTAGGACAGCAATCCATTAATGTATTTAATGTAATCCATTAATTAAATTATCTTGATATGTGTGAAAGATGATTTAAGTACGCATTTAAAAGTAAGGTGAAAGTTACTTTTCCAAGTGACTAGTTACTTTAATTATGCAGTAGTTAGTAAAGTAACTCAGTTACTATTGAAAAGAACTAACTGTAATTAATTACTATTTTTTAGTAACTTGCCCAACACTGGTTAGTAGTATATATAGATTCAGCGTGAAACAAAATCACTATTGTCCTGAATAAATAAATATATTTATTCCCCTAATTTCCAAAAAGCCTAATTTGACGTAATTTAAATACTTTCCAGCTAACCTGTTAAATTACAAACGTTATTCCGGCACTTTCTAACTTGATAATAACTGCACTAAAAACCGTTTGTTTTCTGTACCAGTATATGACAATATGTAATGATGATAAATACAAAGGCAGAAGAGAGAGGGCACAAAAAAACTTAATTGCAATGTAATCTGCATTTTTACAGTGATACTCATTAGAGTCAAAGCTGACAAAAGTCACACTTTAATGTTAGAGGGGAAAAAAGTTTTCTTTCTTCTTTCCTGTCTCCAGCAGACATTGATTAATCATCTCTAGAGGAGTTTGAAGGTCCATTCATAAAAAGGCGGCTCCATTCCACAGATTTTATGGGAGAGATTAATCATGTTTTGATTTGTTAGAAGACTGCTGACTTGAAGTCGTCATAGAAACCCATTTTGATCGTTCCTTTCTCATTTTTCAATAAGCACACTTGTGCTGACTGCAGACCAATTTAGCGACAAAACAAAACCTCTTCTTTATTGTTTTGTTGGTGGTTTTGTTTTTTGACTTTAAATAATTGTTCATAAGAAAAGAAAAAGGCATCTGTAACAGGAGTGGATATTACAGCCAAAAGCTTGTACTTTTTTGTGTATCCTGCTGGTAAACAACATATGAGCCCTTAATTTAAGCTTCTTTAGACAGCCTGCAATTATTTAGTATGTGCAAGCTGCTTTTAGCCCACCTGAGCATCAAATAATCTTTTCTTCTTGTCCATCCGTCCTTCAGTTTTCATAACCAATTACCTAAATTATTCATCATTGTTATTGGTGTGTTTTTTCATTGGCGATCTAATCTGATCTTCCTGCCCATGGCTTTCGGAAAGGAGTGTTGGAAGGTTTTAAATCAAGCTGTACTCCAATCTTCTGTAGTTACTCTGACTAATACATCAGGACAACTCACTCACTATAGGAACAGCTGCACATTAAAAGTTGAGGATAAATAAAGATTACTTTTATAGAAATTATTATTAATAATAATAATTATTCATCAAAATTCTGGTTTCATTCAGCCTTATAAGAGTCATGAATTGCATTTATGTTCTTAAGATTTTAAAGTATTTCATATATTTTTAAGGGTATTTCCCAATTGTTCACTACGCACATGTGGACCATTTTTGCCCACATGCACTTATGTTCCACTGTGTCACCTTGTGAGTAAGTCACATTTTCCCTAATGGCTTACTTCAAAAAGTAGCTATATATCTTACCTTGACAAATTTGCAGTGTGTACAATGTTTTTGTTGCATACTTTATCTTTATGGGATCATAGAATATATACCATAGCAGTTGGAAATACTTTCTGAAGAATGTTTGGCAATCTGTGGATGCTGGGATTCAGTTTCACATATTTTTTGTTCGAAAATAATCTATGAATTAGCCTTATTGCTCTGAAAATTCTAACTTCTGTCTGTAAGCTATACAAGTTAGAACAATGCTCTGACCTGATTATGCACAAATCATCTGGAATTGTTGAGGAAAAGCAGCAAGAGATTCCCAGCAGGGGGAAAGTGTCAACCACAGGGCTTTTTATACAACAAAAAACAGGATGTGGAGGTGGTAAGCATCTTTTCTATGCTACAGAGAAGTGTATTTTTTCCAGGTTGCTGATAGTTAAAAACATTTAGACTAAAACCTTTCTCTAACTACTGACAGTTGCTGCTCAATCAGAGGAGGAGCCAAACAAATATCATATCAACAGACTATCACATCCCAGTTTTATAATTTATAGTATGTTGTCAAACATGAAAGAGTACACATCAATTTAAAGTCCGTTCTTATTCCTGATCTAAGCCACCAGTATTTTTCTATATTCAGGTCCTCTAACTTATACATAAAATAGGTCCTAAGTTACCAACCTTTGAATATGACCTCATGTACTGTCTCGAAGAGGTGCCATCACTGTCTTTCAAGACATTACACCATTTCAGAAGTACCTACTGTATGGAGGGGTTGCAGGTGACATCAGTGGTCACGTGCCACATTGTTTGTCTGCCATACTTGACGGCAAATAGCTGGGCCCTGTGTTGAGAATAATAATAATTCCACTAGCACCTACTCTGCCCTACTTGCCTCGACTCAACACAGTGTTGTTCATTTTCCATTACGGCTGAATACCACCTCAAGTGGGTGAGAGCTTTACCGCAAGGCGGCCTGATACTCCTATGACATCATTTGTATGTAACAAGCAAAACGCAAGATGGATATTGAGGCGAGCCTGTGGCTCGCTGGCTTTTTGTCAAAGTAAAGGCAAAAAAGGAGAGCCAGAGAAGGCTACAGGCTGCAAGACGAAACACTCTGTAACAAAACACTCTGTAAAAGTACTGGAGTGTTTAGGAAGTCATGGAGCAGTATAAAGCCCAAGACGTGAGGGTACGAACTAGATCACATGTGAGGATAAGCTAATGATTGCTAATTCTAGTTTACTACAGTCATAAATAAGTCCCCCATACTACATTGTAATCACAGCAAGTTACCGCTACTAGGTACTAAAATATGTATGCTGTGTGTGTGTTTCAGATGGCTGCCTTGTGGCAAAATTATCCCTTCAAACCGTCAGTCTGGTTGTTCAACTGAGTCTCCCAGTAATGGGATGTCACCCCAGCTTCACAAACGCACCGTGGTTGCAGAGCTTCAGAAAGTCTGAAGAAACGTTTAGCTTCCTGTGCTACAAATTACTCTGATCTGTGTGAAAATCATGGAGAGACTTTTGAGATGTCATGGGATGTATCTGCTCCAGCAGCACTCCAGCCAGTGGTGGCGTGGCAAAAAAGTGATCAGCTGCCAAAAATTGATCGCCAGGTGCCATATTGTGGTTATGGAGTTATATTAGCTGTAAAATATGTATTTCAACAGGTAAACAATACTGAGTTAGGTATAATAAACTATATTTAACAATTATAATGCATTTTTAACCCAAACAAGCATGAGCTAAGATTTTAATAGCAATTAAAACAATGCAGTCACAAGGTTACATGGAAAATACATGGATTTATTGGATATACTGTATATACATGTAGATGCTGTATACATATACAGTGGTGTGAAAAAGTGTTTGCTTCCTTCCTGATTTCTCATTTTTTGTATGTTTGTCACACTTAAATGTTTCAGATCATCAAACAAATTTAAATATTAGACAAAGATAACACAAGTAAACAGAAAATGCAGTTTTTTTTAAATGAAAGTGTTGATTATTAAGGGGGGAAAAAAGTGAAACCTACATGGCCCTGTGTGAAAAAGTGATTGCCCCTATACCTAATAACTGGTTGGGCCACCCTTGACAGAAACAACTGCAATCAAGCATTTGCTATAACTGGCAATGAGTCTTTTACGGCGCTGTGGAGGAATTTTGGCCCACTCATCTTTGCAAAATTATTGTAGTTCAGCCCCATTGGAGGGTTTTCAAGCATGAACTGCCTTTTTAAGGTCATGCCACAGCATCTCATTCGGATTCAGGTCAGGACTTTGACTACGCCACTCCAAAGTCTTCATTTTGTTTTTCTTAAGCCATTCAGAGGTGGACTTGCTGTTGTGTTTTAGATCACTGTCCTGCTGAAGAACCCAAGTGTGCTTCAGCTTGAGGTCACAAACAGATGGCCGAACATTCTCCTTCAGGATTTTTTGGTAGACAGCAGAATTCATGGTTCTATTTATGTGACCTGTCTTCCAGGTCCCGAAGCAGCAAAACAGCCCCAGACCATAACACTACCACCACCATATTTTACTGTTGGTATGATGTTCCTTTTCTGAAATGCTGTGTTACTTTTACGCAGGATGTAATGGGACACACACCTTCCAAAAAGTTCACCTTTTGTCTCATCAGTCCACAGAGTATTTTCCCAAAAGTCTTGTGGATCATCAAGATGTTTTCTGGTAAAACTGAGATGAGCCGTTATGTTCTTTTTGCTCAGCAGTGGTTTTCGTCTTGGAACTCTGCCATGCAGGCTATTTTTGACCAGTCTCTTTCTTATGGTAGTCAGTGAATTTACCACAGGTGGACTCCAATTAAGATGGAGAAACATCTCAAGGATCATCAGTGGAAACGGGATGCACCTGAGCTCAATTTTGAGCTTCATGGCAAAGGCTGTAAATACTTATGTACATGTGAATTCTTAGTTTTTTATTTTTAATAAATTTGCAAAAATCTAAAAAAAAAAATCACATTGTGATTATGGGGTATTGTGTGTAGAATTTTGAGGGAAAAATGAATTTAATCTATTTTGGAATAAGGCTGTAACATAACAAAATGTGAAAAAAGTGAAGCGCTGTGAATACTTTCTGGATGCACTGTAAAACAAAAGTGGAGACAAATCTGCAAAAAGTACAAAGGTTTATTTTCAAAATTCCTAGTGCAATACTAAATGAATATATGTGTAGTACATTGTTGAAGCAGAGAATATATATTTATACAGTATCTACATTTATATATCCAGTAAATCCATGTATTTTCCATGTAACCTTGTGACTGCATTATTTTAATTGCTTTTAATCCTAGATCAAGTTTGTTTTGACTTAAAATGCATCATAATTGTTAAATATATCTTATTATACCTAACAGTACTGTTTAACTGTTGAAATATATGTTTTAAGACTAATTTAACCCCGTAACTACAATATGGCACCTGGCAATCAATTTTTGGCAGCTGATCACTTTTTGCCATGACACTACTGGCTGGAGCAGGTACATCCCATGATGTCTCAACAGTCTCTCTGTGATTTTCTCACAGGTCAGAGCAATTTGTTGTACAGGAAGCCAAACGTTTCCACAAACATTCTTAAGCTCTGTAACCACTGCCCATTCGTGAAGCTGGGGTGACATCTCATCACTGGGAACCTGTGTTGAAAACCCAGATCCACGGTTTGAAGGGATAATTTTGCCACAAGAGAGCCATCTAAAACACACACACATACATATACATACACACATACATATTTTAGTACCTAATAGCGATAACTTGCCGACATTACAATGTAGTACGGTGGACTTAAAGCAAAGTAGCATTCGCAATCATTAGCTTACCTTCATATGTGATCTAGTTCGTATCCTCATGTCTTCTGCTTTATACTGCTCTATATGGCTTCCTAAACGCTCCAGTACTTTTCCAGAGTCTGTCGTCTCGCCGCCTATAGCCTTCTCTGGCTCTCCTTTTTTGCCTTTACTCTGACAAAAAGCCAGAGACCGAGCAGTCACCTCATATTCCACCCTCTTGTGTTTTGCTTGTGTCGCTTGTCATCTCGGGAGGCCGCCCTGTTGTAAACAAATCCCACCCACCTTAGACAGCACTCTGGTGTAATGGAAACAAAAGCAAACTGAGTTGTGTAATGCCATGTAGAGGTGAGCTGGACTATATAGGTACTAGTAGAAAAGGGGCTTTACTGACACCATGGGATGAGAACATGTTGCAGTTTAATGCAGCTGCACTGCATCAAAGCCCCAAGACCACAGTTTCATGACAAAAATACAACCATATTTAATTTGATATGGCTCAGTTGAGGTGTGGTCAGATATTTTCCACGCATTACTTGAGTGAATGTTGGCAACCGCTCCATCTAAACTAAAAAGCTCTTCAGCACTACCAGCTGGATGTTTTCAGAAGAGTGCCTCGCCATTTCAGCTGGCAAGGAATGCTTTGGTGTGCACAGCCCCTCTGATTACTTACTGGGAGCACACTGCTTCCTCTGTGAAATGTAATTCCCATTTTTACACAGCTAGAATAACACAGAGATAATGGCCAAAAGAGAAGGTGAAACTACTTTATGATGCTGTATATATCTCAGCACAGACCTGAACTATTTGCATGTCAATATCTTGCATATTCACAGGTTTATACTCCTTGCCGCACAACTGAAATGCCATTCTGTTAACAGGCTCTGGCATTCATTCTAAAGAGCAGAGAAGATTACACATCTAGCTGCCATTTATCAGTAGCAATATGATAAATACTTTTAAGATAAAGCTAAAACTGCCATAAGCAAGAAGCAAATCAAAATAAGAATTTGAGCTCATTCACTGTGCATCATGCTCTATCTTTGCCGGTGCATTTGGAAGGCAATCTTACCCAAACCAATTTGTTCGAGAGGACTAATGCCAGACAGCTGCGCAATTACACCTCAGCACAAAGCTAAGCCAATCTACTAAAGACAGTAATGGCTCACATTGATATGCCTGTATCTGTATGAACAGTACCCACACACTGAATTGTCAACATAATGTCACACTCACGTCTCAGGTTGAGCAGTGAAGCACATTTTTTTTCTCCAGCGCTTGTTACTTGATAATGAAAGCGAGATGATGGCAGCGAAATGCACCCATATTAATCTCTCAGCATTTTCTACCATGACAGCACAATTTTCAGTGCCTCCTTGAACGATCAGCCGCCTCAGTGTATATGTCCCTCAGAGCAGATGCAGTCTGCGCTTGCATCTCCCAGATCCAATTTGGATATAATGTTTAATGTCCGTCATCGTGAAAAAGGGCAAGCGGAGAGGGAGAGGATTGGTGACATGAACCAAACTTTGGAAAGCTTTTAATATTTCAAGACTCTTTTTTTTTTGAGTTTATAGAAACGTGAACTTACCGTTGCTACAGGGTATTAAATATATAGAAATATATTTTCTAACTCCAAGTTGTTGCGGGAGGGGTGATGACAACCTGCACACAATGGATGATGACATAGAGATGAATGCTTTTGTTTATGCATCTACATTAAAGTATTAGTATGGATTGGATGCATCCTACATTGCTGCTTCTCTCATGTTTCATATTTCCTTTAAAGAATGCAAATTTTCTTCAGATTTAATTCTTTTACTGTAACTTCAATTTCTGAGGCGGGTCGTCCTTTTATCTGAATGACAGTAAACAAAAAAATGATGAACTCTTACAGTTTTTTCAACATAGAGTTAAATGGACATTTTCAGGGTGCATTTTGAGAGTAATGACATTGTTTATGATAAAGATATAGTCATAAACCTGAAAAGCTTGTCACAGTATTTTGTTATTGTCATGTACGCTGTGTAATTGCGCAGTGCACAAATGAGGTAATGCGAGCCCAAGATGCAGGTGAAGTGAATGTGTTTATTAACAAAGGAACAAAGAACACAAAATACACAAGATGTTCAATGAGAAACAGTCTGAAACACAAAGTGACAGATGACCGAGCTCAGTTGGCAGCAGGAGGAGGAGCCCCACACACTCCCAGACGGGACTGGAGCGGAAAGGAAGGGCAGTTAATAATAATAAGGAGGAAGACTTACAAAAGGCGTCAGAGCACAACTGGCTCTGGGAGAAACAACACCTGAATAGTCCAGTGAGAAGAGAAACCAACAAGCTCCAGGACATCAACGTAGACTGAGTGCAGAGTAGACTTGTATGACTTCTGACTATTGACTAAGGCCACCACACCGAGTGCTCCCCCTGCCACACATAAATACCCCATAGACTAATGAGTGGCAAGTGGAAGCAGATGCACGGCAAGAGTCTGTGCATGGTGCATGTCAGCGTATGTGAGTGTGTGTGTGTGTGTGTGCGTGTGCATGAGTGTGTATGTGTGGAAACACAAAAGGTGATGGCAGACAGCTGGTGAGTGCCCAGCAGAAAGAACGGAGGGGGCATGGCCCAGGCTCAGAGGTTCCAATAACCTGCCAGCTGGGAATAATAAACAACAATCAGGGAACTACAGCCACAAGTCATGAAACGGGGCTGAGACATCAACCCTGTTCATGAAAGTTATGCTGCTTATAATCAAGCTGGGCAATTCCACGGTTACAACTATGGACCACTGGACTCTAATTGGGACTATATTTTCAAAAGCATCAGCACTATTTTGTTAAATTTACCACTAGCAATTAAGGACAAAAACTCATCAATAAAGTGTTATAATAATAATAATAATAATAACAAATACAGTGGGGGAACTAATTATTTGATCCCTGCTGAATTTGTAAGTTTATAAATGATAAGAAATGGACTGTTCATTTCTTACAAAGAATGATCTCAATGGATTTGGGACCACATCACCAAGAAAACCATTAGTAACACACTTCACCGTAATGGATTGAGATCCTGCAGTTGCTCGTAAAGTCCCCCTGCTCAAGAAGGCAATGTACAGGATCTTTTGAAGTCTGTCACTGAACACCTGAATGATTCAGAGAAGGCTTGGGAGAATGTGGTGTGGTCAGATGAGACCAAAATTGAGCTATTTTTTTAATAAATCTTTTTTTAATTGTTTTTCCCCATAAAAAAGAGCATAAAATAAACAATAAGTTCATGTTAGATGAATATATATACATCAAAAAGAGAAAAAAAAATCTCGGAGATCAGACATTGAATAAAACTAAAATAAATTCCCCAGTATAACATGGATTAACATATGATATAATGAAAAGGTATACTTGGTCATGGTTTGATTTGAAAATTGTACAATACAACTAAGTATTACATTGTGTAGCAGTTGGCGGTGGTATTGTTCAGACACGCTAAAATTGGAAAGCTCTTTCACATAGTCAAAGAAGGGTTGCTAAGTTTCATAAAATTTCGAGGTGGAACCATGCAAGGTACAGTAGATCTGATGTGTTTAAGTGTAGCATTAAGTAGAGCTTCCTTAATCAAGACAGAGTGCTTTGGAGCTATGGGTGACTTCCATTTCAACAATATTAGCCATCTTGCCAGAAGTGTGAGGAATGCTATATAATGTTGGAGAATTGGGTTGCAACTGGCAGTGTAGCAGGGGGAATTCCAAACAAAGCTGTCACTGCATTTGGTTTACATTGTATTTTTAATACTTCTGATGTTGTAAAAACTTCAGACCAAAACTTATATGAAGAGGGACAGGACCACATCGTATGAACAAGGGAAGCAGGAGCTAAATGATCTGCACACGTGATCTGCATTGTTGTTTATGCAAATCCGACGGCGAACGCTGGGACAGCGCGTGACGTCATCCATTCAGTAACCAGCAGGCTGCAGACAGAACACCCAGATGCTCTTCTCCTCATCTCAGGCGATTTCAACCACGTTTCACTGTCTCCCATTCTGCCCACTTTCACCCAGTATGTCACATGCCACACTAGAGACAATAAAACACTGGATTTGTTCTACGCAAACACTAAGGAGGCGTACACCTCATCACAACTCCCCCCACTTGGGAGATCGGATCACAACTTGGTTCATCTCCGGCCGGTGTACAAACCCCTAGTGCACAGACAACCTCCGGCCATGCACACTGTGGAGTTATGGTCTGAGGAGACAATGGACACTCTAAAGGACTGTTTTGAAGCCACTGCCTGGAAGCAGCTCTGCGATCCACATGGTGAGGACATCGATGGCCTCATTCACACCTTCACGGGCTACCTCAGCTTCTGTGTGGACAAATCCGTTCCCACCAAGACCATACGGCGTCACTCAAACAACAAACCCTGGATCAACCCTGAGATAAAAACACTTCTGAGAGAGAAGAAGAGGATCTTCAGGTCGGGGAACAGGGAGATGCTGAAGTCCGTACAGAGGGAGCTGAGGAGAAAGATCAGAGAAGGCAAGGACAGCTTCAGGAAGAAGATGGAGGACAAGCTGCAACAGAGCGACATCAGCGGGGTCTGGAGAAACCTCAAAACCATCTCGGGGCTCCAGAATACCTCCCCCCAGGCCACGGGGGGCAGGGAGTGGGCGAACAACCTGAATCTGTTTTTCAATAGATTTGACCAACCGCCCTCCCCCCTGTCTGCACAACAACCACTGCTGCCTCTAAGAAATCAAGTCCTGCTGCCCACTCCCCACTCCACCGACACCCCCCCCACTCCCAACACACAGCCCCCCATCCTGACCCTGACCAAGACCCAGGTGAGGACGGAGCTGAGGAAGATCAAGGCGAGGAAGGCGTCGGGACCGGACGGCATCAGCGCAAAGCTCCTCAAGTCCTGTGCAGACCAGCTGTGTGGGATTGTGACGTATATCTTCAACATGAGCCTGAAACTGGGGAGGGTACCACAGCTGTGGAAAACATCTTGTGTGGTACCTGTACCAAAAACTTCCCACCCCAAAGACCTGAACAGCTACAGACCGGTGGCCTTGACGTCCCACTTGATGAAGACCCTGGAGAGACTGCTCCTTGCTCATCTCCGCCCCCTGGTGGAACCAGCGATGGATCCACTCCAGTTCGCCTACCAGCATGGCATTGGGGTGGAGGATGCGGTGATCTTCCTCCTTCACCGTTCTCTGTCCCACCTGGAGAAGCCCGGGAATATGGTGAGGATCATGTTCTTTGACTTCTCCAGTGCTTTCAACACCATCCAACCGATGATCCTGAAGGACAAGCTGCTGCGCGCAGGGGTGGACCAGCACCTGTCATCATGGATCCTGGACTACCTCACGAACCGGCCTCAGTTTGTGAGAACCCGGGACTGTGTTTCCGACACGATCATCAGTAGCACGGGGGCCCCCCAGGGAACGGTGCTGGCTCCCTTCCTGTTCACTCTTTATACTGCGGACTTCTCACACAACACAACACATTGCCATCTACAGAAGTTCTCTGATGACTCTGCGATCGTTGGTCTCATCTCCAACGGAGATGAAGCTGAGTACAGAGGGCTTATCCAGGACTTTGTGGACTGGTGCCATCGGAACTGCCTCCAGATCAACGCGAGGAAAACTAAGGAGCTGGTGGTGGACTGCCGCAGGCATGGGCAGCCCCTCACAGCACCAGTAAATATACAGGGAACAGACATCGAGATGGTGACATCCTATAAGTACCTGGGTATTCATCTGAACAATAAACTAGACTGGTCACACAATACTGACGCACTCTACAAGAAGGGACAGCGCAGGCTGTTCCTGCTGAGGAGACTCAGGTCTTTTGGTGTACAAGGGGCGCTGCTGAAGTCATTCTATGACACGGTGGTGGCATCAGCCATCACTTTTGGAGTGGTCTGCTGGGGCAGTGGCATTACTGCAGCCGATAGGAAGAGACTGAACAAACTGATTAAGAAAGCTAGCTCTGTCCTGGGGCAGCGCCTTGATCCGATGGAGGAGATAGGAGAGAGAAGGACGGTGGCTAAACTGTCATCTCTGCTGGAGTCCGAGTTCCACCCTATGCAGGACATACTGGATGCACTGAGGAGCTCATTTAGCAGCAGACTACATCATCCCAGGTGCACAACCGAGAGGTTTAGTAGGTCCTTCCTACCAACGGCTGTCAGACTGTACAACCTAAGCAGGGCTGCTCGCAGAGATAGCAAAAAGACGTAACAAACTAATAGTTTTTTTGAATGCAAAAGATGCAATAGACTTACACAATGGTCCTCTCCGGCATACAACTAGGAACATACCGGTCGCTATGGAGGGTGAGAATATGTATGGGCACATAATCATACCATGTAGGATAACTAAGTAGACGGTTATGCTGTTTCATCCCACCTAGCAACAATGCTCTGCACTGTGTGTGTTTATATATTTACATATTTATTCCATCTAGCTACAATGCTCAGCACTGGGTGTGTTTATATTTATATATCTATATATTTATTCCATCTAGCTACAATGCTCCGCACTGTGTTTTTATATATCTACATATTATTCCATCTAGCTACATTGCTCCGCACTGTGTGTGTTTATATACTTGCATATTTATTCCACCTAGCTGCAATGCTCCGTACTGTGGGTGTTTATATATTTACATATTTATTCCATCTAGCTACAATGCTCTGCACTGTGTGTTCATATATTCATATATTTATTCCATCCAGCTACAATGCTCTGCACTGTGTGTCTGTGTGTGTGTGTGTGTGTATATATATACGGTATTTTATAGTAATATGTACATATGTATATTAACTGCTCTTGCTTGCTTGTTTTTTTTTCTTGCCTTCTGATTGTTGCTCTGAGTGTTGCTATCCCTGTGCTGTTGCAATCCTGGAATTTCCCCGTTGTGGGACTAATAAAGGCTTATCTTATCTTAAATGGCAGCAATCACAGGTTGGGTTCCACTTCAGGATATATTTCTTTTAGTCTGGTCTTGGTCCAATAAATTCGATGAATGAGTTTGCATTGGATAATGCCATTCTTAGCACAAATGGAGGAAGAATGAACCCTTTTAAGAATCTGATCCCATTCGCTGTCCGTAAAATTAATAAGCAGGTGTTCCTTCCACAGGGACTTCATCCTCTCCATGGGGTCAGGCTGTATAGACTGAACTTGGTCATATAATTGAGAAATTACTTTCTTGGGTGAAGAGAGAGGTTTTAAAGAAATATCAGAAGATATTGGGTTTGGCAGAGCTGGAAATTCTGGGATCACTTCATGGGCAAAACTACGGACTGGAAGGTAGGGCAAAAAATGGTTTTGGGGGATTGAAAATTTTTCAACCAGCTTGCAGAAGGACATGAAGGTCCTATCGGTATATGCAATGGTATGAAAGTCTTTGCCCCCTTCCTGATTTCTCATTTTTTTGTATGTTTGTCACACTTAAATGTTTCAGATCATCAAACAAATTTAAATATTAGACAAAGATAACACAAGTAAACACAAAATGCAGTTTTTAAATGAAAGTGTTTATTATTAAGGGGAAAAAAATCCAAACCTACATGGCTGTATGTGAAAAAGTGATTGCCCCCTAAACCTAATAACTGGTTGGGCCACCCTTAGCAGCAACAACTGCAATCAAGTGTTTGCAGTGACTGGCATTGAGTCTTTTACAGCGCTGTGGAGGAATTTTGGCCCACTCATCTTTGCAGAATTGTTGTAATTCAGCCACATTGGAGGGTTTTTGAGCATGAGACGCCTTTTTAAGGTCATGCCACAGCATCCCAATTGGAATCAGGTCAGGACTTTGGCTAGGCCACTCCAAAGTCTTCATTTTGTTTTTCTGAAGCCCTTCAGAGGTGGACTTGTTGGTGTGTTTTAGATCATTGTCCTACTGCAGAACCCAAGTGTGCTTCAGCTTGTGGTCACGAACAGATGGATGGACATTCTCCTTCAGGATTTTTTGGTAGACGGCAGAATTCATGGTACCATTTACCACAGCAAGTCTTCCAGGCCCCGAAGCAGCAAAAGAGCCTCAGACCATCACATTAGCATGATGGCGACCGGGATGGTCACACTTTTTCAGTGCTGAGACAAAGTTGCTGATTTTGCCATTAAAAATAACTAACCAACAGCGATTGGCGCTTGTGACGCACATGCACGGGCTGAATTTCCACCTCCATTGGAATACCCCTTTAATCGCCTTTCACCGGCCACTGTGAGTAAACTGACTAGCGTTTCTTTGTGGTTCGCTGCTGCGCTTTACCCGAAGCGTTTGCTAAGCTAACGCTAGTTAGCTTAATGCTGGCGCCAGTCGTGCCACCTAACACCGACACGAAGCGACTCAGTCCCCGGTGAGGGCTCGCCGGAGGAACTAACCGAGGCGGCAGTTGGACGTGAGCCGGATCGGAGTTCGGGGGCGGCGGTGGTGGGAGACGGGGACCAGTGGAGGACCACCGGGACCCAGCCAGACAATAGCCTGAGTCGGAGCCCAGTTGCGAGGTCCAGCGGAGGTACTACCCAGGCAGATGGCGGTTGGTGGCGGGGCTCAGCGGGGGAACTACCCAGGCAGACGGCGGTAGGCGGCGGTGCTCAGCGGAGGATCTACCGGGGCCCCAGTGGAGCTCGGCTGCAGCGGCGGTGTCCGGCGGGACTCGGTGGAGGAGCTGGACAGGAGCTCGGTTACGGCGGCGGTAAGCAGCGGAACTAGCACAGTGGAGGGGGCTAGCAGAGGCCCAGCTGGATTCGAGGTCGGTCGGTCGGATCGGATACCGGCGACACAAGCAGAGATTGTTTTTACTATCCACAGGTCAGTAAAAATGCCACCAAAGAGGGAGGAGATGGAAGAGATCAAAAAATCTCTGAACTTCTTGTCAGAAGAAGTGGCCAAAATGGTTAGCCAGCAGGCCAAAATAATAGGCCTAATGGAAGATGTACGAGACTTAAAATTAACAATTCAGGAAAAAGACAAAAAAATTACTGACTTGGAGCGACGTGTCGAGGATCTTGAACAAGGTTCTCGTATGGATGACCTAGTTATAAGTGGACTAGACATCAAATATCAGTCATACGCTCATGCTACAACAGGACTGAGAGGTGAGGAGGCTCCCCTGAGTGAATCAGTCTCCCTAGAAAACCATGTGCTTCAGTTCCTTGGCAGTAAAGATATAAAGGTAGAAGCAAATGCAATTTCAGCCTGTTATGCTTTACCCAGGAAAGATAATAGAACAAAGAAATCAATTGTGATGTGCTTTGTGAACAGAAGGGTAAAGAATGACATACTGAGGCAGGCCAGAAAGCTACGGGGAACAGAAGTTTACCTAAATGAACATCTAACTAAAACAAATGCTGAAATAGCATGGCTAGCACGGATGCTGAAAAGACAAAATAAGATACAGGCAACATGGACAATAAATTGTAGAGTTTGGATCAAACTAAATGGAACACCTGAGCAAGCAAAGAGTATAATGATCAGAGATGTTACTGACTTAGATAAATACAGATGAACACTGATTAAGAAAATTAAGAGACAATGATAATCCATATTCACACACATGGTAAGAATAGTTCTTTTGATATACCATGTCAAAGTACTTTAAAAAAAATAAGCAAAACAAACAAAAACTTATGACTGACTTGAGTAGACATCAATTATCCCCAGTTGGAGGAAGTCATTTGACACAGAGTAAGGATACTCAAACTCTGAAAATATGCCATTATGCTGGACATAAACTACAAGAGATGGAGAATGATATTGATCCTGATAACCACTTTTTCAATAATATTCATAACCATTGTGAATATTACACTGAAAAGCAATTCAAAAGTCAAGTGCAACTAGATGGTAAACTATCAATAATACACTTCAACAACAGAAGTCTTAACAAAAACTTTCCACAGATTCAGGACCATTTAAAACAGCTAGACAGAAAATTTACAGCTATTGCAGTCTCTGAAACCTGGCTTAATGAAGAGCAGGCTTCCTTGAGGGCAATAGAGGGATCTCAGATGTTTCATATTAACAGATCTCAAAAAAAGGGTGGTGGTGTTGCACTGTATATTGATGACCTGTATAGGTGTAAGCTTGTAAATGGAATGTCCTTTGCACTACCAGGGATTTTGGAATGTGTTACTGTTGAGATTGACCAAGATAAAACAAAAAATCTAATTATAAGTTGTATATATAGAATGCCGGGAACTTGCATTGAGACATTCAGAGATAAATTAGTCGAGCTGTACAATAATATTACTAGTAAGAAAATGGTAGTAATTTGTGGAGATTGCAATATTGATTTACTAAATCCACATCAACAAAATGTAATTACAGAGTTCATGAACTCTATGTACAGCATGAGTCTATATCCCACAATAACACATCCCAGTAGAATCACAGTTCACACTGCTACACTCATTGACAACCTGTTTGTTAATATTATTGATAAGAAAATAGAAAGTGGATTATTGATAAATGATATAAGTGACCACTTGCCAACCTTTGCACTTATCCATGGCCACACGGGGGCCAATACAGAAAAAATTTTAAAATCGTTCAGATACAAATCACCAAATGCAATCAATTCTTTTAAAGAGGACTTTCTGAAGCAAGACTGGACAGAAGTCTATGTATCAGATGTAAATGAAGCCTATGACACATTTATAAACATTGTAACCACTCTTTATGAAAAAAACTGTCCGTTAGTAAAAAAAAAAGCTTAAACATAAATTTGCAGATAAGCCATGGTTAACCAAAGGATTACAAAAGGCGTGTAAAAAGAAAAATTTATTATATAAAGCTTTCCTAAAGAAAATGACAAAAGAAGTAGAGCAGCGGTATAAAACATACAAAAATAAGTTAACATATATAATAAGATGTAGTAAGAGAGACTATTACAGTAAAGAACTGGAGAAAAACAGAGACAATATTAAAAATACATGGACAATACTTAACAGTATTCTCGGAAATAAAAACAGAAATACAAGCTACCCAACCGATTCTTCAAAAAATAATAAAACGACCCAGAGTGTGAATGCAGCTTCACCTGCAGATGAATTTAATAACTTTTTTGTTAACATTGGTCCTAATTTGGCTCAAGAAATACCCATTACGGCGCCTACAGGTGATACAATAAGCAATAACACTGCTATAAAAGACTCCATTTTCATAAAGAACACAGACGAGAGAGAGGTCATTGAAATTGTTAAATCGTTTAAAAGTAAAACATCTACGGATTGTGATGGTATTGACATGCTCTTAGTCAAAACTATTATTGAATGCTTAGTGAAACCACTGACATATATCTGTAACCTGTCTCTCCAAACAGGTATATTTCCCAATGCAATGAAAATAGCTAAAATAATTCCGATATACAAGACGGGTGACAGAGGGGAATTCTCAAACTATAGACCAATTTCACTATTGCCGCAATTTTCCAAGATACTTGAAAAAATATTCTATGAGAGAACTGACAACTTCATACTGAAGAATATTTTATTGTGTGAGCAGCAATATGGGTTCAGACACAAGAGGACAACTGCATTTGCTCTAATGGAATTTATAGAAAAAATATCAACTGCCATTGAAAATAAAGAATATTCAGTTGGGGTATTCCTGGATCTTAAAAAAGCATTTGATACAGTGGATCATAATTTATTATTAAAGAAACTACAAAATTGTGGTATTAGAGGGGTAGCACTGTCCTGGTTAAGTAGTTACTTAAAGAATAGATATCAGTATGTATGTGTTGGTAACAAAAACTCACAGTTACTGAAGGTTACTTGTGGAGTCCCACAGGGTTCAATTTTGGGGCCATTATTATTCAATATGTATGTAAATGATACATGTAAAGTTTCAGAAAAAATGGACTTAATATTGTTTGCCGATGACACTAATCTATTATGCAGTGGAAGCAATTTGGAACAACTTCTGGATACACTCGGAAAGGAATTAGGAAAGCTTAAACTGTGGTTTGATTCAAACAAATTAACGCTCAATTTAAGTAAGACAAAATTTATAGTATTTAACAACCATCACAACAACTCAGTATCTAAACTCAGTGTAAATGGTGTAGAGATTGAAAGGGTATCTGAAACTAAATTTCTTGGAGTAATAATTGATAATAAACTGTGTTGGAAGTCACATATTAATTATATTAAAGGTAAAATATCCAAATCAATTGCAATATTACACAGAGTGAAATATTTGCTGAATCAACCCACACTATATACCTTGTATCATTCATTAATACTCCCATATATGACATATTGTAATGAAGTATGGGGAAATACATATAAAACAAACATATATCCACTCTTTATGCTTCAGAAGAGAGCTATTAGAATAATAAACAAAGCAGCTTACAGGGAACCAACAAACCCACTTTTTCTTAAATTAAAAGCTCTCAAGTTGAAAGATCTGGTTGACTTTAAAACTGCAATAATAATGTTTAAAGTGAAGAATCTATCACTTCCCGCAAATATCCAAAAGTTGTTCCAAATAAGGGAGAAACAATATCATTTTAGAGGAACATGTGTATTTCAAAAACCTTCAGTGAGAACTACCACCAAGCAACACTATGTTTCAGTGCAAGGAGTCAGATTATGGAACGATTTTGGACCTGAATTAAAATCATGTACAACGCTTGGACAGTTTAAACAAAAACTAAAGGAAGAAATACTCCAAACATATATACAAGATGACATGTAAAATCACATAAGGATTATCATATCCAGCCTGTGTTGTGTTGTAGCTTAGTTTTTTTTTTTCTGTCACATTTTGTCTTAGCTTCGTTTTTTGAATTGTAATCGCTCTTGTCTTGTTTTTTTTTTTTTCTTTTGAATTCTTGGATGGAATATGGGTGAGCAATATAAGCTGTGGCTTCAGCCATCACCCATTTCGGATAACTTATGTTGAATTGTATAATCAGAGGAGTTATTGTCTAATTTGACCTTGTTGGATTTTCTTTCCCTCTTTGTTATATTATTCAGTTTCTTTTAACCTGTACTATCCGAAATAAAGATTCATTCATTCATTTATTCATTCATTCATTAGCACCACCATATTTTACTGTTGGTATGATGTTCCTTTTCTGAAATGCTGTTACTTTTACGCCTGATGTAATGGGACTCACACCTTCCAAAAAGTTCAACTTTTGTCTCATCAGTCCACAGAGTATTTTTCCCAAAGTCTTGGGGGTCATCAAGATGATTTCTGGCAAAACTGAGACAACACTGTAAAGAATTTCACTGTAAAAAAAAACAGTAAAATACTAGCAGCAGGGATGCCAGTAGTTTGCTGTTTTTTTTTTTTTTTACAGCGCCTTTACTGTAATTTCATTAAACAGTATCATACTGTTAAGCAAATAACAGTATATATACTTTAAAAAATACAGTGGAGAAAAAGCTTACTGTTTTTTACAGTATATACTATAATTTATTTAACAGTCATTATACTGTAAAAAGACAGTAAGCTTTTTTCTACTGTATTTTTACAGTATAGATACTGTTATTTGTTTACCAGTATGATACGGTTTAATTAAATTACAGTATGTGCACTATAAAAAAACAGACTGTAAACTACTGGCATTACTGCTGTCAGTATTTTACTGTTATATAAAACATTAGTGTATTACTGTATATTGGACTACATTATGACCACCAGATAACTGTTGGTTTTACTGTAATTTTACAGTATCACCAGCATCCTACTGCTTATTTACATAAATAAAATGGATAACAACACTTAATCCATATAAATCTCTACAACTTCCTATAAAGTACAAACCAAGACAAAAATCATTCAGCCAAATTTTGATGTTTATTAAAGTTTACAATCACTTGAAATGAACATGTGACACACATGCTTTCTTAAAATAGTTTTTAACAGTATCACAGTTAATTAAAAATACATTAACAGGCCAATGCTGTGTTAAAGAATAGCATAAACCACAGAGCAATTCTGTATTAAACTAACTAACTAACTAACCTGCACTTATATAGCGCTTTTCTAGTCACAAAGACCACTCAAAGCGCTTTCATTAATACTAACCCTCTATTCTAAGGGCCTATAGGAAACAGATATCTAGGGACAATTTAGAACAGCCAATTAACCTAACATGCATGTTTTTGGCATGTGGGAGGAAACCGGAGAAATCCTGGAAGGTGTAATGCTGTGTCAGTTGCATTAACAGTGTAACATTAGTAGTATTAACAACAGTGTAACCAGCATTCTATCAATGTACTACCACAGCAATGAAATACTATATTAAAAAGTAGTAACAACAATCTAATACTGTACCAACCAGCATCAACAACAGTAATAAAAGCACTATAAAGCAGTATTAATCAAAGTGTTACAGACCTTTATTACAGCCTAGCTTAATCTAAGACAGCATCCAAATTTCCACTCTATGAGTATGCACAATTTTTAGTATGAAGAGTGTTAATTTGAACACAATAGTACCCAATGGGCATACTGTTTCAGGGAAGGTTCCTACAGTGCAATACAGTAACATAAAAAAATGCAGCTATTGCAGCTGTTTACATTCATAATTTTTCAGCCTAATTCTAATTTTTCAATTTGTTCGGGTTAAAGATCTATTAAACTAGTTCATCGTTTTCAAGCCGTTCATATAAAATTGATGCTAAGATTCAAACTCTTAAGTTATAGCCAACAATAGTACACAGTATGGAATTTTCAGATGAAGCCCAAGTCTCCAAGTCACATGCATGTGCAAATGTGAACTGACTGATAGTTAAAGTAACAGAGAAAGACGAGAGTGAGAAACAGAGACTGAACAGTAGCTGGTTTAACTGCTGTGTTTGGCTGGTATCTTCAATCACCCACTGACCAAGGAATGCCTGTATAAAACAACAAATAACATTTAGTACAGTGTCACAGGTAAAATAAGAAACAAATTAATGGAGGGGAAAGAGAAGGAAACATAAATGAAGGTACACAAAAGAGCTAGAGAAATAGAAATGTATTCTAGAGAAGACAGAAAGTGGTTACATCCAGGACAAGAAATGAAAAGATGGGATACCAGTAATTCTGTTTTTACACATGTACTCCTGCTCTTAAATTTTCCAAATATTTTCGAGAGCAGTTACATGTGAGAACACAAATGCCCACATCAAATGGATCAGACTTTTCGTGGAGTTTACCCAGCCAGCTCCCGAGTACTAAGCCTCGAAAATTAGCACTGAGGGAGACATATGTTATTAGGGTGGGTAATTTGCTACAAAATTCTCACTGAGTGTGCAAACTGATACCAATTGCTGCTTTATACTTTTTTCTTATGACTTGTATGTTGCTTTTTTCCTGCTTTTCCCTACTGCAGATACAGTTGAAACCGTTTGTTTACATACACTTTACAAAAAGACATTTTTTTTTCTCACATGTCTGACATTAAATCAAACTAAACTTTTCCTGTTTTAGGTCAGTTAGGATTAACAACATTTTTTCTATTTGCTAAATTGTCAGAATTAATGAGAGAGCGAATTTTTCAGATTTTTTTTTTTTTGCTTTCTTTAAGTAAGTGAAAATCTATGTAAACTTCTGAACTTTGAAGAAAGTATACAAACTTCTCTAAAAAAAAAAAAACTATCTCTCATTCGCATTTAGCAAAATAGAAATAATTTGGTAATCCAAACTGACCTAAAAATAGAAAAGAATCAGACAGTGAGAAAACAATGGTTTTGTGTCTTTTTATACAGTGTATGTAATAGAATAGAATAGAACAGGCTTTATTGTCATTGTACAGTTATACAGCACAACGAAATTGTGGGTGCTCCACCAGGCGCCTTCACAATAAAGTAAGAAAGAAGGATTTGAATAAAACACAGTTACAAAACACACAATTAAACATACAACTGAAATAAAAATCAAAACAAAAATAGCCCATAGGTATATACACAGGTACGGTAGTGGCTTTGCGGGTGGAACTATGTACATAAGAGTGCAGAGACACATAATTGAGGTAAAAATGGCCCAAGGATTAATTCAATTCAATTTTCAATTCAATTCAATTCAGTTCAACTTTATTTATATAGCGCCATTTCACAACAACAGTCATCTCATAGCACTATCAACTGTAGGGGGGACCCCCACAGTTGCAGAAGACCCCAGCAATCAGAGGGCGATCCCCTGTGAGCAAGCACTTGGCGATGGTGGAGAGGAAAAACTCCCCTTTAACAGGAAGAAACCTCCAGCAGATACCAGGCTCAGGGAGGGGCAGTCATCTGCTGCGACTGCTGGGGGGTGAGGGGATAGAGAAGAAGAAAAAGAAAGGATTATGGAAAATATGTACAGTATTGATTTCACAGATGGGTCAACATACATGAAAGTCTGGAGTGCAAAGACAGGTGAGTTATAGTGATAATTAAAAAGGTCTCAGTTCTGTGCATGTGAACATTCGAGGAGGGGGGGTGGGGCTTCTGACTGTTTTGTAGCTCGGATGGCCCAGGGGAAGAAACTGGTTTTCAGTCTGGAGGTGTAGGACCTGATCGATCTGAACTGTCATCCAGAGGAAAGCAGGTCAAACAGGTGGTGGGCTAGATGCTCACATCTAGCCCACCACCTGATCAAGGCCATCACAGGGGTCTCCTGTGATGGCCTTGATCTTTCGGAGACAGGAGGCTCTGGAGATGTCTTCCAGGGAGGGCAGAGGGCTGTCGATAATTTTTTGGGTGGTGTTGATAGAATAGAATGGGGGAAGGAGAAGTTATTTGTGGCGGTGCCTTGCATGGCAGCAACCCCTCTGATTCTAGATGTGATTAACATTGCAGATAGGAGAAACGTAATTTTGTTCTACTGTACATGATGGACTGAATGACAACAGAGATGGTTTCTTCTTCTTGATGACCCTCTACACAGCCAGCTCACTAAACATCTGATTTCAATTGTGCATTCAAATACATTAAGTACAAGTGCATCTCAACAAATTAGGATGTTATCAAAAGTCAGTTTATTTCTCTAATCCAATTCAAAAAGTGAAACTCATATACAGTTGAAACCAGATATTTACATACACTGTACAAGACAACAAACTTTTTTTTTTTTCTTACTGATTCTTTTCCCGTTTTAGGTCAGTTAGGATTACCAAAATTATTTCTATTTGCTAAATGACAGAATAATGAGAGATTTTTTTTTAGATTTTTTTTATTACTTTCTTTTATTACTTACTTCAAAGTCAGAAGTTTACATACAATACATTTCCTTACTTTGAAGAAAGTAATAAACTGAAAGTTGAAAAAAGTTCAACTTGTGAAACATCACAGTACTCAGCAGAAGCACACCTCTCTACTTAGCTGACCAGATTCAGGCTGAATATGTATTTAACAGCAAAAGCTTGGAGTAATGCATGTTTTCTTACTTGTTTGATGCAGTTTAGGGCAATTAGTAGATAGCTTTAGGGCAAGCTGCAGAAATCAGAAATCTCTACTGCAAGCTTTGAGTGTCAGGTGAAGCAGCTGCTAGGATACAAGGCGGAGACCTTTGGGGTTTTTTTAAGAGCACCTATGAAGCGCCCAGGACAATGGGTTTAGAGTGTTTTTATGCACTCAAGGTACACACAGCCGAAATGAAGTTGCCAGGTAACTCCTGTAGAGTGCGATATCCAGAATGGTGGGATAAGCAAAGTCACGTGAGTGGTTGATGTCACATGAATGGGGTCCATAGTGACAAGACAGCTGTGACTTAGTTAGTTAGTTAGGCCCATCGCTCCTCCTGGAGCATAGGCCACCGACAACAGTCCGCCAGAGTGCTTTGTCCTGGGCTGCTCTCTCCAGCTGTCTCCAGGTCTTTCCTATCTTCTTGATGTCAGCATCGAGGTCTCGTCGCCAGGTGTTTCTTGGCCTTCCTCTCTTCCGCTTCCCTTGGGGGTTCCACTTGAGTGCTTGCCTTGTGGTGTTACTGGCTGGCTTCCTCAGGGTGTGCCCAATCCATCCCCATTTTCTACGCCGGATCTCGTCCTCGACTGGCAGCTGGTTGGTACGTTGCCACAGGTCTACGTTGCTGATGGTATCGGGCCAGCGTATCTTGAGGATCCTTCTCAGGCAGCTGTTGATGAACGTCTGCACTTTCCTGATGGTGGTCTTCGTTGTCCTCCATGTCTCTGCTCCATACAGTAGGACTGACTTGACGTTAGAGTTGAACAGCCGGATCTTTGTGCGTGTTGACACCACCTTGGAGCTCCAGATGTTCCTCAGCTGCAAGTATGCGGCCCTCGCCTTGCCGATTCTTGCTCTGACGTCTGCGTCTGTGCCGCCCTGCATGTCAGTGATGCTGCCCAGGTATGTGAAGGCCTCTACCTCTTCCAGCTCACTCCCGTGCAATGTAACTGGGTCCTCATTTGCTGTGTTGATCTTGAGGATCTTGGTCTTGCCCTCGTGGATCTTGAGGCGAACTTGTGCTGAGGTGGCTGCCAACTCTGTTGTCTTGTCCTGCATCTGCTGGTGGCTGTGGGAGAGCAGGGCCAGGTTGTCTGCAAAGTCCAGATCATCTAGCTGGTCAAACAGTGTCCACTGGATTCCATTTCTTCTGTCTGCTGTTGACGTCTTCATGGTCCAGTCGATCGCCAGGAGGAAGAGGAAAGGTGACAGGAGGCAGCCTTGTCTGACTCCGGTCTTCACCCTAAAGCTGTCTGTTAGCTGTCCTTCATGGACTACTCGACAGGCTATTCCTTCATAGGAGTTCTTGATCAAGTTGGCCAGTTTGGTTGGCACTCCGTAGTGGCGAAGCAGCTTCCAGAGGGTTTCGCGGTCCACGCTGTCGAAAGCCTTCTCGTAGTCAACGAAGTTGATGTACAGCGAGGAGTTCCACTCTAAAGACTGCTCGACGATGATGCGAGGTAGCGATCTGGTCAATGCACAATCTGTTCTGGTGGAAGCCGGCCTGCTGGTCTCGGAGGAGGGGGTCGATGGCACCTTTCATTCTCTCAAGTAGGATCCTGTTGAAGACCTTCCCTGGCACTGACAGAAGCGTTATTCCTCTGTAGTTGGCGCAGTTGCTGAGGTCTCCTTTCTTGGGTAGCATGATGAGGTAGCCCTCCTTCCAGTCTGCTGGTACTTCTTTTTCTTTCCATATCTTCTCGAAGAGAGGGTACAGCATCTCTACGGTGGTCTCCAGGTCTGCCTTGAGTGCTTGTGCGGGGATGTTGTCTGGTCCTGCTGCCTTGCCGTTCCTCAGTAGCTTGATGGCTTTCCTAATCTCCTCCCTGGTCGGCTTCTCACAGTTGATGTCCAGGTCAATGTCAGCAGGGTCGATGTCCGGGGGATTCGGAGGGACAGGTCTGTTCAGGAGCTCTTCAAAGTGCTCTGCCCATCTATGCAGTTGTTGCTCTGTTCCCAGGATGGTGTTTCCTTCCTTGTCTTGACTGGTCACTCGGGGCCTGCTGTACTTCCCTGACAGTTTCTTGGTGGTGTCGTACAGCTGTTTCATGTTGTTACTGGGCTGCTGCTTCCTCAGCCTCCTCTGCCAGGCTGTCGATGTACTTGCGCTTGTCTGCGCGTTGCACTCCTCTGTCACTTCTCTGTTGGCTTCTGTGAAGTCTTCTGTGCCTTGGTCTTTGCTGCTCTTGTTCAGCTGTTGTTTTACTGCTGCCTTCTTCTGCTTTCTCTCCTGGATCTTGCGTAGAGTGTCTGCCGATATCCACTCCTTCTGTTGGTGTCTCTTGGGGCCTACTACTTCCTGACAGTTTGACACAAGTATCTCCTTCACTTTCTTGCCACTGGTTTCTCGGTGGTGACTTCCTCTTCAAGCAGTTCTTGTAGCACTTGGTACTTGTTGGTGAGAGACAGTCTGAATTCTTCTCTGGTCTTGGTGTCTTTCAGCATGCTGACGTTGTACTTCAGCCTCTTCGTTGTTGCCCCCCATCCAGTTCTTCTTCAGCTTCAGCTTCAGCCTGGCTACCAGCAGGTGGTGGTCAGATGCGACGTCTGCTCCTCTTCTCACCCCTTACATCCTGTCGGGACCGCTCTGAATTTCTTGGCCATGCAGATGTGATCGATCTTGGTTCTCAGTCACTAAAGTCCGGTGATACACAGGTGGCCTTATGTACTCTTTTGTGGGGGAAAGTGCTGCCACCGAATGACCAGGTTGTTCATTGCACAGAAGTCTGCCCTTTCGCGTTACCACTTCACTGCCGTGTCCTTCCATCACTTCCTCATATCCGGTGTTGTCTTGTCACCGATCTATGGCGTTGAGGTCACCCATGAGGATGTTGAGACGTCTTTCTCTGGGTACTTGGCCATGACGTTTTGCAGTCTGTCGTAAAATCGGTCCTTGACTTCTTCATAACTGTCAGTTGGTTGGGCGTAGCACTGGATAATGTTTGTTCTTGATCTTCTTCTTCTTCGTTCTGAAGGATGCTGCGATTATTCTTGATCCATGTGCTTCCCATCCTATCAGCGCTCGTTGTGCAGGTCCTGACAACATGAGTGTGATGCCTTCTGTGTGTGAAGCGTTGTCTTCTTCGTGGCCGGAATACAGCAACATCTCTCAGGTGAGCAGTCTTCTTTGTCCTGACTGTGTCCAATGGGTCTCGCTGATTCCAAGCAGTGTGAGGTTGTAACTCTTCATCTCTGCGGCTACTTGTGCTGTTTTTTCCCGTCTCGTACATGGTCCTCACATTCCATGTTCCGACATTGATGGTCCTAGTCGATAGAAGGGGGGTCGGCCTTGTAGCTTCCGTAGACTTACGGCTTTCACCACACGGCGTCATATGTCCTCTTGATGAGGACCCTTCCTCTCCCAGGGCAATAGTCTCTTGGTCTGTCATTGGCGTTTCTGTAGCATGCAGGGTTTTTACGGGGTGGGGTTGCTAGCCTCGCGCCCAACCCTCCTTCTTTCTCATCTGGGCTTGGGACTGGCCATGGCGGAGTTAGCTGTGACTTATCTAGATGAAATTCCACTCGAAGTCCAGCAACTTCTTCAACAATGTGGCAACTTGTGGGTTGACACTTTGAGGCTTTTTCTGGAAAATCTTCCCGCTCTTCTTGGAGATAACCTTGCCTTGTGTAGCTCTGCTACCTCCCTCTCTGGATTTATGCCAATGAACCATCTTTAAAAAGAAAATAAGAATTTATCACAAGCACTCCAAATGCATAGTTGTCATGATCATATGAAATGTAAACAATATACATTGAAAAGATGTAAAAGCCAGGGATCAGACCGCGGAGGTCTCTGCCTTCACCTGTCACCTGATCCACACAGCACGGGACCCCCATGGTCCCTCCGACAGGTGGTAAGCCCACTGGAGGCTGGACCCATGTAACTCCTTCGGGATGAGCCTGGCCGGGTCCCATGGGCAGAAACCCGACCACCAGGTGCAAGCCTTCGAGCCCCTCCTCCAGGCCTGGCTCCAGGGTGGGGCCCCGGTAACCCCATACTGGTCAGGGTACACTGAATCTTTGATTTTTTATTCATCATGGGAGTCTATTGGATCACTCTTAGTCTGATCCTTCACCCAGGTCCACTTTGTGTTGGGAGACCCTACCAGAGGCAAATTGTCCCAGACAACATAGCCCCTGGGATCACTAGGGCACCCCCCCCCCCCCACTATGATAAGGTGGTGATCCATGGGGGAAGAGGGGGTCCACCTACTGGAGAGGACAGTCCAATCGCTGGTCAAACCTCGGATCCAGGAGCAGCATTGTGGTTTTCGTCCTGGCCATGGCACATCGGACAAGCTCTTTACCCTCTCAAGAATCCTTGAGGGATCGGGAGGTTTGCCAACCAGTCCACATGTGTTTTGTGGACTTGGAGAAAGCATTCTACTGCGTCCCTCGTGGTCTCTTGGAAGGAGTGCTGCGGGAGTATGGGGTATCGGGCTCGTTGTTACGAGCTATCCGGTCCCTGTATGACCATTGCAAGAGTTTGGCTCGTATTGCCAACACCTAGTCAAACATTGTTTCCAGTGAGAGTTGGACTCCGCCAGGGTTTCCCTTTGTCACCGATCCTGTTCATAATTTTTATGGACAGGATATCTAGGTGCAGCCAAGGATTGGAGGGTGTCATGCTCGGGGACCACAGGATCTCACCTCTGCTGTTTGCGGATGATGTTGTTCCTGGTGGCTTCTTCAAGCAATGACCTTCTGGTCTTAACTGGGAAGGGTTTGCTACTGAGGGTGAAGTGGCTGGAATGAGAATTAGCACCTCCAAGTCCGAGTCCATGGTCCTCAGCCGGAAAAAGGTGGACTGTCCTCTCTGGGTTAGAAACAAGCTCCTGCCCCAAGTAGAGGAGTTTAAGTATCGTGGGGTCTCATTTACAAGTGAGGGAGAATGGAGCATGAGAATGACAGATGGATCGGAGCAGCATCTACAGTGATGGCGGGATGTTGTACCGGTCTGTTGTGGTGAAGAGGGAGCTGAGCTTTAAACAAAGCTGTCGATTTACTGGTCATCTACGTTCCTTCCTCACCTATGGTCATGAGCTTTAGGTAACGACCAAAAGAATGAGATTGTGAATACAAGTGGCTGAAATGAGCTTTCTCCGTAGGATTGCTGGACTCACCCTTAGAGATAGGGTGAAGAGCTCAGTCATCCGGGAGAGGCTCAGAGTAGAACCGCTGCTCCTCCATATCGAAAGGAGCCAGTTGAGGTGCCTCCTGGATACCTCAAACTTCAGGTGTTTCAGGCACGTCCAATGGGGAGGAGACCCCGGGGCAGACACAGGACACGCTGAAGAGACTACATCGCCCAGATGGCCTGGGAATTTCTTTGTATCCTCTCTGAAGAGCTGGAGCAGGTGGCCGGGGAGAGGGACGTTTGGACTGCTCTGCTTGAACTGCTGCCTCCGCGACCCTGCCCTCCAGAAAAGCAGTAGAAAATGGATGGATAGATGGACAATCTTTTCAGGTATGCCTGTAATAGCTTTAGAAAAGTTTGGTAGTCAAACAGCTTGGATGGAGGTGCTATGTGGAGGGGAACAAAACCTGAATTTTAAGAGTAGCCACTTTTTTATTTAAACAGCCAATAGACTGTTTGCGGTAATGTGATTCTGGTGGGTAAGAGTAGAACTTACTGGAAGTGACACTGTCAAGAGGCAACATTAGCTTTACTAACATACATTAGGTTGTCTGGTTGTCACTGTGGCTAATATTTATTCTCTGAAAAAATTACAATCCCAATTCCAGTGAAGTTGAACATTGTTAGTAAAATGTAAATAAAAACAAAATGCAATGATTTAAACTCCTTTTTAACCTATATTCATTTGATTACACCTACAAAGACAACATACAGTGGCGGTGAAAAACTGTTTGCCCCCCTTCCTGATTTCTCTTTTTTTTTGTATGTTTGTCACACTTAACTCCTTGACGCCTGAATTTATTTCCAATTGTGAACCTTTTTTTTTTTTTTTTTTATAATTGAACATCATTGGTTTTTTGTGTTTTTTTTTGGGGGGGATTGATGCGAATTCGCAACAACAGGCGTCAAGGGGTTAAATTGTTTCAGATCGTCAAACATTCATTCATTCATTCATTCATCTTCTTCCGCTTAATCCTTTTTGGGTCGCGGGGGTGCTGGAGCCTATCTCAGTATCCTTGGGCGAGAGGCAGGGTACACCCTGGACAGATCGCCAGTCCATCACAGGGATCGTCAAACAAATTTAAATATTAGACAAAGATAACACAAGTAAACACAAAATGCAGTTTTTAAATGAATGTGTTTATTATTAAGGGGGAAAAAAAATCCAAACCTACATGGCCATATGTGAAAAAGTGGCCCCCCCCACCCCCCACCCCCCCGATAAAAACATAAATTAACTGTGGTTTATCACATCTTTGGAAACCTGAGGTTCAATTTCTCTAGCCACACCAAGGCGTGATTCTGTCACACCTGTTTCAATCAAGAAATACTTAAATAGGGACCTGCCTGACAAAGTGAAGTAGACCAAAAGATCCTCAAAAGCTAGACATCATGCTGTGATCCAAAGATATTCAGGAACAAATGAGAAACGAAGTAATTGAGATATATCAGTCTGGAAAAGGTTATAAAGCCATTTCTCAAGCTCCGGGACTCCAGCAACCACAGTAAGAGCCATTATCCACAAATGGCGAAAACATGGAACAGTGATGAACCTTTCCAGGAGGGGCCGGCTGACCAAAATTACCCCAACAGTGCAGTGATGACTCATCCAAGAGGTCACAAAAGACTCCACAACAACATCCAAAGAACTGCAGGCCTCACTTGCCTCAGTTAAGGTCAGTGTTCATGCAAAATGGCCTGCATGGCAGAGTTCCAAGACAAAAACCACATCTGAGCAAAAAGAACATAAAGGCTTATCTCAGTTTTTCCAGGAAACATCTTGATGATCCCCAAGACTTTTGGGAAAATACTCTGTGGACTGACGAGACAAAAGTTGAACTTTTCGGAAGGTGTGTGTCCCATTACATCCGGCGTAAAAGTAACACAGCATTTCAGAAAAGGAACATCATACCAGCAATAAAATATGGTGGTGTTAGTGTGATGGTCTGGAGCTGTTTTGCTGCTTCAGGACCTGAAAGACTTGCTGTGGTAAATGGAACCATGAATTCTGCCATCTACCAAAAAATCCTGAAGGAAAATGTCCGGCTATCTGTTCGTGACCACAAGCTGAGGCGCACTTGGGTTCTGCAGCAGGACAATGATCCAAAACACACCAACGAGTCCACCTCTGAATGGCTTAAGAAAAACAAAATGAAGACTTTGGAGTGGCCTAGTCAAAGTCCTGACCTGAATCCGATTGAGATGCTGTGGCATGACCTTAAAAAGTTGGTTCATGCTCGAAAACTCTCCAATTTGGCTGAATTACAACAATTCTGCAAAGATGAGTGGGCCAAAATTCCTCCACAGCACTGTAAAAGACTCATTGCCAGTTATCGCAAACGCTTGATTGCAGTTGTTGCTGCTAAGGGTGGCCCAACCAGTTATTAGGTTTAGGGGGCAATCACTTTTTCACACAGGGCCATGTACGTTTGGACCTTTTTTCCCGTTAATAATAAACACCTTCATTTAAAAACTCACTTTGTTGTTTACTTGTGTTATTCTTTGTTCAATATTTAAATTTGTTTGATGATCTGAAACATTTAAGTGTGACAACATACAAAAAATAGAGAAATCAGGGAAGGGGGTAAAACACTTTTCACCACAACTGTATGACATTGTGTATGTCACTAATATTGCACGAATGTCACACAAACTGAATTTGAACTGAATTTTGCATACATGCTTGTGACTTAACTTACACCTGTCCTGCGATGGCTGCACAATTCTGGTCGTACACTCACGTGAGTTATCCGTGGGACAGTTGCAAAATCTGCATCATACCTCCCTTTCCAGCATTTTATCATCAGACGTCAAGGAGGAGTTCTGCTGGATACGGAAGCTGCTGCGTATCAGACATAGCAGGCCCTGAGACCAGCTCCACTTCCTCTGTAAGGTGTTCCGTGGGGCAGGGCCAGCAGCCCCTATCTCTAGCCTTGGTTTTCTTGCCCTTGGGTTGGGCATGGGTGACAATAAGACCTGGAAGACTTGCTGCGGTAAATAGAACCATGAATTCTGCTGTCTACCAAAAAATCCTGAAGGAGAATGTCTGGCCATCTGTTCATGACCTCAAACTGAAGCGCACTTGGGTTCTGCAGCAGGACAATGATCTAAAACACACCGAATCCACCTCTGAATGGCTTAAGAAAAACAAAAATGAAGAATTTGAGTGCGTAGTCAAAGTCCTGACCTGAATCCAATTGAGATGCTGTGGCTTAACCTTAAAAAGGAAGTTCATGCTCTAAAACCCTCCAATGGGGCTGAATTACAGCAATTTTGCAAAGATGAGTGCTCCAAAATTCCTCTACAGTGCTGTAAAAGACTCATTGCCAGTGATAGCAAATGCTTGACTGCAGTTGTTGCTGCTAAGCGTGGCCTATCCAGTTATTAGGTTTAGAGGGGAATCACTTTTTCACACAGGGCCATGTAGGTTTGGATTTTTTTTTTTTTCCCGTAATAGTAAACACCTTCATTTAAAAACTGCATTTTGTTTTTACTTGTGTTATCTTTGTATAATATATAAATTTGTTTGATCTGAAACATATAAGTGTGACAAACATACAAAAAAATGAGAACTCAGGAAGGGAGCAAACACTTTTTCACACCACTGTAATCAGTGTTCAAACTGATAAATTTTCGTATTTTGTTGCAAATATTCCTCATTTTGAATTTGATGCCCTGAAACACATTCCAAAAAAAGCTGGGACAGGGGCAAGAAAAACTGGGAAAGTTGAGGAATGCTCAGAAAACACCTTTCTGGAACATTCCACTGGTAAGCAGGTTAAATGGAAACAGGCGATTGTCAGACTGGTATAAAAGTAGCATCCCCGAAAGACTCAGTCATTCACAAGCAAGGATGGAGTGAGGTTCACCACTTTGTGAACAACTGTGTGGGCAAATTGTCCAACAGTTTAAGAACAACATTTCTCAACATAGAACTGCAAGGAATTTAGGGATTTCATCATCTACAATCCATAATGTCATCAAAACATTCAAAGAATATGGAGGGAATTTCTGTACATTAAGCGGCAAGACCGAAAACCAACACTGATGAAATTCACATTATTCTGTAAAGGATATTATCATGTGGGCTCAGGAACACTTCAGAAAACCATTGTCAGTTAGTTTTTATCAGCTTTAAATCCAAAAGCAGGCATCTGTGATTGTATGGGGGTGTCTTAGTGCCCATGGCATGGGTAACTTGCACATCTGTAAAGGCATCATTAATGCTGAACAGATTTTGGAGCAACATGTGCTGCCATCTAAGCAACGTCTTTTTCAGGGATGTCCCTGCTTATTTCAGCAAGACGATGCCAAGCCACATTCTGCATGTGTTACAACAGTGCAGCGTCATTGTAAAAGAGTGTGGGTACTAGACTAGCCTATCCAGACCTGTCTCTCATTGAAAAACATGTGGCGCATTATGAAGCACAAATACGACAACAGAGACCCTGAACTGTTGAGCAACTGAAGTGGTACATCAAGCAAGAATGGGAAAGAATTTCACCGACAAAAGATTCAACAATGAGTGTCCTCAGTTTCAGAAACATTGATTGTGTTGTTAAAAGGAACGGTGATGTAGCACAGTGGTAAACATGATTTGCAAATCATTGTACTTTGTTATTTATGTTTTACACAGCGTCCCAACTTCACTGGAATTGGGATTTGTAAGGCCAACCAGCGAATTTTTTGCTCATTATAATGAGTGCACTGCCAACACAAACAGATATTAACTACAGTTTATCCCTCATTGTTATCAGTATAATATTACATTAAGGTAGCAAATTGTTTTAAAAAAGTTTTTAGTTTATTCATAAGTTTTTCCTTATGAGTAAAATAATTTATTATTATCTGGTAATTCCTACATTTGAATGAATTCCAGGATTTTGCAGGCCTCATCTTGGTAGAAGAGGTTGAAAATGTAGAACACAGCAAACAGTGCAGCAAGTCCTGAAGCAAAAGTAAGCTGAATACCCTCGCAGATGACTTTTCCCTCACACTGATCATCCACCGAATTTCTTGTGGCCATCAGTTCCTGTAAAATACAGTTTGAAAATTAGTCCCAAAAGTATTTTCAATCTTATCAGTACCATCTGACATGATTTTGATTGATATGTGATACCAAAAAATGGCAGTGGGTAGGACTGCCAGGTGGAACTGTACAAGGAGAAAAAAATACAGTTGTGTGGCACCCCATAACGGTAACATTATGAAGCTCACATATTCCACAGCAGAGACCCAAGCTCAGAAGGACTTTAAGCCTTGCGGTTGTATTGACATCACGCCTCAGAGGGACAATGAGTCTGGACCACCTGCAAGGACGGTCTGACCTACCTGGGGTCAGACAGAAGAGACAAGAGGACTCTGGAGTGATTAAATGTAATAGAGTAATTAAATGTAAATGTGATTCTGTGTTTGATGGCTGGGGTATAAATGTGGGTGCTTGACCGCAGCTCTCTCCTCTTATTTTTACGACTGAGAGAGAGAGCGTGGGATGTGAAATGGAATAAATCAATACTGGAGAAAGCATCAGTCTCATCGTTTCATTGATTCTCCACATTGGTGGACCGACAGCTGAAATACACGAAAGCTTGGTCATGGAGGACACAAGCTCAATCAAGCTCCCCGAGGTCTGGCAGGATGATCCGCACTCATGGTTCCAACACGTGGAATCCCAGTTCCTGCTCGGGGAATATCGTCGGATGACATCAAATTCATAATGCCAACGCAAGACTCGACAGCCGCACAGCTCGGTGTTGTGTGCGGGGGGCCTGGTGCAGTAGCCGCCGCTGCTGGCAAATACGACGCGCTGAAAGCCGCCCTCGTCGGAGGTTTTTTGCCGTCAGCCGAGGTGAGGGCCAGCGGACTTCTGGACCTGCGCGACAGAGGAGGACGCAGGCCGACCGTCCTCATGGAGGACATGCTGCAGATGATCGGGGCAGACAACGATGCGTTCCAGTTTAAGCACATCTTCTTGAGGACCCTCCCAGCACACATGAGGGGTTTCCTGTCCAGCATGAGGTGCATGAACCAGCAAGACTTCCGCGCGCTGGCCAGGGAAGCGGAACGGCTCCTCGATGCCTGCGACGAGCAGGAGACTTCTGTGGCAGCAGCAGACCTCGCAGCAGCGGCCGGGGGCAGTGAAGAGCCAGGGGCAACAGAGGCAGCCCCAGCGATGACGGCAGCGGCGCGGTCCCGAGGGAGAGGAGGGGATGGCCTCTGCTTTTACCATCGGCGCTTCGCTGAGAAGGCGCACAGATGCATCCCGCCGTGCAATTTCAAAAAACAGGGAAACGCACGAGCCAGGAGTCGTTAGCAGCTTCGACTCTCGGTGAACAAAGCAAGCTGCTGTACCTGACAGACGCGAGCTCTGGGCGGCAATTCCTCGTGGACACCGGAGCCCAGTGGAGTTTCATCACCGCGACCCATGCGGATCGAGTGGCTGGCCCCCGCGGAGACGGGGCAACGGCAGCAAACGGCTCGCCGATCAAAACTTTCGGGGAAAGGACGTTGCGCCTGTCCTTGCATGGCCGCACATATGAATGGACTTTCATTGTAGCGGTGGTGAGTTTCAACATGTTAGGCGCTGACTTTTTGTGCTCACATGGCTTGTTAGTAGATCTGGTTAATAGACGCCTGGTTAATGCACTCTCTTTTGTTCTATTCCTTTGCAGCTCGAGTGTCACCGTCGCCAGTACAGACCAACGGCGCCCACAGCAGGCGGTAAGTTCCACACCCTTCTAAACCAGTTCCCAGCACTCACAGTTCACTATGTTTTCAGCTAAGTTGCGAAGCAGCACGGGTGGAGCACTTTATCACCACAAGTGGCGCACCAGTTTTTGCGAAAGCTCGGCGCCTGATGCAGCTAAAGATCTCCCATTGTGCGCGAGGAGGTTCGCCAACCTGGAAAGGTGTGGGCATAATTTGCCGCTCGAAGAGCGCCCTGGGCTTCCCCCCTTCATATGGTGCCTAAGTCTGACGGCTCTTGGAGACCTTGTGGCGATTACCGCAGGTTGAACAATGCCACAGCACAGGACCGCTACCCAAACCCGCATATCCAGGATTTTTCGGTACACTTAGCGAACGCGCGCATATTTTCTAAAATAGACCTGGTCCGCGGTTATCATAGGTCCCGGTCCGGCCAGAGGACATTCCCAAAACAGCGGTAATAACCCCGTTCGGGCTTTTTGAGTTTTACGCATGTCTTTTGGCCTTAAAGGTGCCGCGCAGACCTTCCAACGAATTATGGATGCCGTGTTGCGCGACCTCCCTTTTGTTTTTGTCTCCTGGACGATATTTTAGTCGCCAGCGCCTCCGAGGATGAACACGGAAAAACATCTCACGACGGTTTTTCAGAGGTTGGCAGCGCATGGGTTGATAATCAACCCGGCCAAGTGCCATTTTGGCGTACCACAAATCGATTTTCTAGGACAACCGTGTCTCCCCAGAGGGAGCAGTCCCTCTGCCAGCCAAAGCACGCACAGTGGCTGAATTTCCCCGGCCACAAACGGTCAAAGCGTTGCAGGAATTTTTGGGGATGGTAAATTTTTATAACCGTTTCATACCCCACGCAGCGCAGCTCATGCAAACCGTTATACGCCGCACTTAAAAGCAGAAGCCCTCCAATGTGATCGAGTGGTCCCCGGAGCGGGGAGCGCGCATTCACAGACGTAAAAAAAGCACTGGCAGACGCAGCGCTGCTGGCGCACCCAGATCCATCAGCTCGCATAGCGCTAACCACAGATGCGTCAAATTTGGCCATAGGGGCCGTTGTGGAGCAGCAGGTCGCTGGAGTTTGGCAGTCGCTCGCTTTTTTCAGCAGGTCCCTGCACGATGCTGAGCGGAAATGCAGCGCGTTTGACAGGGAGCTGCTGGCGCTCCACCTGGCCATTCGCCATTTCCAGTTCTGGCTGGAAGGGCGGCGTTTCACCGTGTTTGTCGACCACAAACCGCTCACTTTTGCAATGTCAAAAATTTCAGAACCGTGGTCAGGACGGCAGCAGAGACAGCTGGCCGCAATTTCGGAATTCACCACTGATATCCAGCACGTAGCCAGTAAACTCAATATAGTAGCGGACTGTCTCTCATGCGCGGTAACAGCGCCTGTCTGCGCGGAAACAGATTGTGTTACCGCAGGCGCGGAGTGCGGTGGCAGCGTGGACGCGCACGCGGCCCCTGTTCACGTGGGGATAGATTATGCAGCCATGGCAGCAGAACAGAGCGGGGACGCGGACGTGCGCGCGCGCCTGTCTGGACCAACAGGGTTAAGGCTGGAGAGCAAAAGCTTACAAACCGGTTCGCCCCCCCCCAATCTGCGACGTATCCACCGGGCGACCGCGCCCGGTGGTACCGGCTGCGTGGCGCCGTTGCGTTTTTGACGCGGTGCACTCCCTAGCGCACCCGGGAGTACGCGCTTCAGTGAAAATGGTATCAGAGAAGCTTGTTTGGCCGAGCCTGCGCAAGCACGTGAAGGAGTGGGCGAAAGCCTGCATGGCTTGCCAGCGGGCCAAGGTGCACAGGCACATGAAGGCTCCTTTAGAACCGTTCCACATTCCAGCTAAGAGGTTCGATCATGTGCACGTAGACCTAGTGGGCCCCCTACCGCCGTCGCAAGGGTTCACACATCTCCTGACAATGGTGGATCGGACCACGCGTTGGCCGGAAGTTGTCCCATTACAATCGACCACAGCGGCAGAGGTGGCTCGCGTTTTTTTTAACAGCCTGGGTAGCGCGGTTCGGGGTTCCGTCAGACATTACGTCCAATAGGAGTCCTCAATTTGTATCGGAGCTGTGGTCAGCCATGGCCAATGGCTTAGGGGCGACAATCCACCGCACTACCGCTTATCACCCACAGGCCAACGGTTTATGCGAGCGTTTTCACAGATCGTTGAAGGCAGCCCTCAGAGCGTCGCTCACGGATGCAGATTGGGTAAACAGACTACCATGGGTTTTATTGGGGTTGCGTTCGGCACTCAAAGAGGACTTAGATGCCTCACCAGCTGACATAACGTTCGGCTCAGGAGACGCACACACACACAGGCTCAGAGTAGTTCAAACTGTTTATTAACAACAGGGATGTTTGGGTGCGTGTCTGCGGAATGTTAATGTGTTGGTGGTGGCGTCTGCTTCGGACCCAGAGGCAGGAGACCGTTCAGCCGGCAACCCTATGGGAGAAATCAGACACAGGGAGATGAGCACACACCAACACAGGAGGGGAATAGGCGAGGGAGAGAAGCTTACTTGTTGGGACAGATGACTGGCGCTTCAGGATGGAAGCCCGGGAGACAGCCACCTGCAGGGCTCGGTGCAGCAGCGAGGAGAGACGAGGGACGGAATTGTCCGCCGCCGAGGAATCCACCTGTGCACAGGGGAGCAGACTGGAGAGATGAGGTAAGCGATTTTCTTAACGGTGATGAGGATGCTGAAGAGAAATGTGGTAGAAGCCCATGAAAGGGGAATGAAGTCTACGGCTTCAGGCCGACGCTCAGGGCGAGGCGGCTTTTATCCTTCGCCGCTGACGAGTAGCAGGTGCGTGAGCAGGTGGCGCCGCTGATGAATGGCGCGGCGTGACAGTACTCCCCCCTCTAGCAGCGCCTCCTGGCGATGGCTTATCCGGGTTGCGCTCGGTGGAAGTCCGCGATGAGCGATGGGTCCAACACAAACGACGGGGGCACCCACTGTCGATGCTCGGGCCCATAGCCCTCCCAGTCCACCAAGTATTGCAACCCACGACCCCGGCGCCGGGAGTCCAGGATGGAGGAGACGGACCAGGCCGGATGGCCACCAATCATCCGGGGCGCGGGTTGCGCTGCAGGAGGAGGGCAAAGGGGGTCAGTAACTGCCAGTTTCACCTTCGACACGTGGGAAAGTAGGATGAATGCGGAGGGAGGGGGGGAATAGCCACGCGCACAGCCACCGGGTTGATGATCCGGGTGATGGGGTAGGGACCCATGAAGCGCTGTGCCAGCTTTCTCCTCTCGCCTTTTAGAGTGACGTCCTGGGTGGAAATGTAAACAAGCTGCCCAACTCTGTACGCCGGGGCAGGTCTTCTACGCCGGTCCGCCACAGTCCTGTTGCGCTCCGCTGTGTGTAATAGCGCATGGCGCGCGGCAGCCCAGGTGGAGCGGAACTGCCTGAGATGGGCCCTAACTGACGGGACAGTTACTTCACTCTCCTGCTCCGGAAACAGCGGGGGGTCGTAACCCAGGGACGCTTTGAAGGGGGACATCCCTGTAGCAGAAGAGCGAGCAGTGTTGTGGGCATATTCAACCCAGGCAAGATGGTTGCTCCAGGACGTGGGTTTGGATCTGGACACACAGCGGAGCGCAGCCTCCAGCTCCTGGTTGGTCTCTCACACTGCCCGTTGGATTGGGGGTGATGGCCGGAGGAGAGGCTCACCTTGGCTCCGATGGCGTTGCAGAAAGACCTCCAAACCTCAGATGAAAACTGGGGGCCCCGGTCCGAGACCACGTCCACCGGAATCCCATGCAGCCTGACCACGTGTTGGACGAGGAGGTCCGCCGTCTCCAGGGCAGTAGGGAGGCCTCGCAGGGGGACGAAGTGCACGGCCTTGGAGAAGCGATCCACGATGGTCAGGATGGTGTCATAGGAGTTGGAGACAGGGAGTCCGGTGACGAAATCCAGTGCGATGTGCGACCAGGGCCTGCCAGGGACGGGCAGGGGCTGGAGCAGACCCGCTGGAGGGGCATTTCCCGGCTTGCAGGTGGCACAGATTGGGCAAGCCCGGGCGTAGCGGGCTGCATCCCTCCGCAGGCCTGGCCACCAAAAGGACCGTTGGAGGAGATCTATCATCCGGGAGGTGCCAGGGTGACAGGTGAGCTTGGAGGTGTGGGAGCCAGTGGATGACCTATTCCTCGGACCGCGGATGGCACGAAACAGCCTCCCCTCCGTTCCGCCGCCAGGGTCAGGTTCCACCTCCTGTGCCTTCCGGATCTTGCTCTCGATGTCCCACGAGATGGCTCCCACGACGCACGACCTGGGCAGGATGGAGTGGGGCGCCTCCTCCGACTCCACGGGGGCGAACTGCCTGGAGAGGGCGTCAGGCAGGACGTTCCTAGAGCCAGGCCTGAAGGTGATGGAAAATTGGAACCTGGCGAAGAACAGGGACCAGTGCGCCTGGCGGGCGTTCAGGCGCTTGGCAGATCATAAGTATTCCAAGTTCTTGTGGTCCGTGAGGACCACAAACGGCAGGTTCGCCCCCTCTAACCAGTGGCGCCACTCCTGCAGGGCGAGCTTGATGGCCAAGAGCTCTCTGTCCCCCACATCGTAGTTTCTCTCCGCCGGGGACAAGCGCCGGGAGAAGAAGGCGCACGGTCGCTTGGCGCCACCGTCCGGTGGACCGCTGGGACAGCACTGCTCCCACTCCCGTGTCCGAAGCGTCTACCTCTACAATGCACTGCAGCGCGGGGTCGACCTGGCGAAGGACCCGGGAGGAGGAGAATTCGCCTTCAGCGCCTCAAAGGCGGCCAGCGACCTCTTCGGTCCACCGGACGGGACCTTCGGGGACGTGAGGCGGGTCAGTGGTCCCACGATGGCACTGAAGTTGGGGACAAAGCGGCGGTAGAAATTGGCGAAGCCAACAAATTGCTGCACCTGTTTCCGGGATGCAGGTGTGGGCCATTCCACACCGCCCTTTACCTTCTCTGGGTCGGGGAGCACCTTATCGTGGGCGATGATGAACCCCAGGAAGGACGTACTCCTGGCGTAAAATTCACACTTTTCTGCCTTAACGTACAGACGATTCTCCAGCAGCCTTTGGAGGACCCGCCTCACGTGGACCTGGTGCTCATCCCTGGACTTGGAGAAGATGAGAATATCGTCCAGGTAGACGAACACGAAAAGGCCAATGAAGTCCCGGAGGACGTCATTAATGAGGCGCTGGAAGACCTGCAGGAGCGTTGGTCAACCCGAACGGCATCACCAGGTATTCAAAGTGGCCCGTTCGGGGTACGGAAGGCCGTTTTCCCACTCATCTCCCTCCCGGATCCGGACGAGGTGGGTAAGCGCTGCGTAGGTCCAGCTTGGTGAACAGGTCGCCCCCTGGAGGGAGTGGAAAGCAGTGTCCATGAGAGGCAGGGTGTAACGTCCTTCTCCGTGATATTATTGAGGGCCCGGTAGTCGATACAAGGGCGGAGGGACCCATCCTTTTTTCCCACGAAGAAGAACCCTGCCCCCCGGGTGACGATGATGGGCGGATAATCCCAGCACTTAATGATTCCTTCAGGTAGGCGTTCATCGTCTCCTTCTCCGGCGCAGACAGGCTGTAAAGGCGACCAGAAGGTAAGGGAGCCCCCTGGCGGAGGTTGATGGCGCAGTCATAGAGCCGATGAGGGGGGAGAGACATAGCTTTCGCTTTGCTGAACACCATACCCAGGTCGTGAAATTCTGGGGGCACCAGAGACAGGTCCGGGGGTGCAGCGTCCGTCGCAGGGGGAGGAGCGGACGGAGAGCAGGCAGCGGACTGAAGGCAGGTGCCCATACAGAACGTACTCCATGCCGATATCCCAGCTGATTTCCAATCCAGGACCGGATTGTGAAGGCGGAGCCAGGGATACCCCAGGATGACGGGCGACACAGAGTTGGGAAGGACGTAAAAGGTCATCTCCTCCCGGTGGTTTCCCGAGATGATGACCGGTAGGGGGGCAGTTTGATGTGTCACTCTCCCGAGGGTGGCACGGGAGAGGTGGACTAGGGAGATGGGAGTGTTGAGTGCCTGGCAGCGGATGCCCAATCGGGTTGCCAGGCTTTGTGAAATGAAGCTGCCTTCTGCGCCCGAATCCACCAGTGCGTGGGTGAGGTGCCCAGTGGGGTTATGGCAGAAACGGATGGGCAGCTTCAATTGAGTGAGTGATCCTAACCGATTGACATCCGCGAGGCTTCCAACAGTGACTCGCGGACCCCACCGGCTGGCTTTCCGTGGACAACGCTCCACGGTGTGTTGGTCGCCTCCGCAATACATGCAGAGGCCCAACTCACGGCGGCGTTGTTTCTCCACAGGGGAAAGTTTAGTCCAGCCCGTCACCATCGGCTCCGACTCCTCGGGGCGTGATGCTGGCGGCGCCGCCAGGGGGCGAGCTTGGAACAGGAGCGGCGAGGCTCCACGAGGGCGAGAAGAAGAAGACCTCCGCCCCGAGGAGCGCTCGCGCAGCCTGTTATCCAAACTTACCGCTAAGGACGTCAGCTCCGCTAACGTCCCAGGGATATCCCGACCAGCCAGTTCATCCCTCAGATCACTATTGAGGCTGCGGAGGAACAGGCCACAGAGGGAGCGTTCCTCCCAGCCCAATTCCTCCGCCGCTACCCGGAAGTCGACCGAGTGGTCCGCTGCCGACCGGCTTCCCTGCTGGAGAGCGAGAAGCCGATCGACCTGGACCGTTTCGGTTTGAGAATGGTCAAAGACCTCCAGAAAGCGCCTCACGAATTGGTCATAGGTGAGGGTGGCATAACTGGGCCTCGCCATTACGGCGTAGGTCCAAGTTAACGCACGCCCCTCCAGAAGATTCCCTATGTAACCAATTCGGCTGTGATCCGAGGGAAAATCTCCGGGCACACGGTGGAACACGGACTCACACTGCATAATGAACCCCCGCGCTCCGCCGAGCTTACCGCTAAAGCGGGCGGGGGTCGGAATCGGCGTGAGCCGAACCGGTGCCACTGGAGCCGGCTGGACGGCCGCTGGAACAGCAGGAGCCGCGCCACCCTGGCGAGTCGGGAGGAACGGCTGTTGGGGGTCCAAGCGGTTCAATCGGTTAGTTAATTCTAATAATTGATTACACACCAGTCGGCTGCCTTTTGCAACAGCGGCTCGATTCCGAGTTTTTTTTTTTCCCTTCCTCTCTCTTTTGATCACTTTTTTTTTTCACCCCACTTATATCACGGACACACAGATCATCCCAAATGTCTCCTGAGCCGGTGGACGGAGCCACTGTTTATAGCAGGATACGATATAACAGGGAAGAGCTGCTAGCATTTAACCGCCACCCGGTCCCACTGGAAAAACTCGACATACCGAGAGAACTGAGGCGAAAACGCCGCGGCTGCCGGGCTGGAGTAAGGCGGAGGACAAAAAATATAAGGTACAGACCCTCCCTTCCATCTGTTGTCATGGGAAATGTACGGTCGATACTGGGAAAGTTAGATGAGCTAGCGGCTATCTCCCGTTATGATAGCACTTACCGGGAGTGCTCTCTCCTTTTGTTTACTGAGACGTGGCTAACTGAACTAGCAGCAGATGCTAACATTGAGCTGGAGGGTTTTCACACGATACGAGCTGACCGAACACCAGAGAGTGGCAAAACTAGGGGCGGTGGAGTGATCATGTATGTTAACAACAACTGGTGCAGACCGGGACATATCACTGTTAAACAACGACACTGCAGCAAAGACATTGAGTTGCTAGCTGTTAGCATGAGGCCTACATATCTCCCGAGAGAACACTCACACATGATCTGCATTGTTGTTTATGCAAATCCGACGGCGAACGCTGGGACAGCGCGTGACGTTATCCATTCAGTAACCAGCAGGCTGCAGACAGAACACCCAGATGCTCTTCTCCTCATCTCAGGCGATTTCAACCACGTTTCACTGTCTCCCATTCTGCCCACTTTCACCCAGTATGTCACATGCCACACTAGAGACAATAAAAACACTGGATTTGTTCTACGCAAACACTAAGGAGGCGTACACCTCATCACAACTCCCCCCACTCGGGAGATCGGATCACAACTTGGTTCATCTCCGACCGGTGTACAAACCCCTAGTGCACAGACAACCTCCGGCCATGCACACTGTGGAGTTATGGTCTGAGGAGACAATGGACACTCTAAAGGACTGTTTTGAAGCCACTGCCTGGAAGCAGCTCTGCGATCCACATGGTGAGGACATCGATGGCCTCATTCACACCTTCACGGGCTACCTCAGCTTCTGTGTGGACAAATCCGTTCCCACCAAGACCATACGGCGTCACTCAAACAACAAACCCTGGATCAACCCTGAGATAAAAACACTTCTGAGAGAGAAGAAGAGGATCTTCAGGTCGGGGAACAGGGAGATGCTGAAGTCCGTACAGAGGGAGCTGAGGAGAAAGATCAGAGAAGGCAAGGACAGCTTCAGGAAGAAGATGGAGGACAAGCTGCAACAGAGCGACATCAGCGGGGTCTGGAGAAACCTCAAAACCATCTCGGGGCTCCAGAATACCTCCCCCCAGGCCACGGGGGGCAGGGAGTGGGCGAACAACCTGAATCTGTTTTTCAATAGATTTGACCAACGCCCTCCCCCCTGTCTGCACAACAACCACTGCTGCCTCTAAGAAATCAAGTCCTGCTACCCACTCCCCACTCCACCGACACCCCCCCCACTCCCAACACACAGCCCCCCATCCGGACCCTGACCAAGACCCAGGTGAGGACGGAGCTGAGGAAGATCAAGGCGAGGAAGGCGTCGGGACCGGACGGCATCAGCGCAAAGCTCCTCAAGTCCTGTGCAGACCAGCTGTGTGGGATTGTGACGTATATCTTCAACATGAGCCTGAAACTGGGGAGGGTACCACAGCTGTGGAAAACATCTTGTGTGGTACCTGTACCAAAAACTTCCCACCCCAAAGACCTGAACAGCTTCAGACCGGTGGCCTTGACGTCCCACTTGATGAAGACCCTGGAGAGACTGCTCCTTGCTCATCTCCGCCCCCTGGTGGAACCAGCGATGGATCCACTCCAGTTCGCCTACCAGCATGGCATTGGGGTGGAGGATGCGGTGATCTTCCTCCTTCACCGTTCTCTGTCCCACCTGGAGAAGCCCGGGAATATGGTGAGGATCATGTTCTTTGACTTCTCCAGTGCTTTCAACACCATCCAACCGATGATCCTGAAGGACAAGCTGCTGCGCGCAGGGGTGGACCAGCACCTGTCATCATGGATCCTGGACTACCTCACGAACCGGCCTCAGTTTGTGAGAACCCGGGACTGTGTTTCCGACACGATCATCAGTAGCACGGGGGCCCCCCAGGGAACGGTGCTGGCTCCCTTCTTGTTCACTCTTTATACTGCGGACTTCTCACACAACACAACACATTGCCATCTACAGAAGTTCTCTGATGACTCTGCGATCGTTGGTCTCATCTCCAGCGGAGATGAAGCTGAGTACAGAGGGCTTATCCAGGACTTTGTGGACTGGTGCCATCGGAACTGCCTCCAGATCAACGCGAGGAAAACTAAGGAGCTGGTGGTGGACTGCCGCAGGCATGGGCAGCCCCTCACAGCACCAGTAAATATACAGGGAACAGACATCGAGATGGTGACATCCTACAAGTACCTGGGTATTCATCTGAACAATAAACTAGACTGGTCACACAATACTGACGCACTCTACAAGAAGGGACAGCGCAGGCTGTTCCTGCTGAGGAGACTCAGGTCTTTTGGTGTACAAGGGGCGCTGCTGAAGTCATTCTATGACACGGTGGTGGCATCAGCCATCACTTTTGGAGTGGTCTGCTGGGGCAGTGGCATTACTGCAGCCGATAGGAAGAGACTGAACAAACTGATTAAGAAAGCTAGCTCTGTCCTGGGGCAACGCCTTGATCCGATGGAGGAGATAGGAGAGAGAGAAGGACGGTGGCTAAACTGTCATCTCTGCTGGAGTCCGAGTTCCACCCTATGCAGGACATACTGGATGCACTGAGGAGCTCATTTAGCAGCAGACTACATCATCCCAGGTGCACAACCGAGAGGTTTCGTAGGTCCTTCCTACCAACGGCTGTCAGACTGTACAACCTAAGCAGGGCTGCTCGCAGAGATAGCAAAAAGACGTAACAAACTAATAGTTTTTTTTTTTTTTTTTTTTTTTTTTTTTTGAATGCAAAAGATGCAATAGACTTACACAATGGTCCTCTCCGGCATACAACTAGGAACATACCGGTCGCTATGGAGGGTGAGAATATGTATGGGCACATAATCATACCATGTAGGATAACTAAATAGACGGTTATGCTGTTTCATCCCACCTAGCAACAATGCTCTGCACTGTGTGTGTTTATATATTTACATATTTATTCCATCTAGCTACAATGCTCTGCACTGTGTTTTTATATATCTACATATTATTCCATCTAGCTACATTGCTCCGCACTGTGTTTTTATATATCTACATATTATTCCATCTAGCTACATTGCTCCGCACTGTGTGTGTTTATATACTTGCATATTTATTCCACCTAGCTGCAATGCTCCATACTGTGGGTGTTTATATATTTACATATTTATTCCATCTAGCTACAATGCTCTGCACTGGGTGTGTTTATATTTATATATCTATATATTTATTCCATCTAGCTACAATGCTCCGCACTGTGTTTTTATATATCTACATATTATTCCATCTAGCTACATTGCTCCGCACTGTGTGTGTTTATATACTTGCATATTTATTCCACCTAGCTGCAATGCTCCATACTGTGGGTGTTTATATATTTACATATTTATTCCATCTAGCTACAATGCTCTGCACTGTGTGTTCATATATTCATATATTTATTCCATCCAGCTACAATGCTCTGCACTGTGTGTCTGTGTGTGTGTGTGTGTATATATATATTTTATAGTAATATGTACATATGTATATTAGCTGCTCTTGCTTGCTTGTTTTTTCTTGCCTTCTGATTGTTGCTCTGAGTGTTGCTATCCCTGTGCTGTTGCAATCCTGGAATTTCCCCGTTGTGGGACTAATAAAGGCTTATCTTATCTTATCTTATCTTAAGAACCACCTGTTGCTGATAAACAATCTGATCCACCCGAGCCTCGAGGATGGTAAACCGGTGTGCGAGCCCGCCGTCTGCCGAGCCGCTCTGCTGAAGCCGTACTGACATAACGTTCGGCTCAGGAGACGCACACACACACAGGCTCAGAGTAGTTCAAACTGTTTATTAACAACAGGGATGTTTGGGTGCGTGTCTGCGGAATGTTAATGTGTTGGTGGTGGCGTCTGCTTCGGACCCAGAGGCAGGAGACCGTTCAGCCGGCAACCCTATGGGAGAAATCAGACACAGGGAGATGAGCACACACCAACACAGGAGGGGAATAGGCGAGGGAGAGAAGCTTACTTGTTGGGACAGATGACTGGCGCTTCAAGGATGGAAGCCCGGGAGACAGCCACCTGCAGGGCTCGGTGCAGCAGCGAGGAGAGACGAGGGACGGAATTGTCCGCCGCCGAGGAATCCACCTGTGCACAGGGGAGCAGACTGGAGAGATGAGGTAAGCGATTTTCTTACCGGTGATGAGGATGCTGAAGAGAATGTGGTAGAAGCCCATGAAAGGGGAATGAAGTCTACGGCTTCAGGCCGACGCTCAGGGCGAGGCGGCTTTTATCCTTCGCCGCTGACGAGTAGCAGGTGCGTGAGCAGGTGGCGCCGCTGATGAATGGCGCGGCGTGACACCAGCTGAATTAGTTTTTACGCAACCTCTCAGGCTGCCCGGCGAGTTCCTGCCAGCCCACGCGGCACCAGAACCCCCCCTCCCCCCCACCGTGCGGGGACCTCTAAGCGACACGGGAGCAGAAATGCTCCCGGGCCCCACTCATCACACTTTTCCGCGTGTTTTTGTTCCCAAAGCGTTGCAAAACACAGAATTTGTTTTTGTCAGGCACGATGCACAGCGTCACAGCCTCCGCCCACCCTACGATAGTCCATTTCGAGTGCTGGGAACCGGGGAGAAGTATTTTGTGCTAGATTTGGGGGGCCGGAGAGAGACAATCAGTATTGACAGATTAAAGCCTGCTTTTGTGTTGCGTGACGAGGCTGTACGACCGGCGTGGGCGCCTCGACGTGGCAGACCTCCCAGGGAACGGCCCCTGGAGACCCCGCAGGGGACAAATAACCCTTCTCCCCCTCCTTCCACAGATTCTCTGCAGAACGGCACAACACAGACTGTGAAGCCTGCATACAGCAGGTTCGGGAGGAAGTTGAAGCCTAAACTACGGGCAGAGTGATGTGTGTTTTGGTCAAGCTGTGTAGATTGTGCTGTAGAGTCTGCAAAAGGGGGGCGGGGTGACATATGCTGTATGGCCATTAGTATGGTGTTAGTGTATGCCCATGCTTTGATGTAGTGTATGTCCATTCTTTGATGTAGTGTATGTCCATTCTTTGGCGTTTCGGGGGGAGTGATGTGGCGCCCATAACGGTAACATTATGAAGCTCACATATTCCACAGCAGAGACCCAAGCTCAGAAGGACTTTAAGCTTGCGGTGTGTATTGACATCACGCCTCAGAGGGACAATGAGTCTGGACCACCTGCAAGGACGGTCTGACCTCCTGGGGTCAGACAGAAGAGACAAGAGGACTCTGGAGTGATTAAATGTCAATAGAGTGATTAAATGTAAATGTGATTCTGTGTTTGATGCGTGGGTATAAATGTGGGTGCTTGACCGCAGCTCTCTCTCTTATTTTTCTGACTGAGAGAGAGAGCCTTGGGATGTGAAATGGAATAAATCAATACTGAGAAATCATCAGTCTCATCATTTCATTGATTCCCACAGTTGCAAGAAAAAGTAAGTGAACCCTTTGAAATTTCCTGGTTTTCTGCATTAATTAGTTATAAAATGTGATCCAATCTACAAAGTCCAAACTATAGACAAAGACAATGTGCTTAACCTAATACCACACAAACAGTTACGTATATTTCATGTCTTTATTGCATACATCCATTAAACATTTACAGTGCTGGTGGAAAAAGTAGGTGAACAGTTGAATTTAACAATTGATCAAACCTGTTTTGGCAGCAACAATTTCCAACAAACACTTCTGGTAGCTGCTGATCAGATCAGACCTGCGCAACATTCAGGAAAAATTTTGGACCATTCTTCCTTACAGAACTGCTTCAGCCCAGCCATATTCTTAGGGTGTCTAGTGTGAACGGCTTTTCTTGAGGTCATTTCACAGCATCTCTATTAGATTTAGATTTGGGCTTTGATGGGGCCACTCCAAATGGTGGATTTTCTTTTTTTTAAACCATTCTGTAGTAGATTTACTTCGATGTATATAGTCTTTGTCCTGCTGTATCACCCAACTTCTACTGAGCTTCCGCTGGCAGACAGCCACACTGACATTACTCTGTAGGATACCTTGATAAACTTGAGAATTCATTTTACCCTTGATGGTGGCAAGCGGTCCAGGTCCCAAGGCAGCAAAAAAGCCCCAAATCATGATGCTACCTCCACTGTATTTCACCACTGGAATGATGTTTTCATGTTGGTATGCGGTGCCCATTTGTGGCATACATAATACTGTGTGTTCCCCAAAAAATTCAACCTTAGTTTCATCAGTCCACACAACATTTTCCCAGTAGCGGTGTGGAGTGTCAAGGTGCTTTTTGACAAACTTCAGGCGTACAGTGATATTTTTTGGGAAAGCAGTGTCTTCTTCCATGGTGTACTGCCATGAACACCATGCCTGTTCAATGATTTGTGTATGGTAGACTTATGAATAGAGATGTTAACCAGTTCCAATGATTCCTTCAAGCCTAGAGTTCTTTTTTACCTCATTGCACATTCTGTGTTGTGCCTTTGGAGTTTACTTGGCTGGAGACCCACTTCTAAGGAGAGTAGTCACAGTACTAAATTGTGTCCATTTGTAGACAATTTGTCTAATTGTGGACTGGATAATACCATAAGCCTCGGATATTATTTTGTAATCCTTTCCAGTTTTACGCAACTCAACAGTTCTTGATTGTAGGTCTTCTGAGATCTCTTTATTGTGAGGCATGGTTCACATCAGCAGATGCTTCTTATGAATAGCAAGCTCAAAAAGTGTTGCAAGGAAGAATGGTTCAAAATTCCTCCTGAACATTGTGCAGGTCTGATCAGCAGCTACCAGAAGTGTTTGTTGGAGGTTATTGCTGCAAAAGGAGGTTCAACTAATTATTAAATCCAAGGGTTCACTTACTTTTTCCACCAGCACTGTGAATGTTTAATGGATGTGTGCAATAAAGACATGAAATATTTATATTGTTTGTGTGGTATTAGGTTAAGCACATTGTATTTGTCTAACCTTAGGACTTAGATGTATATTAGATCACATTTTATGACAGATTAGTGCAGAAAACCAGGGAATTCTAAAGGGTTCATATACATTTTCTTGCAACTGTACTTGTGGAACTGGACACCCCATTCCATATTTTTCCAAATGTATTGCAATAATTTCAACTTCAGTTGAGCAAAACTGTATCTTCAATAAAAAAAAAACAACTGATACGTTGTGTTTTCAATATGACATGTTATTACACTGATGGACATGCACGTTGCACTCTATAATAACTTCATTCTACTGTACTAAAATACATACCAAGCGAGATGAGGAAAGGACTGGCTGGTAGAGTTAATATCCCCTCAATGTCAGTAGATGTGGCAGCCACCTGATAATCAAAAGACAGTGTAGCAAACTAATGATATTGCTCTGAATTTTTGGAAAGTTCTGTGGTATCCAGGATAAACACAATTAAAAGAAGCATTAGGTGTGGAACTGTGGGTCTGCATGTGCCTCACATACACTACTCACAAAAAGTTAGGGATATTTGGCTTTCGGGTAAAATTTATGGAAAATGTAAACAGTTCATGCTACAGTGATTTTATATCATGAAATTAGGGCATTTAAATAGAAGCATGCAGTAGAAGCATGCAGTGGTGATTTCCTCATCTCAAACAATGTATTGAAACAAAAGCCAACAACAGTGGTGGGTACACCACAACAAAAATGTCAATGTCTCAATAACTTGTCATGTGTCCTTGAGCATCAATTACAGCTTGACAATGACATCTCATGCTGTTCACAAGTTGACTTATTTTCTGTTGAGGCATGGCATTCCACTTTTCTTGAAGAGCGGCCCTCAGGTCATTGAGGTTGTGAGGTGCAGGGTTACGAGCCTCTACACGACGACTCAGTTGATCCCATGTTTTCTATGGGATTCAGGTCTGGAGAAAGTGCAGGCCATTTGAGGTACCCCAGCCTCCAGCAGCTGTTCCCTAATGATGTGACCTTGATGAGCTGAAGCATTCTTGTCCATGGAGATGAAATTAGGCCTGTGTTGTTCATGCATGGCACAATGACAGGATTAACAATGTTATTAAGGTAGTATCGGCTTGTCACTGTACCATTCACAAGGTGTAGGGCAGTTCTGTATTGACTAGACACACCTGCCCAGACTAACACCACCACCACCAAAGGCAGATGCATAGAGCTCTCCTTGATGTCTCCAACACCATTGGCAGCCATCATTTCTGCTCAAAGTGAATCGACTTTCATCAGAGAACAGCACTGAGGCTCATTGGTCCCTTATCTAGCGTAAATGCTCCCTGTCCCATGCTTGTGGCTTCTGGTGTGGTCAGGTACCCTTGCAGGTCGCCTAGCATGCAGACCACAATGATGTAAATGGTTTCAAATGGTCTGACGTGACACTTGGGTGCCTCTCACCTCCCTTAAATGTGCCTGGAGTCATTTATCATCCTGTTCTGCAGGGCACTGTTCACAATGAAACAGTTATCAGCGTGGGATGTGGCCAAAGGACATCCATTTCTATGCCTTTCTGTGACTCTTCCAGTCTCTCTGTATCTCTGTTGTAACCTGCTGATGATACTCTGTAACACTCTAAGCTCAGTGGCCACTTCCCTCTAAGAACATCCTGAACATTTAAAGCCTTGTAATAGTGAGGTACTGTTGATCAATTGTGAGGTGTCGTCTTGGTCTCATGATGTCAAAATGTAAACAGCATGATGAAGAGGACTGTTTAAATACCAATTCTAATTGAACCAGAAAATTTATTGGTTGATTCATGGTTCAAACACCTGTTGTGAATTTTGCCATTAAGCACCTTGTTAGAGAACAGCAAGTTATGCAAAAAGTACTCAAACACTGAATAGTTGGAAATGTGCACTCAAAAGGTTAGAGAAGGTCAAATTAAGTTCACCTGTGAAGGTTATAGTGCATTTTATGTGCTTTCTGAAATTTCACCCTAAAGCTGAATATCCCTAACTTTTTGTGAGTAGTGTAAGTTAACATATCAGTGTAAGTCTTTGCACATGTCACATGCTATCATCTTGTCTCTTTGAGATTTTCAGCTTTTGTGTAAAAAAAGAAAATGTCTGTCATTTAGGAACAGCAAATTGATGTATGATAGCCCAAGAAAGTGATACTAGGCTTCTTCTTCTTCTTTCTCCTGCTTCCTATTTCATGGGCCACCACACCAGATCATCTGCTTCCACCTCACCATATGGAAGTCTCATTCATGATGATCCTGATTTGGCAAAGTTTCTACATTGGATGCCCTTTCTGACTGAACCCTCCCTATTTAGCAGGGCTTGGGACCGGCACCACGAGTACATTGGCTTGCCCCCCTCCCCACCGACCCCCTTGGCTGAGTCTAAAGTAATACTAGGCTGAAATTAACAGACACTCCTATGGGATTAAGTGAGTAAGGATGTAGATGTCTTAACTTCTCCTTGAAGACAAGCTTCCAGATCTGTGTTCCTTTATGCAAATCTTACAGTTGGGTTGCACAGTTGGTGCTGTAAAAGCAGAAGTGAACATAAATCAGCTTCACCTTCAACTGTGATATTAAAAACAGTTAATAGGCTCTTTCTTCTAAACTGCCTGATGTTAATAAATGCAAATAAAAAAAGTTCCTTGACTAAATTAAAGAAAAAACACAAAATTAGGAGAAAAACCCCACAATTTTAAAAGTTTACAGATTTACCAAAATAGTCACAATTTGGTAAGGCAATTTCAAGGCTGTCGATTTACCAGTCAGTCTACGTTCCTACTCTCACCTATGGTCACGAGCTTTGGGTAGTGACCGAAAGAACAAGATCGCGGATACAAGCGGCTGAAAAGAGCTTTCTCCTTAGGATTGCTGGACTCACCCTCAGAGATAGGGTGAGGAGCTCAGTCATTCGGGAAAGGCTCAGAGTAGAACCGCTGCTCCTCCACACTGAAAGGAGTCAGTTGAGGTGGCATCTGATTAGGATGCCTCCTGGACGCCTCCCACTTGAGGTGTTTCAGGCACGTCCCACTGGGAGGAGACCCCGGGGCAGACCCAGGACTCGGTGGAGAGACTATGTCTCCCAGCTGGTCTGGGAACACCTTGGTATCCTCTCTGAAGAGCTGGAGCAGGTGGCTGGGGAGAGGGAAGTCTGGGCTTCTCTGCTTGAACTGCTGCCTCCGCGACCCGGACCTCCGGAAAAGCGGTAGAAGATGGATGGATGGATGGTCACAATTTCACATGAAAAAAATGCAAATACATGTATAAAAAAGACTTCATAGGACATCTCACAAATCTATGAGAAAAGTCCTAAAATCTATTGTTCTTCTACTCTGGATCAAGAAACATTCATTATTATGCATTATCATCTAATCTTTCTTTACATGATGCAGTTTGAATTATAGGGTACATGTGGATAGTTTGTATTTTAGTTTCCTCAGGTTAAAATGTTTAAGAGAGAAATTCCAAGTGAGAATAAGGTTACAAATTTACAAAAAAAGTTGGAAATTTATCAAATTAAAAATTTATCATAAAAGTGAAAAAATTTATAAGAAAAAAGCAGTGAAATGTATTTTACTGCTTGATAAACGAGGATAAAAAAAGCCCTTACATTTTTTTTTGTAACTTCAGAAGTATAATTTCTCAGACCAAAATCTCAGAATTTTTGATGAGAATAAAGTCTCTAAAACACAAAAATGCAAGGAAAATGGCAAGATAAAAGCACTCAATAAAAAAAAAGACTAAAACTTGGCGAGAGTATGTGTGGGGGGAATCTAATTGACAATGAAAAGTAGTACATTTAAAATAAAAAAGGGACAGCTGTGGCGGTTCGGTTAACCCCCACAACAGATTAAGGACAGTCAGCTCTCTTCTCTTGGTTTTTCCCGCTGCACTACTGAGATGTAATGTGCCATGCATGTATTGTGATGTAATGTGCCATTCATGTATTGTGATCATGCGTCCTGTCCTTACTGTGACCTAGAGACAGATCAATATGTAGATGTGCCTTGTAACCCCTTTGTCCTGCAAGCTGGAGCAGAGGACAGCAATCTGCCTGTTGTTATGTAGGTCTTTCAAATGCAAATGTCTCATGCCTGTTCTGTAGTCCCTTTGATCGTACTAACTGCTGTGAATCCGCTTTGATGTATTGTCTGAGTTGGGTATAAATACTGCACAGGTTCTGTAACTCATCCTCTCAATCTCACTTCTGCAACTGCTGCTGCTGGACACAGACTTTGTGTCCCTCTTCTCTGAGAGCCGCTGAGCTCGCTCCTGGCGCGCATGCACGGCGCCGGGAGCGGAGCTCGTGACGGCGGTATGATTAATAAAACCTGCTTAAAACCACAGCATTGCTGCTTTATTTTATCATCCGCCGCACTGGTGACCCCGAAGACGCACATGCTTTGTGCGACGCAACCTTCTGGTCTGGACATCCACGCTGAACCAGCTGAGGGACACAAGACGTCTCCTCCCTCTCGCCGCTCCAACGCACCATGACCTGAAGGCAGAAAAGAACACGCTGCCAGTGAACGCTTCACTGGCGACCCCGAACATGCACACGTTTTGTGCAAAGCAACCTTCTGATCTGGACAGCTGCACTGGTGACCCGTTCTTCATGATGAGATCTGCACGTCTGAGATCTGCTCATCCACGCTGGACCGGCCGCGCTCGCAGCTCCTCCACACGAGAGCGCAGGCACCTCGGCCCCTCTCCACGACGGCGGCCTCCATGGCCGGCAGAGAACGCGACGCGTGGACCTGAACGCACCACGGCCGAGCAGGACAAAGATCGTCTATTCCCTTCCACCGCTCCAACGCATCTGCACGAGCCTGAGGGACAAAAGATCGTCTATTTCCTCTCACCGCTCCAATGCACCATGGCCAATCTGCAGCCACAGCTCAACCTGGATTTTATCGGCGCCGTCTGCGCCAATCCCCACCAAGATTCTGCACCCTGGTTCTCCTCTCCAGCTGGCCCACCCACGCACGGAACCCCGGCACACGCACCGGGGAGTTACGAGGACGGCGCACCACGCACGGGAAAATAATGGCTACAGAGACCGCCATCGTCCTCCGCCGCTGCACATGCCCGAGAAAAACGGCCGATCGCCACCCTCGGAACCTTCAGGGCTGCCCGCACACCTGAAGCACGCTCGCAGCTCGCCCACAGGATTCATTAATGGTCTCAGCCATGGCACATAAGGGAATTCAGCTGTCAGCTTTTTCCGAGGACTTTAGGGCTGCGCCCGCACCTAAAGCCAACAAGCCAAGTCCCTCTGCTTCCTTCCTTTTTTTTTTTTTTTTTTTCCCTTACAGCCACTACGCAGCCTAGCCGCTCCTGTTTTCTTCATGGCCGCGAGAGGAGTCAGAGACTAATTTTTCTTCTTGTGGACCTCTGCACGTTCAACGGGACAGCCCTTTGACATCGCGGACCCACAAGCAATTTTTGCGCGGCTCGGACGATTTCACCGTCCCCCTGTCGGCAATTACTACCCCCCTCCTCCCTCCCGCTCCGCCTGCAGTGAGCTTGTCCCACAGCTCACTCCCATAGAGGGATTATCGAGGTCTCGGCCCCCTGCCGTGCCCTCTGGGGGGGAGCGTGTGGCGGTTCGGTTAACCCCCACAACAGATTAAGGACAGTCAGCTCTCTTCTCTTGGTTTTTCCCGCTGCACTACTGAGATGTAATGTGCCATGCATGTATTGTGATGTAATGTGCCATTCATGTATTGTGATGTAATGTGCCATTCATGTATAGTGTTCATGCGTCCTGTCCTTACTGTGACCTAGAGACAGATCAATATGTAGATGTGCCTTGTAACCTCTTTGTCCTGCAAGCTGGAACAGAGGACAGCAATCTGCCTATTGTTATGTAGGTCTTTCAAATGCAAATGTCTCATGCCTGTTCTGCAGTCCCTTTGATCGTACTAACTGCTGTGAATCCGCTTTGATGTATTGTCTGAGTTGGGTATAAATACTGCACAGGTTCTGTAACTCATCCTCTCAATCTCACTTCTGCAACTGCTGCTGCTGGACACAGACTTTGTGTCCCTCTTCTCTGAGAGCCGCTGAGCTCGCTCCCGGCGCGCATGCACGGCGCCGGGAGCGGAGCTCGTGACGGCGGTATGATTAATAAAACCTGCTTAAAACCACAGCATCGCTGCTTTATTTAATGCCGCCGCACAGCCACAGATTCATAAGAGAAATCATCAGAAAAGAGTGAAAAAGTCGCTACTCACAACTCCAGTAACTTTGCTAATAAACACTTTCTAAACCTTGCAATTTCTTTGATGACTGCTGTCAACTATATTTAAGTACATAATCATAAAGTAATGCTGTTTTAGTGGACAGATCCTCTGCTCCTCACCTGCATCACTGCTTCGACATGCCGTTTTTTAACACCTCTGTAAGAAAGGGTCAGAGTCACAGAATGTGTCTTGGGTAATGTTGTTTAAATGCAATTAATATAGGCAAGTTAGGCAACTAAAAAAACTTATTTGGAGAGGAGTACTGCTCTGAATTAAAATTTAACACATGAATCCAAAGCCAAAATCACAGCTCATTTGTAGCATAGCCTTTTTTTTTTTTTTGCAGTTGACATATTCCTAAGCCGCACCCCACCAAAGCTAACGGCAGTCAATTAGAACCAAGTATTCAGAGCCGCAAAATGGTATCTGAGACAGTCCTATACTCAATCTTAAATTTGTAAATTGTTATTAACTGAAGTTAAACTTGCCTACTTAACATTACCTCAAACATTATGGCCCCAAAACACACCGTCGCTTTTCTATTTAGCTAAAGGCTAGCTAAATAGAAAGCTAACGACAGAGCTTGTTTCGCCAAACAGAACTCAAAATTTTATCTGAAATACTAGCTGGTCAGTACTCATGCAGACAAAATGATGACAAAATGATCACAAACAGTGATAAATATTAGCTACCTTACCTGCTTAGGTGAACTCTTCATAGTGAAGTTCAGGGAGCTGGAAGCTAGGCAAGGCTGGTGTTCCACGAGGTCACACAAAAAGGAGCAGTTTCAATAAGGGTGCTTCTCAAAAAGGGAAAAAAGTCATTAAAATGATGGTGATGGGCAGTGACTGCAGGATAAAAAGGATGACCGTGGAACAATCCCAATAACCTCAGGTAGGCCTATGTATTGCTAAAGTCTAAATCACCAGAACAGTCTGGCAAAGTCATCATGACCTGGTAATGTTGGTGAGAATTCATCCATCTCACGAGATATTTCCCGAGGCTTGACAAAAAATACTGTATAATACTGTTTAATTGCAGAAATCTACTGTTATCCGCTTGCCAATCTGTAATTTTACATATAATTTATGATTATTTAACAGTATTCTGCAGTTATTGTTAAAAACAGCACACTGCTGTCAAAAATCCACTGTAAATTTACAGAAATTTGTTACAGTGACGACTTTATGTTTTTTTTTGCTCAGCAGTGGTTTTCGTCTTGGAACTCTGCCATGCAGGCCATTTTTGCCCAGTCTCTTTCTTATGGTGGAGTCATGAACACCGACCTTAACTGAGGCAAGTGAGGCCTCCAGTTCTTTGGATGTTGTTGTGGGGTCTTTTGTAACTTCTTGAATGAGTCATTGCTGCACTCTTGAGATAATTTTGGTTGGGCGGCCACTCCTGGGAAGGTTCACCATTGTTCCATGTTTTTGCCATTTGTGGATAATGGCTCTCACTGTGTTTGCTGGAGTCCCAAAGCTTTAGAAATGGCTTTATTGTGGAAGATGTGTTCAATGACGAGACATGAGTGTATTTCTCAGGTTCGGCTTTATTGCAGAACACATTCATCCAACATTCCCAAAAGCAAGAAGAGGCAGAATAATATTACATCACACTCTTATACCTCTGGGGGATTAAGAACTCAAGTCACATGGTGCTTCTGCAAACATTCAATCACAATGCAAGTCTCTGAAGATTCACCATTGTCTCTTATTCTCCGGTGTCCCGGGAAGCCCCCCAGGGCCTCCTCTGAGACAAGGGCCCGACTTCACACCTCCTCGCCATCACCTGTCGGCCCCCGTCGATCCAATCTCCTGTTCCTCTAGACGTGAAGCCTCAATCCACATAAGCCATACCTTTGTGGGAGATATGAACCAGACATATGTGCCACACTCTTGTGGGAAATATGAACCGAACATATGTGCCACATTATAACCTTTTCCAGACTGACAGATCTCAGTTTGTTTCTCATTTGTTCCTGAATATCTTTGGATCACAGCATGATGTCTAATTTTTGAGGATCTTTTGATCTACCTCACTTTGTCGGACAGGTCCTATTTAAGTGATTTCTTGTTTGAGAACAGGTGTGGCAGTAATCAGGCCTGGGTTTGGCTAAAGAAATTGAACTCAGCTTTCCAAAGATGTGATAAACCACAGTTAATCTATGTTTTAACACGGGGGAGGCAATCACTTTTTCACACAAGGCCATGTAGGTTTGGATTTTTTTTTACCCTTAATAATAAACACCTTCATTTAAAAACTGCATTTTGTGTTTACTTGTGCTATTTTTGTCTAATATTTAAATTTGTTTGTTGATCTGAAACATTTAAGTGTGACAAACATACAAAAAAAATGAGAAACCAGGAAGGTGACAAACACTTTTTCACACCACTGTAAATCTTACAGTGTCTTAAGATCCAGATCAGACCATGCTGCAAAACCGTTATCCATTGTTGATGGCGGAAATAAATGATTAGCTTGAATGGGAACAGTTGCAGGGGGGGACTGAAAATTAAACTGTTTCCTGAACTGTTTTCATATTTTTACTGACGATTTAACTTTAACATTAGGTGTTAATGGGACACAAGAGAGGAGTGTATAAAAATGGCTAGTAATGAAGTTCAGATAAATGCAGCACTTTCCTAGTATACCCATTCTGGAGAGTGTTGCAGGGTAGCAGGACAGACAGACAGACAGACAGACAGATGTACTTTATTGATCCCAAACTGGGAAAGTACAGTGTAACAGCAGCATGTCAATAGACAATAATAGGATTGAAAATTAGGTGGGGCCAAAAATTGAGCTCTTTGGCATCAACTCAACTTGTCATGTTTGGAATCAAAGAAGTGCTGAATAGTACCCCAAGAACACCATCCCCACTGTTAAACATGGAGGTGGAAACATTCTGCTTTGGTGCTGTTTCTCTGCTAAGGTTACAGGAAGACTTCACCGCATTGAGTTGCCGATGAACGGAGCCATGTACCATAGAATCTTGGATGAGAACCTCCTGGCCTCAGCCAGAACACTGATAATGGGTTGTGGATGAGTCTTCCAGTATGACAATGACCCAAAACATACGGCCAAGGCAACAAAGGAGTGGCCCAAGAAGAACCACATTGAGGTCCTGGAGTGGCCTAGCCAGTCTCTGGACCTTAATCCCATAGAAAATCTACAAGAAATGTCTGACCTCTGTGCTTGCCAATAAGGGTTTCTCCAGTACTAAGTCACAGTTTGCTTGGTGATCAAATAGTTATTTCCCTTGATCAAATGCAAACTAATTTATAACCCTTATTTAATATTTTTTTCTGGATTTTTTTGTTGATCATCTCTCTCTCTCTGTTAAAATAAACCTACTATAAAAATTATGGACTGCTCATTTCTTTGTAAGGGGGTAACTTTACAAATTCAGCAGGGGATCAAATAATTATTTTCCCCACTGTAATTTAACACATTTTCTTATAATTTCAATTGGGTCTTGGGGTAGAGTTCAGCTTCAAGGTATTTCTCTATTGGATTTACTTTTCAGACTTTTCTTTACAAAGAGTGGGGGGGGGGGGATTATGCAGCGTAATACTGTGATACTTTGTGGTTGTGATACTCTATCAATTCAGAGACACCAGTATTGTGATACTTTATTAAGAATTGTGAATAAATGCAAATGTACCTACAGTGGATATAAAAAGTCTACACACCCGTGTTCAAATGCTAGGTTTTTGTGATGTAAAAAAATGAGACCAAGATAAATCATTTCAAAACTTTTTACACCATTAATGTGACCTATAACCTGTACCACCCAACTGAAAAACAAACTGAAATCTGTTAAGGGAGAAAAAAAAAATAAAAAACTTACAATAACTTGGTTGCACAAACATGAACACCCTTAAACTAATACTTTGTTGCAGCACCCTTGACTTTTATTACAGCACTCAGTCTTTTTAGGTAGGAGTCTATCAGCGTGGCACATCTTGATGTGACAATATTTGCCCACTCTTCTTTGCAAAAATGCTCCAAATCTGTTGGATTGCTAGGGCATCTCCGGTGTACAGCCCTCTTCAGATCACTCCACAGATGTTTGATCGGATTCAGGTCTGGAATCTGGCTGGGTCATTACAAAACCTTAATTTTCTTCTGGTGAAGTCATACTTTTGTTGATTTGGATTTGTGCTTTGGGTCATTGTCATGCTGAAAGATGAAATTCCTCTTCATCTTCAGCTTTCTAACATAAGCCTGAAGGTTTTGTGCCAACACTGACTGGTATTTGGAACTGTTCATAATTCCCTCCACGTTGACTAAGGCCCCAGTTCCAGCTGAAGAAAAACAGCCCCAAAGCATGATGCTGCCACCACCATGCTTCACTGTAGGTACAGTGTTCTTTCAGTGATGAGCAGTGTTGTGTTTGTGCCAAATATGCCTTTCGGAATTATGGCCAGAAAGTTCAACCTTGGTTTTATCAGACCACAACAAATTTTCCCACATGCATTTGGGAGAGTTAAATGTGTTTTTGCAAAATGTAGCCAGGCTTGGATGTTTTTCTTTGAAAGATAAGGCATCTGTCTTGCCACCCTATCCCATAGCCCAGACATTTGAAGAAGACGGGAAATTGTTGTGACATGTACTAAATAGCCAGTACTTGCCAGAAATTCCTGCAGCTCCTTCAGTGTTGCTGTTGGCGTCTTGGTAGCTTCCCTTACCAGTTTTCTTCTTGTCTTTTCATCAATTTTGGAGGGACGTCCAGTTCTTGGTAATGCCACTGTTGTGCCATATTTTCTCCAACTTGATGATGACTGTCTTCACTGTGTTCCATGGTATATTTAATGCCTTGGAAATTCTTTTGTACCCTTCTCCTGACTGATACCTTTGAACAATGAGGTCCCGCTGATGCTTTGGAAGCTCTCTGCAGATCATGGCTTGTGCTGTAAGATGTGACTCCAAAAATGTCAGGAAAAGCCTACTAGAACAGCTGAACTTTATTTGGGGTTAATCAGAGGCACTTTAAATGGTGGCAGGTGTGTGCTGACTCCCATTTAACATGAGTTTGAATGTGATTGATTAATTCTGAACACAGCCACATCCCCACTTATAACAGGGTCTGCATATTTATGCAACCAGGTTATTGTAAGTTTTTTATTTTTTATTTTTTTCCTTAAAATATTTCAGTTTGTTTTTCAGTTGGGTTGTACAGGTTATAGGTCACGTTAATGGTGGAAATCATTTTGAAATGATTTATCTTGGTCTCATTTTTTACATCACAAAAACCTGGCATTTGAGCAGGGTTGTGTAGACTTCAATATCCATTGTATTTAGGTACCAGAGTCATAAATATAGTTAACTTTTCAGTCCACTAGATGGTGCTTAATGCTCTCTGTCTGGTTAGGTCATCACAGCAAAGGAAAGACTCCTGACAGCTAGCCAGGAGTTGAACAAGACAAAGATTGGGATGAGAAATGGCAACACATGATATCACAATTCACATCATATTTTGAGTCATGAGAATATCATATTGCTGTCCAAGTATCATTATAATATCATATTGTGTGGCCTCTGGTGATTCTCACCCCGTAAGTCTGCCCCAGGGCAGCTGTGCCTACAGCAGTAGCTTACTTGGTCTTTGTCTGTCTTGGTCTTTGTCTGTTATAATAATAATAATAATAATAATAATAGTAAACAGCCTGTGGTTGATTTGTGGTCTGAAAAATGATTGAAGCTGAACCATCACATTAAGCTCTTGCTCAAGCTTGAGGTGTTGTTGATATTTTTGCCCTGACCCTCTGTGTACTAAAGAAATTGCATACAACTAAATCTGAAGATTATAGTAATCTTAAAATGTGAAATTTAGCTAATTTTTTTGTCATTATTTGAGATGTTATTTCTGACACAGCAATAAAAATATCTCATCTCAGCAGCTAAAATAACCACACACTGATATACATAGAAAAGATTGAATATTATAGTAAGTTCTTGTTACCACATAATTACCCCATTCCCTGTTGTGGTGACACAGCAGGCACAGCTATGTTTTCTTTTTACTCTTTTTTTTTTCTTGTGCATAATATGTGATGGGATATTGCATTGGGCTGTTAACTATTGGTTGTATGCTACTCTTACTGAAGCAGTGTGAGCTATGTTCAAATCATGAAAATTTTAGGCCAAAATACTTCAACATTGTCTGGAATCCGGAGGTTATTGAAATGCTGAATAACATGGTTTTTGTGTATGAACACTGACCTGGGACTGAAAATTGGCACAATGCATAATTAAGGTAATTACAAAATTCAACAAGTCCTCCAACTAACATAAAAAATAGTGGTGTCAAATGATAATATATTTTATTTTTGACATGATTTATGACCCAGAAGGCAGACACAGACTCCAGAATAAACTCAATTATCATTTTATTATGCAGTGTGAGTGTGGATGTGTGCATGAGTGCAGGAATGTAACAGCCGGGGTGAGCAGAGCACCGTTCAGACTGGCAACCCTAGGGAAGAGCAGAGACAGGTGGATTAGTGACTGGGATCGGGAGGAATGATTCAGAGAATGTTCAGTCTTACTGTTGATGAGTTGGTGTGTAGCACAGGTGAGATCCTGGAGGCTCTGGCCAGTGGGACAGTGTCTTCGGTTCTGGCTGCTGAGGAGGTGAGAGAGTGAAGAGATGTGCAGTGAGCTGGTGAGGTGCAGGTTGAGCTCAGTCCGCCGCCAGGAGGAGGAGGTCCGCCGCCAACGGATTTTCACCTGTGCACAGGGGAGCAGAGCAAAGCGTGGAGATGAGGGAAAGATGAGGGCTTACTTGTCGTTGGGGAGCTAGGACTTCCCAACTCCGGATCATGAAGGCGACGAGAAGAGAGAGGTCTTGCCAGACTAGGGAGCTTGACGTCTCTGTGCAGACCCGATGGCAGCATGGCTAAAATAAGCAGGCTAATGAGGAGAGCAGGTGTGTACGCAGCTGTGGAGGAAATTAGGGCAACAGGCAGGCAGCGCAGATCACTACAGTACTCCCTCCCTATGGGACGTCTCTCGGCGGCTGATCCAACCTACCCAGGTGCGTCCGGTGGAAGTCCCTGATGAGCTGAGGATCCAACACGAAGGAGGGACGCACCCAGGACCTCCATTCAGGGCCGTAACCCTCCCAGTCCACCAGGTACTGGAGGCCGCGACCCAGGCGCCAGACGTCCAGAATGGAGTTGACCCTCCACACGGGGTTGCCATCGATCACTATCGGTGGAGGGGGCGTCTTGAGAGGAGGGCACAGAGGGCTAGAGCAGAACGGCTTCACCTGGGAGACGTGAAAGGTGGGACAAATGCAGAGGGAGGGGGGAGAGCCAGGCGCACAGCCACAGGATTCACAATGTGTGTAATAGCAAAAGGACCAATAAAACGCTGTGAGAGCTTCCTGGATTCAGCCTTGAGATTGATATTTTTGGTGGACAGCCATACTGCACCTGTTGCCCAACCCGGTAGGGTGGAGCCGAAGTCCTGCGGCGGTTGGCAATGACAGAGTTGCGGTCCGCTGTGCTTCGAAGTGTGGCCCAGGTAGCCTTCCACAGCCGGCGACAGCGCTTCAGATTGGCCCGCACGGAAGGCACTGCAATGTCCCCCTCCTCTTTGGGAAACAGCGGGGGGTTGTAACCCAAAGAAGCCTTGAACAGTGACATGCTTATGGCAGACGAGACCGTGGTGTTGTGAGCGTATTCAACCCATGGCAGATAGGAGCTCCAGGATGCTGGGTTGGCAGTGGTGATGCACTGTAGTGCTGCCTCCAGCTCCTGATTGGCACGCTCGCACTGGCTGTTGCTCTGGGGGTAGTACCCCAAGGACAGGCTCACTGTAGCCCCAATGGTGTTGCAGAAGGCTCGCCATACCTGCGAGACAAACTGGGGCCCACGGTCGGACACAATGTCCAGGGGGATACCGTGGAGCTGTACCACGTGGAGGACGAATAGGTCCGCAGTCTCCTTGGCCGTGGGAAGACCCTGCAGGGAAATGAAATGGGCTGCCTTGGAGAATCTATCCACTATGGTGAGGATAACGGTGTTCTTAGCAGAGGATGGGAGGCCGGTGATAAAGTCCAGTGCCGCATGGGACCAGGGCCTGCTGGGGATGGGAAGCGGATGAAGCAGACCAGCTGGAGGAGAGGAGGACGTCTTATTGGTGGCACACTGGGGACAGGCACGGATGTACTCCCCAACATCCCTCCGGAGGGATGGCCACAAAAAAGTCCTTTGCAATAAGGCCACGGTGTGCGCCATCCATGGGTGGCATAAGAGCTTGGAGGAGTGGGCCCAATTTATGACTTTGCCCCGGACGGCAGAACGCACATATAGCCTCCCCGCTGGCCCCCCGCCCAGGTCAGCCTCAGTCTCCTGCGCTCTATGAACCTTCTTCTTAATACCCCATGAGAGGGCGCCAATGATGCATGAAGGAGGAATAATGGGGTGAGATGGCGCCTCCGCTGCATCCGAAGCGAATTGTCTTGATAGAGCATCAGGCTTGGTGTTCTTGGACCCCGGGCGGTAGGTGATGGTAAAATCACACCTGCTAAAGAACAAGGACCAGCGGGCCTGGTGCGCGTTCAAATGCTTGGCCGTCCTGAGGTACTCCAAGTTCTTATGGTCAGTCCATACGATGAACGGCTGGGATGCCCCCTCCAGCTAATGGCACCACTCCTCCAAAGCCAATTTCACCGCCAGGAGCTCCCTGTCCCCGATGTCATAGTTCCTTTCAGCTGGGGAGAGACAGCGGGAGAAGAACGCACAGGGGTGAATCTTGTCTTCCACAGGGGAGTGTTGAGACAAAACTGCTCCGACTCCGGAGTCCGAAGCGTCCACCTCCACCAAACACTGCAGAGCGGGATCCACCTGCGCCAGAATTGGAGGAGATGAGAATAATGATTTTAATTCCAAAAATGCAGCCTCAGCCTCCTCCGTCCACTGGAAGGGCACCTTGGTGGAGGTGAGGCAAGTGAGAGGAAGGGCAGTGAGACTGTAATTCTTTATGAAGTGGCGGTAGAAGCTGGCGAATCCCAGAAACTGCTGTAACTGTTTCCGCGATGAGGGGGTCAGCCGCTCTACCACTGCTTTTACCTTAGCCAAATCGGCGATGATCTCGATGTGCGAGATGACAAATCCCAAGAATGAAGTGGATGAAGTGTGGAACTCGCATTTCTCTACTTTAACGAACAGCTTGTTCTCCAGCAGCCGCTGCAGCACTCGCCTGACGTGCACTCGGTGTTCATCGAGGGACTGAAATAAAATGAGAATATCATCAAGGTACACAAATAGGAAAGAGCCCAGAAAATCCCTCAACACATCGTTAATCAGCCGCTGAAACACGGCGGGGGCGTTGGTCAGCCCAAACGGCATGACGAGGTATTCAAAGTGGCCACTAGGGGTACAGAACCCTGTCTTCCACTCGTCTCCCTCTGGAATCCGTACCAGGTGGTAAGCGTTGTGAAGGTCCAATTTTGTGAACCAGGAGGCCCCCTGGAGGGAATCGAAAGCCGTGTTGATCAGTGGAAGCGTGTACTTGTCCTTGGTACTGATATTATTTAATTCCCGGAAATCGATGCAAGGCCTCAGGGAACCGTCTTTCTTACCCACAAAGAAAAACCCTGAATCCACCGCGAGGAAGATGGGCAAATTATGCTGGAGCTCAGGGACTCTTTGATGTAAGTTTCCATGGCCTTCCACTCTGGGACCGACAGGCTGTAAAGCCGACTTGATGGCAATGGGGCCCCGGGCCGGAGGTTAATGGCACAATCATATTGGCGGTGATGGTGGTGGTGGGGAGGGGGGGATAGTGCTTGTGATTTGCTGAAGATGTCCCCTAGATTGTGGTATTCAGAGGGAACCCGGAACAGGTCAGGCAGGGGGGTGTCAGGAGCACTGAGAGCCACGGAGGGCGAGCATGCAGCGGACTGAAGACAGGCACTTAGGCAGAACGAGCTCCACAAGATGATATTTCCAGAGCGCCAATCAATGGAGGGGTTGTGCAACCGGAGCCAGGGATACCCAAAAATGATCGGGGAGGTAGAGACTGGCAGCACAAACAATCTGAGCTGCTTTCGGTGATTACCAGACACTAGGACAGATACCGGGGCAGTCTGTTTGGAAACCAACGCCAGTGGAGCCTTGGACAGGGCGATTAGCTTTAATGGCGTTCTTAACTGGTGGCAGGCGAGCCCCAGCCGGGTTGCCAGGTCTTCAGAAATGAAACTCTGCTCGGCCCCTGAATCAATGAGTGCATGCGTGGAGATTTCTTGATGGTTATGTGAAAAACAAATGGGAAGCAGGAACTTGGTGAGGGGATTTCTTTGGAGTGAGTCCGTGAGCCCCCCTACTGTGACGCACGGACTCCCTCTTTTGGTCGAATGGGGCAAGTAGCCAGTTCATGCTCCTCACTGCCACAATATAAACACAGACCTAGCTCCCAGCGGCGCTGTTTCTCAGCTGGCGGCAACCTGGACTGGCCCATGACCATAGTCTCAGGGGAATTAGTGAATCAGATGGAGGAAAGGCCAGCAGGGGTAGCTGCAGGGAGTCGCGAAACTGTGAGCCTGAGCGACCAGAAGGTCTACGTTTGTTGGCCTGCTCCCTTAGCTGATTGTCTATGCTAATGGCTAGGGAAATGAGTTCATTCAGCTTGTTAGGCTTGTCAAGATGGGCTAGCTCGTCCCTCAGGCTAGGGCTAAGACTTCGGACGAAAATGCTACTAAAGGAGGCATCCTCCCACCCCACCTCTGCTGCTGCCACCCGGAAGTCCACGGAGTAATTGGCTACCGACTTATTCCCCTGTTTTAGGTTGAGGAACCGGGTGGTGAGCACGCTGTCTCGGTCTGAGTGATCGAATACCTCATTGAACTCACTCACAAATTGATCATATGTCAAATTAGCATAATCAGGCCTAGCCATAACCGCGTAAGCCCAGGCTAAAGCCCGCCGCTCCAGAAGATTGACTACATAGCCTATATGGCTGTGACTGGTGGGAAAATCCCCTGGTACCCACTGAAAAACTATCCCACACTGTAACAGAAAACCCCTAGCCTCTCCTAGCTTACCGCTGAAGCATGTGGGCGTGGGGACGGGAGTCAGCCGGGACAATGGAGAAGGAGAAGGGATGAAACTGGCTGGGCCGGCCGTGTTCCCAGGATCAGGTGGGAAGGACTGAGGAGCTGTAAGGCGATCCAGGTGTGTGTTAATGTGTACGAGCTGTGTATGACTTGTTGTTGATGAGATGAGTGGTCTACTCGAGCCTCAATGACGTTAAGCTTGTGCGCTAACGCACTGTCTGCTGGGTCCTTTTGACGGAGACGTACTGACATGATTTATGACCCAGAAGGCAGACACAGACTTCAGAATAAACTCAGTTATCGTTTTATTATGCAATGTGAGTGTGGATGTGCACGTGAGTGCAGGAATGTAACAGCCGGGGCGAGCGGAGCACCGTTCAGACTGGTAACCCTAGGGAAGAGCAAAGACAGGTGGATTAGTGACTGGGATCGGGAAGAATGATTCAGAGAATGTTCAGTCTTACTGTTGATGAGTTGGTGTGTAGCACAGGTGAGATCCTGGAGGCTCCGGCCAGTGGGACAGTGTCTTCGGCTCCGGCTGCTGAGGAGGTGAGAGGGTGAAGAGATGTGCAGTGAGCTGGTGAGGTGCAGGTTGAGCTCAGTCTGCCGCCAGGAGAAGGAAGTCCGCCGCCAACGGATTTCCACCTGTGCACAGGGGAGCAGAGCGAAGTGTGGAGATGAGGGAATGATGAGGGCTTACTTGTTGTTGGGGAGCTAGGACTCCCAGGAGGACGATGAGGCTGGAAGGATCAGAGGAGATAGAACTCCGGCTCATGAAGACGATGAGAAGGTGAAGAGGTCTTGCCAGACCAGGGAGCTTGACGTCTCTGTGCAGACTTGAGGGCAGCACGGCTAAAATAGGCAGGCTAATGAGGAGAGCAGGTGTGTGCGCAGCTGTGGAGGAAATTAGGGCAACAGGCAGGCAGCGCAGATCACTACAATTTTATTTTTTGTTTTCCTTTAAATGCCATACTCTGGCTCTGGTATTCCCTCACTGAATTCAATTCAGTTCAATTCAATTCAATTCAACTTTTTTTTATATAGCACCATTTCACAACAACAGTCATCTCATAGCACTTTCAACTGTAGGGGAAAGCCCCACAGTTGCAGAAAAACCCCAGCAATCAGGTGATCCCCTGTGAGCAAGCGCTTGGCAACGGTGGAGAGGAAAAACTCCCTTTTATCAGGAAGAAACCTCCAGCAGAACCAGGCTCAGGCAGGGGCAGTCATCTGCTGCAACTGGCTGGGGGGTGAGGGGATAGAGAAGATGAAAAGAACAGACATGTAGAGAGCAGACAGCACGATGGGGACTCAGTCTATGGGAGAGAGCAAACAGATGTTAATGACCAGTAAAAAAAAAAAATATTTCATTGAGAGTGAAGAAAGGAGTGAAGCCCATTGCATTATTGGAGGTCCCCCGGCTGTCTAAACCTATTAGCAGCATAATTAAGTGAGGGTTCAGAGACACATGATCCCTCCCTAATTGTAGGTTATATCAAAAAGGAAGGTTTTAACCCTATTCTTAAAAACAGAGATTGAGTCTGACTCCCGAATCCAGATTGGCAGCTGGTTCCAAAGTAGAGGAGCTTGATAACTGAAGGCTCTGTCTTCCATTGTACTTTTGGAGATTCTAGGTATTACAAGTAATCCAGCATTTTGGGAGCGTAGTACTCTGTTAGGATAATAGGGAAGTATCAGATCTTTTAAATAAAAAAGGGGCCTGATTGTTTAGAGCTTTGTAAGTAAGAAGAAGGATTTTAAACTTAATTCTAAACTCTATGGTAAGCCAATGAAGGGAGGCCAGAACCAGAGAGATATGATCTCTCTTTCTAGTACCTGTTAAAACTCTTGCTGCAGCATTTTGGATTTGAAGACTTTTTAAAGATGTTTTAGGACAATCTGATAATAAAGAGTTGCAGTAATCTAATCTAGAGCTAACAAAAGCATGGATCAGTTTCTCAGCATCACTCTGAGACAAGATGCTCCTAATCTTGGCAATATTATGCAAATGATAGAAGGCAGTCTTAGAAACGAATTTAATATGTGAATTGAAAGACAGATCTTGATCAAAAATAACTCCAAGGTTCCTCACAGAGCTATTAAGAGAAAGAGTAACCACATCCAAACTAAAAGTTTGATTTGGAAAGGTATTTCTAAGGTTTTTTTGACCAACAAGAATGACTTCAGTCTTATCTGAATTTAATAGCAGGAAATTACAAGTCATCCAAGCTTTGATTTCCTTAAGACAGGCTTCTAACTTGGCTAATTGATTACTATCATCTGGCTTCATTGACAGGTATAATTGTGTGTCATCTGCACAACAATGAAAATGTATACAGTGCTTTTGTTATGTATGGCTCTTGCGAGCCATAAATATGAGCCAAGGGCTGACCGGTGAGTTTTTGTTGTTTATTAACAATAACGGAAAGGAACAAAGGAAAGAGCCTCATGGGGAAAAACACAAACAATACAAAGATACACTTACAAATGATGATGATGATGAGAGGGGGACTGGAGCCGGACGTAGAGGTTCCAGCCTTACCCACACCGGAGAAGAGTGTGGATAATATGCGCGAGGTCACAGCACTGAATAATCAGGACCGCTCCTTTTTATAGTGGTTGACAGCGCCTCAGCTGATGAGAGGTAATTGGCCTCCAGCCGTCCCATAGAGCTTGACAGCTGGAGGCCCGCTGAGACGCTGTCAAAGTAAGAGCTGGGCTGAGGAGGAATATGGTCTGAGCGCCGGTAAAAACGGCGCATGTGACAGTACCTCCCCCTCAAGGCCGGGCTCAGAACGGCCAGTAACACCCAAGCCCCCCCCCCCCCCCCACCACCACCACCTAGCGTGGGCGGATGGGACGCAGGCCAGGAGGGTGAGAATCAGAAAAGGGAGAGGGGAAAAAAACACAATATTGGCAGGGAACAAAGAAGCAATTACAGAGTATGGAGAAAAAGAAAAAAAACCCACAATACTCCATAAAATGCCAAGCAATATGTAGACAGACCCAAAGAAAAACAACCCCAGGAGACCTAAAGGAGAGCTGATGCTCCTAAGGCGAAATCCACAGATACAGGACATCCCTCAACAGGAGGGGGAGAAAAAAAAGCACGCTAACCGTGAAATGACTGTAAGAAATCATATACCTGCACACTCACAAAATCACAAAGGACTAGGCACAGGAATAACAGCAGAAATAATACAGTTCGGGGGGTCTCTCCGCACCCAGCGTCCAAACCGCCAACAGGGGTGACGGGAAACATTCAGGCGGCCTACCCGAATCCCAGGCAGTACTTCGGGTGGCCGGACCAGACCGCCGAACAGAAAGTCCAGTGGGTCAGGTGGCCGAACCAAAGAGCCGAATGGGTACGGCAGTCCCTCTGGCGGCCGACCCGCATTGCTCAGCCACCAGGCCCACAGGGGAGAGAAAGGCAACGGCTTCCCTGTGGAGAGAAATAGTGAGGGCGAGCTGGGCCGACAGTGAGAGGTCCATACGGGCCCTGGTGGAGACGGCTTGGGGGGATGAAGATGAAGATGAGCCGGTCCAGTGTCCGGTGGTAGGGGATCTGCAGCTCTTTCATCAAACCTGGATGCCGCTGGTGCTGCACCCTTGTAGGACCCCGATTGGGTCTTGGTTGCACCCGCGTCGGACCCTGATTGGGTCGGCGCAGCACCAGAACCGACCTCCAACCCCGAACCTGGAACCTCTGGCACAGCGGGCGAAAGCAGCTCCTTGCCGGCGACCCTGGGAGAAGGCTCAGGAGAGAGAGAAGAACTGGGATCAGGATCACCGGCAGCGCCAGAACCCGGTGAGATAAGCTCGGACGCAGTGGGCGGCTGCACCGAGCTCGTCTCCCCAAGAGACAGGCTAAAATGCTCTAAGACAGAAAGAAGAAAGACAAAACAGAGCACTTGCCTGATCTCGGGTTCTGACGCCGTCCAGGACTGCGAAGATCCGGGCTCAGACGGCAGGAGGTCATCATCAGGCTCCCACTCAGCTGCGTCGGGCTCCGCAGCTGGCATGATGGTGTGCGCAGCTTGAGAATCCTCCGGCACCGATGCCCACGCCGATGTCCCACATGGCATGGTGGTAGGAGAACCTCGACCCGCTGGACCAGACCGCTCCTCTGTGGAGATCCGGGGACGCTTCCTCGTCGGCGCAGGTTCCATGCTGCAGTCCGCTCTCCTCCTCCGCCCACAGCGTGGCTGCGGAACCGGAGCCAGGCTCTCCAGAACTGCAGGCCCCCTCCTCATGCAGGGCCTGGCGTCGAGGACCACTCAGCAGAGGGAGACACAGAGAATGCAGGGTTAATAACTAAAGCCACAGCAGGTGGTGGGAGCTCGGGGAGCTGTGAACCCCGAACTCCACCTCGAGGAGTCTGACAGAGCAAATCACAATAATGAGAGTGTGAATGAACTGGGACTTGCCTGTTTCCTGGAGGCTGAGTGGTGCCTGCTGTGGCGGACGTTGCTCCTCCCTTTCCCCGCCGGACGGTGACAGAGAACCCCCTGGGAGGACGACGGGGAGCCGCTCGAGATGGTTCCGGGACGGAGCTCGCCAAGTCAGGACTCTGAGTACACACAGCGGCCGGGGAATGCGTCGAGGAGGAGGGGACATCCTGCAACAACCACTGCGTCCTGCGTCCTGCAACAACCACTGTGGGATCTCTCTCCTCACCATTGCTGGCAAGATCCTCACAAGAGTCCTTCTCAACCGCCTCATTCAGCACATGGAAGGCAGTCACCTGCCGGAGAGCCAGTGTGGCATCAGAGAGAGTCATGGAATTGCTGACATGATCTTCGCCGCACGCCAACTTCAGGAGAAGTGTCAAGAACAGAACAGGGACCTCTACACAACATTTGTAGATCTGACCAATGCTTTTGATACTGTCAGTCATGAGGGGCTGTGGAAGATCATGGCAAAGTTCAGCTGCCAGGACAAGTTCATCAGCATGGTGCGCCAGTTCCACAATGGCATGCTTGCTCGAATACTGGATGATGGAGACTCCTCCGAAGCTTTCCCAGTCACCAATGGGGTCAAGCAGGGCTGTGTACTCGTGCCCACACTTTTCAGCATAATATTCACAGCCATGCTGTCTGATGCCTTCTGCAATGATGAAGAAAGTGCTATCAAGATCAGGTACAGGATGGACGGCAGGCTCTTCAACCTGCAGAGGCTGTAAGCCAAAACCAAGGTGAAAGGGGACTCAGTGCATGACTTTCTGTTCACAGATGACTGCACACTCAATGCCACCACAGAGGCCCAGATGCAGCAGAGCATGGACTGCTTCTCCACTGCTTGCCACAACTTTGGGCTCACAATCAGTAGGAAGAAAGCCGAGCTCCTGCACCAACCCGCACCCGCAGAAGACTTACGTGGAACCAGCCATCACTGTCAATGGGGAGACCCTCAAGGCTGTCGACAAGTTCACATTCCTTGGCAGCACACTCTCCAGGTCTGTCAACATCAACGGTGAGATTGATTCGCGCATTGCCAAGGCAAGCTCAGCATTCGGACGGCTACGTGCAACAGTGTAGGAAAGGAGAGGCATCAGGCTGACCACAAAACTGAAGGTGTACAAAGCAGTTGTCCTGCCTTCCCTACTGTATACCTGTGAGACCTGGACAGTCTACGAGTGCCATGCCAGAAAGCTAAACCGCTTCCACCTGAACCGCCATAGAAAGCTCCTGAAGATCACCTGGCAGGACAAACTCCCTGACACAGAGGTCCTCTCCCAAGCTGAGCTGCCTAGCATCCACACCCTGCTCAAAAGAGCCCAGATTAGGTGGGCTGGCCACCTTGTTTGTATGCCTGACTCAGGCCTACCAAAGCACTGTTTTACGGTGAACTAGCAGAGAGCAAGTGCTCACAAGATGGTCCAAAGAAACGCTACAAAGACACTCTTAAGGCCTCCCTGAAGAGCTTTGACATCAGTCCTGACACCTGGGAGACCCTAGCGCTAGACCGACCAGACTGGTGTAGCCATACCAGCAAAGGTGCTGCCTCCTTTGAACTGAACAGGATTGCCAAGGCCCAGAGAAAATGTGAGCTTCGCAAGTCCAGAACCATCCCTGTATCTTCTGCCTGCACAGACCACCTGTGCCTGACCTGTGGTAGAGCCTTCCATGCCCGCATCGGACTGATCAGCCACAGCTGGACACACCGCACCCAGTCCTCTTCCTTGTGATGTCCTTGGTCATCATCGAGAATGACGGACAAACAACAACAACAACATGCGTGGTGATGTGGCCTGGGTGGGGCCGGGGGATACATTCTTCTTTATTTTCCTTTTTCTTTCTTTTTAATATATAAAGCACTTTGTGCAACATTGCTTGTTGTTTGAAAAGTGCTTTATAAATGGAGTTTGATTAATTAAAATTCATAATCACAATTAATCTCCAATAATGTGGATTTATTTGTGTTTATTCATTATTAACCACAATTAAAAGCAGGATTTATTTTTCTAATGTAATGTACTCTGAACTTGTCATTTTCAAGTTTTTCATACTGTTATTAGCATGGGAGTGGACAAATATGCTTGCTTTCTGCAACCGTGGGTCCATTTAAAGCTTTCAACCTGTAAAAAATGATAACTTTCCAGAATATTCTCAAAACCCCCCCAAAAAGTACTACAGAAATACTGCAAGCAAATAGCAACCATTTATTACACCAGTTGTTATTTTACCTGTTAGCTTTAGCTAAGATGTTAACCCTCCTCATTAGCCACATTAGCCTCTTCCTTCCAGCATTCAGGTTGGGAATGTGCATTGATATTGTCCATAATCACATAGTATCAGAATCAGAATCAGAATCAGAATCAGCTTTATTGGCCAAGTATGCACAACACATACAAGGAATTTGACTTTGGCTAAAAACTTGCTCTCGTTGTTCAGGTGGAGGATTTAAATAAGGATTCAATGACAAACAGAGTATGTACAGTAAATTACAGTCTGTCCACGTTTCTATAAAAGGATGCAAATATATACAGGAATATATGCAGTTATTTACTCGGACTAACCACACTTTGCAGAAATATATGAAAAAATATACAATCACACAGTATTTCAATGTGGACTCAGATTCAGTGATATAATGTGAATGAAGTAAAAAGCAGTGTGAGAGTTATGTGCAATGTAATAATGGATGAAAAGTCATGAGTACAGCAAACAGGTAGGACTAGGTGAATGTTAGGAGTTCATCAGAGTGATGGCTTGAGGAAAGAAACTGTTCCTGTGACGGGTGGTTTTGACCTTCAGTGATCTGTAACGACGACCAGAAGATAGAAGTTCAAACAGTTTGTGGCCGGGGTGTGATGGGTCAGCACAGATGTTTCCCGCCCGTTTCCTGGTTATGGACCGATATAAGTTCTCAATGGAGGGTAGGTCGGTACCAATGATCCTCTCCGCAGACTTAATGATCCGCTGCAGTCTGGTCTTGTCCTGTTTAGTGGCAGATCCAAACCAGACAGTGATGGAAAAGCAGAGGACAGATTGGATGATGGCGGTGTAGAAGACAACCAGCAGCTCCTGAGGCAAATCAAACTTCTTGAGCTGACGCAGAAAAAACAACCTCTGCTGGGCCTTTTTCCGGACAGTGTCTATATGGGAGGACCACTTCAGGTTCCGGGAGATTGTGGTACCCAGAAACTTGAAGGAGTCCACAGTGGACACTGTGCTGTTGAGGATGGTGAGTGGGGGGAATGAAGGGGGGTGTCGCCTGAAATCCACAGTCATCTCCACTGTTTTGGCTGGGTTAAGTTCAAGATGGTTCTGGCTGCACCAGAGGATCAGCTGCTCCACCTCCCGCCTGTATGCAGACTCATCATCATCCCGGATCAAACCGATGACTGTGGTGTCGTCCGCAAACTTCAGGAGCTTCACCGAAGGGTCCTCTGAGGTGCAGTCGTTGGAGTAGAGGGAGAAGAGCAGTGGGGAAAGGACACATCCTTGGGGGGCGCCAGTACTAATTTTTCGGGAGCTGGATGTAAATCTCCCTAGCTTCACCTGTTGCCACCTGTCAGTCAGAAAGCTGGAGATCCACTGGCAGGTGGAGGGGGGCACCTTGAGCTGGAGGAGTTTCTGATGAAGAATGCCTGGGATGATGGTGTTGAACGCTGAGCTGAAGTTGACAAACAGGATCCTGGCGTACGTCCCTGGGGAGTCGAGGTGTTGCAGGATGTAATGTAGTCCCATATTCACTGCATCATCCACTGACCTGTTTGACCGGTAGGCAAACTGCAGTGGGTCCATCAGGGGGCCTGTGATGACCTTCAGGTGGTTCAGCACCAATCTCTCCAAGGATTTCATGACCACAGAGGTCAGGGCAACAGGTCTGTAGTCGTTTAATCCTGTAATAGAGGGTTTCTTGGGAACTGGAATGATGATGGAGCGTTTGAAGCAGGAAGGCACTTCACGCAGCTCCAGTGATCTGTTAAAGATCCAGGTGAAGATGGGGGCCAACTCGTTGGAGCAGACTCTCAGGCAGGACGGAGACACACCATCAGGTCCTGCAGCCTTCTTGATCTTTTGTCTCTGAAAGACCCGGCGCACCTCCTCTTCACAGATCATTAGTGCTGGTGGGAGGTCAGAGTGGAGGAGGGATGGAGTTCCTGGGGCTGCAGATAATCCTTTTGTGTGGGTGGGAGGTGAGAACTGTAGGTTCTTTTCAAACCTGCAGTAAAAGCTGTTTAGGTCGTTAGCCAGCTGGAGGTTTTCCGCAGGGTGGGGGGATGGTCTCCTGTAGTTGGTGATATTCCGTAGGCCTCTCCAGACAGAAGCAGAGTTGTTAGCTGAGAAGTTTTTTTGTAACTTCACACTGTAGCTCCTCTTAGCAAGCCTGATCTCCTTCGTCAGCATGTTTCTGGCCCGCTTGTACAGAGTCCAGTCACCAGTCCTGTAGGCCTCCTCCTTTGTCTGACATAGCTGCTTCAGTTTAGGAATGAACCAGGGTTTATTGTTGTTGTATATGCAGAAGGTCTTGGTCTGCACACACATGTCCTCGCAGAAACAGATGTATGACGTCACAGTGTCAGTGAGTTCATTTAGGTTTATGGCTGCAGCTTCAAAAACACTCCAATCTGTACAGTCAAAGCAGGCTTGTAACTTCAGCTTTGATTCCTTAGTCCATTTCTTCACAGTCCTTACAACAGGCTTGGAAGTTTTTAGTTTCTGTCTGTATGTTGGAATAAGATGGAGCAGACAGTGGTCAGAAAAACCCAGAGCTGCACGGGGGACGGCATGATAGGCATTCCTTAAAACTGTGTAACAGTGGTCGAGTGTATTTGTGTCAGCAATACAGTATGTCAGCAATACTCCAGCAAAGTGACCCGAACACGCAGAACTAAACAAAATGAGTACATGAAATAAACTGGGCTTTTGTTTGGACTGTCCAGCCAGAAACTCTCCAAGCAGAAACTTGAAACTACCTACACTTCGAGAGTTGGATTGTACATTGATGTGGGCCTGGTTGACAGAATAACTTTGACATCACTAATACAAAATGGTTGCTTTGAAAAACTCTGAATTCCACATAAGGAGGTGGGGTGCAGTAGAGGATGGTATTAAAAATGCACTCCCACCCTGGAATCCCTAATCCTCAGTCTATGTGACCAATCAATCTTTGTTAACTTTCATTTACTCATTTGAGATTCACTTCTGAGTTGATTATTCACTTATTTTACACGCAAAGTTTCAGGAAAATGTGAGGGACTACTTTAGACTAATTGTAACTGTAACCCTTCACTATGTTTCTCCCTGTCATTATTTCCACAGCCTCTAGAGGTAACCTAATGCTTACTTTTTGTTAAAACATAAATATAGTGCATTCTCTTGGAGGGCATGCTCCCAAAAGAATGAATAATCATTCCAGTTATCTAAGAAAATGTTGATCTTTAGTAAATGGAAGCTGCTAACATAAAATGTTTGCCCATACCCTCATCAGTCACACCTATGAAAATACAGTATGTATTAGCAGTCAAGAAAACGGATAGGATGCTACTAGCACATAAAAACCTTGTAAGTTTCATAATGCCTTGTAAATCTTGCTGCAGGTTTAGGAATGTCAGTTTGTTTGCTGTAGTTACTGTTGATGAACTCCCTTGGCTCTTCTCTTCTGAGTATACCAAGCATAATGGCGTTTCCAATTGGCAATTTAGAGCACAATACTTTTTTTTCTATCAGGTAGTTTATTGTTGCACAGTTCTGCAGCCTCTAGTGCAACACAAAGGATCAGTTCACCAGCTGGTAAATTTCAACAAGTGGCTAGCAAGCACACAAGGTAGATTCCATGGCCTTTGTCAAGGAAGTTTGTGGATTTTTTTTAGAAATGTTTTTTTTCCCCTTCAAATTCTGCCTCAAATTGTTGCCTTTGTGACAAGTACTGAATGCAGAAGTTCCAGTGAAAACAAAACTTATTTCAACAAGATTTCTTCCTTTATATGTAGGTGAAGGCAATAGAGAAATAAACAGCAAATCCCACAAAGCTGGTCATATGAGACAGAATAATGACATGATACAAGACAAATACTTTAGAAAATAGTGTATATTTAATATTTGGACTTAGTGCTAGCACTTTTTCTGTTATTACATCATAACATGACATTGGATTAGTATAAACTGAAAACAACTGAGAGGCCCCTATTCAACTGCAGCTTTTCTCTGTGACATTGAAAAGATCAACAGGCTAAGGAGGCACTTCACAGCTTTGTCAGTTTGGAGTGACATTGAAGCCACATATAGCGGCATAGCCGGCCGCAGTGTCACCTTGAAAGACAGCACATAAATAGGAGCAGTGGTGGAATTATAATGCCTTTCTGTTTGCCTTTTCTGACTCTTTTCTCCAAGTTTCCAAAGAATCAATAGGAATAGACCACTTTGAACTAACAGCTTTTCAGACAGCGTTGCCTTACTGTGGTGTGCACATACACACAGAGGCTTTCTGTGATTGGCTTTCTGTCTTACTTACAGGCTTTAAAAAATGAGAAGAGACTGCAGATATAGGAGCGAGTCAGAGAAAGCAACAGCAATAAAACTACGCTGTAGTCCTGACTTTTCGGTAAAGGCTTGACTGTGATTTTTCTCCTAAAGCTTGTCTGCCTTTGTCTGTTATCTCCTCTACCTCTAACTCAGTCTTTTATTCTTGCTTTAGCATTCCTTCTCCCCCACCATATTTCTGTGACCGTTCTCTGACAGAAAACATTACCGCCATTACAGATACCTAGATACTGTTCGCTGGATGTCACAAGAATCAGATTGATCTCATGGCACAACAGAAGTGTTGCACTGTGGCAGAAGGGACAGTCAAATGGCAGAAAATAATAGGGTGCTTGCCAGGCCTGACAGATAACTTGGAGGAAGCCATACAATAGGCGAGCAACATGGCTCAGCCGTACAATAGAGCAGGCAGGAAATGGCTTTACATGTTTACCATCCTCTTATTTCAGCTGACATCCCAGATATGGCTGAGTGTTAAAAAAAAAAAATCTATGCAAGGCTACCTTGAATCATCGCTGCAGGTAGCCCTATTACACTTGACCGGCAAAAATGTGCAAATGTATGACATAGGAATGCTTTCTTTTCCATTCATGTAGTATGCCGCTGTTCCATCAAGGCCCTTCTATGCCACATGACGCACAGGTACCCTTGTGCACAGGACTCTTGATGGTTGTGGATAATAATACACTCCACTGTGAAGCTGGGAATTATGACTTACTTCATTTCCAAAGCCCTAAAGTCCAAGCAAAGATTTAGGTTTGGAGTGGGTGACGGCTTAAACAGTAGTAAATTGAATTGTTAGCTTAAACTTTTCACTCATCACTAGACAATAGATAAATGCCTTTTGGTTCAGGCAGGGTTAGGGTTATTTAGGGGTGGGGAGAAAAATTGATGTCACTACTTTGTGTGGACGATATTGTATTGATTCAGTTAAAACAATATTGTGATACTTGAAAGTGTTAATAAATATTGCAAACACAAATTCATTTTTTGGGGGGTGTCTGAGCATTAAAAACCAATTGACTTTTTAATCCACTAGATGGTGCTAAAAGCTCACTGTCAGGTTAGGTCAGAGCAGCAAAGGAGTGACTCATGAGATCTCGCCTGAATGGGATGAAAAATCACAATATATATAATATTGAAGTACTCAACATATCGAAAGATCATGATAAGATCATATTGTGCCCCAGGTATTGGGATAAGATCAGATTATCAGGCTTCTGGTGATTCCCACCCACAGTTATGGTAAGGGTTTGGTCTAGAGAGGGAAAAAAAGAGTCTACTTTAACCACATTACAACTGTAACCCTCTGCCTCATCACATGACACCTTTCTAGTGCATTAAGGTTGTATCTCACTGGGTTGTGACAGCTTGAGTCTAGTTGGAGAACACCATTTGTGAGGGAATTTTCAAAATCAGGGCCTCTCTGTCGTGTCGCAGGAATTTTCAACATGTTCAGAAAATTTTTTGGCCAAATAGTCAGTGTCATCGCGAACCAGCCTCAAACCCTTCTCAGTTTAGTTTTTGTGAGTCAGAAAGTGCGAGAAAAGTTAGATAGATACCTTTGTGAGGGGTTGGAGACCTTGAAACTAAATTGTGAGTGATTGAATTAACTAACTACTAACTAACTAACCTGCACTTATATAGCACTTTTCTAATCACAAAGACCACTCAAAGCGCTTTCACTAATACTAACCCTCTATTCTAAGGGCCTATAGGAAACAGATATCTAGGGACAATTTAGAACAGCCAATTAACCTAACATGCATGTCTTTGGATTGTGGGAGGAAACTGGAGCCCCTGGAGTAAACCCACGCAGCACAGGGAGAACATGCAAACTCCACACAGAAAGGTTCCAACCCCTGCCAACCTGGGGATTCGAACCAGGAACCTTCTAGCTGTAAGGCAACAGTGCTAATCACTGCACCACTGTGCTGCCAATGGGCATCAAACTGGGGATTCTAAATTGTCCTTAGGTATGAATGTGAGAGTGAATGATTGTCTGTCTCTCTGTGTTGGCCCTGTGATGGACTGGCGATCTGTCCAGGGTGTACGCTGCCTCTTGCCCAAAGATGCTGGGATAGGCTCCAGCCCCCCCGTGGCCCAAAAAAGGATTAAGCAGAAGAAGATGGATGGATGGATGAAAACAAAAAGAGCAAGATATTCTGTGTGCAAGATAGGCGTGAACATTTTCTAGCACACATTGACACAGCTGCGACCGATATTGTCACCATGCCACCCGAGGGCAAGAAAAGCAAGGCTAGAGATAGGGGCTGCTGTTCCTGCCCTACGGACACCTACAGAGGAAGTGTAGCTGGTCCCAGGGCTTGCTATGTCTGATATGGCAGCCTCCTCATCCAGCAGAACTCCCTTGACGTCTGATGATAAAATGTTGGAAAAGGGAGGTATGATGCAGATTTTGCAACTGTCACAGATAACTCACGCGAGTGTAGCACAGGATTTGCGCAGCCATCGCAGGACAGGTGTAAGTTATGTCACAAGCATGTATGCAAACTTCAGTTCAAATTCAGTTCGTGTGACATTCGTGCAGTATTTGTGACATACACAAATGTCATACAGTGGTGTGAAAAAGTGTTTTCCCCTTTCCTGATTTCTCATTTTTTTGTATGTTTGTCACACTTAAATGTTTCAGATCATCAAACAAATTTAAATATTAGACAAAGATAACACAAGTAAACACAAAGTGCAGTTTTTAAATGAAGGTGTCTATTATTAACGGGAAAAAAGATCCAAACGTACATGGCCCTGTGTGAAAAAGTGATTGCCCCCAAACTTAATAACTGGTTGGGCCACCCTTAGCAGCAACAACTGCAATCAAGCATTTGCGATAACTGGCAATGAGTCTTTTACAGTGCTGTGGAGGAATTTTGGCCCACTCATGTTTGCAGAATTGTTGTAATTCAGCCACATTGGAGAGTTTTCAAGCATGAACCGCCTTTTTAAGGTCATGCCACAGCATCTCAATCGGATTCAGGTCAGGAATTTGACTAGGCCACTCCAAAGTCTTCATTTTGTTTTTCTTAAGTCGTTCAGAGGTGGACTCGTTGGTGTGTTTTGGATCATTGTCCTGCTGCAGAACCCAAGTGCGCCTCATCTTGTGGTCACGAACAGATAGCCGGACATTCTCCTTCAGGATTTTTTGGTAGATGGCAGAATTCATGGTTCCATTTACCACAGCAAGTCTTCCAGGACCTGAAACAGCAAAACAGCCCCAGACCATCACACTACCATCACAATATTTTACTGTTGGCATGATGTTCCTTTTCTGAAATGCTGTGTTACTTTTACGCCGGATGTAATGGGACACACATCTTCCAAAAAGTTCAACTTTTGTCTCATCAGTCCACAGAGTATTTTCCCAAAAGTCTTGGGGATCATCAAGATGTTTTCTGTCAAAACTTAAGACGAGCCTTTATGTTCTTTTTGCTCAGCAGTGTTTTTTGTCTTGAAACTCATGCAGGCCATTTTTGCCCAGTCTCTGTCATGGTGCGGTCCTGACGGACCACAAATGAGACACTATAGGCAACCAATGAGTTTGCGTATTTATTAAAGGACTGACAACGATACAAAATAATGAGCCTTGTGGGGCAAAACACAAATAAAGACTAAGACACACTACAATATACTGAGAACTAGGAAGACTCATAGGAGACAAGGATACAACACTTACATGTAAATAGCGAGGGTGGAACCTAACGCTGAAAGGAACTGGCTTCGGACGTAGGGAACCCAGTCTGGATAATGCGAGGTTGCAGCCCCAAGTGATAGGGCAAGATAATTAATCAGCTGATGAGGGTGTCATCAGCTGAATCAAAACCAGCTGTTACTGCTTGGCTCTGACATCCGGAAGCCCCGCAGAGACGCTGTCAGAATAAGAGCTCTGAGAGCCCACCAGGACTAAATACAGAATGGGAGGAAAATACTGCATGACCCGAGCGCGGACGAGATCGGCACTCAGACCATGACAGTATTCCCCCCCAAAGGACGCACTCTGGGCGTAAACGTAACATCCAAGCCCCCCCACCCTACGAAATTCCACCCAGGGCGGATGGAGGGGGAAAAGGCTCGGAGGGCAAGAGTCAAAAAGAAAGGAAAAAAAACACCAAGGAATGGGACCGGGAAAAAAAAAAAAAAAACAATGACAAGGGCCAATACAGAACAAATATGAACATGGTGCACAACAGAGCAAGGAAACAAAACCCACAAGTATGCTCCATAATGCACAGGTAGAAGACAGAACAATGAATACAAATAACAGATACAAGGCTAAACGACCATAATACACAGGCGTCTCTCAACCAGAGGAAGGGAAAACACAAAATCACACTAAATAGCGGCAAGGTACAGACAGTTCCACAAATCCAAATAAACTGGCAGGGGTGACAAAAGCACATATACAGACTACGGGAGGGGGGAATGAAAGGAAAAAAAAAACACACGCTACAAGGCGGCGAAATACACAGTTCAATAAAGTTCATATACCAAAACACAAGTGCATCCCAAATATTTCAAGGGAGAGGGAAGAGGAGAAAAAAAAAAACAAAACACAGGGATGACGGCAGGCAGAGCACAATGGAATAAAGCAAAACAATAGTTCAGGCAGTCTACCCGCATCTAGAGTCCAGATCGCAGGCAGGGGAACAAGGATAAGTTCAGGCGGCCTAACCCAGTCCCAGGCCCGGAGAAACAGTACATCTGGTGGCCGGACCAGGTTGCCGAACAGAGAATCCAGTTTGTCGGGTGGCCGACCCAGAATACTGAACCAGCGAGGGAGTCTCCCAGGCGGCTGACCCGTGTCAAAAGGCCACCAGGGCCAAAAGGAAGAGCTTGGAGGCGGCCTCCCTACCGAAAGGGATAACAAGGGAGAGCCGGGTCGAGTAAGGGAAATCCCAACGGCACCAGATGGAGGAGAAAAGGGATCGGGGAAACGATGAGGGACCAGTCTGGCATCGCTCGGCGGAGGATCTGCAGCTCCTTCTCCGAACTCCACACGGACTGGCGCTGCGCTTTTGTTGGATCCCAAGCGGGACCGTCCTGCACCCACGACGGACCCCGACTGGGCTGGAACCACACCCACGACGGACCCCAGTTGGGTCAATGTAGCACCCACGACGGACCCTGACTGGGCCGGAACCACACCCACGACGGACCCGGATTGGGTCAGAGCTGCACCCATGACGGACCCCGACTGGGCCGGCGCAGCACCAGGGACAGCCTCCAAACCCGAACCCGGAACCTCCAGAACAGCGACCGGAATCGACTCAACACCGGTGACCCTGGGAGAAGGCTCAGGAGAAGAAAGAGAACCGGGATCAGGATCACCGGTAGCGACAGAGCCCAGCGAGACAAGCTCGGATGCAGTGGATGGCTGCACCCAGCTGGTCTCCCCGAGAGACAGGCAAAAATGCTCCAGACTAGACAGGAGAAAGACAAAATAGAGCACTTGCCTGATCTAGAGTTCTGCCGCCATGTAGGACTTTGGTGATCTGGGTTCAGCAAGTAGAAGGTCCTCTTGTGGTTCCCACTCAGCTACCACGGGCTCCGCAGCCGGCATGATGGTGTCCACAGTCCGGGGACTCCCTGACACTGACATTCATGCCGAGGGCCCGCACGGCGTGGTGGCAGGAAATCCGTGACCTGCTGGGTCGAACTGTCTCTCCATGGAGACCCGGGGACGCTTGCTCGTCGGTGCAGGCTCCAATTTGCAGTTCGCCCTCCTCCTCTGCCCATGACGTGGCTGCGGGGCCGGAACTAGGCACTCCAAGGCCGCAAGCTCCTTCTTCGTCCGACGGCGTAGACCTGGCGCCGAGGAATGCTCAGGGGAAGGAGACACAAAGGTAGCAGGTTCATAATTAATCACTGCAGCAGGTGGAGGGAGCTCAGGGGACTGTGAACCCCGAACTCCACCCCCAGGGATCAAACAAGGCAATTCACCCAGTGAAGGAAAAGAATGAAAAGACAGTTGCCTGATCCGCTGAGGGCCGATGGAAGCTGCTGTGGTGGGCTTCATTTTCTCCCTTCCCCTTTGTATGGTGATGGAGGACCCCCCCCGGGAGGGCGAGGAGCAGCCACTCGCACCGGATCGATGACGGGCACAGCCGGAGCAGGACTCGTGGGGTTCTCAGCCGCTGGAGAGAGTGTCGAGGAAGGAGTAACAGCCGAGGTGGGCCAGGGATGAGGCACATACAACCCGGAGGCAGCGGCGGCTGTATTACCCCTCTGACAAGATGCAGAGGCTACAGCTGGCTGGAAGACAGAGTCTGTGTGGCTACCCGGAACTGGGTTGGGACGGGGTTCTCGCTGAGGATTTGCCGAGGGGATCCCGGCTGACGTCTTTCTCCACTGAAGATGACCCCTGGGTGGTGCGAACTCCTGGACTGAACAGGGGACAGGAATGGGATCCCGAGGCGAGGAGCAAGGATGCCTCCTCTTCGGCTTACTGCCGGAGTTTCCCTTCAGCCCACAGAGCTTCTCCCGGTGAGCAGAGATGTCTGCCATCCTCGCTGTGATTTCAGGGTGGTCAGCGTAGCGAGGATGGCAGTTAATAGTCGCCTCAGCGAGGTCCAGGTACCAGCGTGAGCCTCTGGGGACGGGGTGACTGCGAGCGCTGGACAGGATCCCATCGATCTCGATTACAGCCATGACTAGCTTGTAGCCTAAACTTGTGGCATAGCCCTTGGGTGGTGACACCATCTCCCAGCACACTGGTACGCGCAAAAGGAAAAAAAAACTACAAGCCCAAACAGTGCAAACTTACGGTCGCTGGTGTCTTGCTTGGCTGCGACCTACTGTCATGGTGAAATCATGACATGATTTCATGTCATGCCATAATTTCATGTCATATTGCCTATAGCGTCTCATGTCAAATGAGACGCTATAGGCAACCAGTGAGTTTGCTTATTTATTAAAGGACTGACAACGATACAAAATAATGAGCCTCGTGGGGCAAAACACAAATAAAGACGAAGACACACTACGATATACTGAGAACTAGGAAGACTCATGGGAGACAAGGATACAACACTTACATGTGAATAGCGAGGGCGGAACCTAACGCTGAAAGGAACTGGCTTTGGTCATAGGGAACCCAGTCTGGATAATGTGAGGTCGCAGCCCCGAGTGACAGGAGCTGCTCCCTTAAATAGGGCAAAATAATTAATCAGCTGCTGAGGGTGTCATCAGCTGAATCAAAACCAGCTATTACTGCTTGGCTCTGACAGCCAGAAGCCCCGCAGAGACGCTGTCAGAATAAGAGCTCTGAGAGCCCACCAGGACTAAATACAGAATGGCAGGAAAATACTGCATGACCCGAGTGCGGACGAGATCGTCACTCAGACCATGACAGTCTCTTTCTTATGGTGGAGTCATGAACACTGACCTTAACAGAAGCAAGTAAGGCCTGTAGTTCTTTGGATTTTGTTGTGGGGTCTCTTGTGACCTCTTGGATGAGTCGTTGCTGCGCTCTTGGGGTAATTTTGGTTGGCGGGCCCCTCCTGGAAAGGTTCACCACTGTTCCATGTTTTCACCATTTGTGGATAATGGCTCTCACTGTGGTTCGCTGGAGTCCCAAAGCTTTAGAAATGGCTTTCTAACCTTTTCCAGACTGATAGATCTCAATAACTTTGTTTCTCATTTGTTCCTGAATTTCTTTGTATCGCAGCATGATGTCTAGCTTTTGATGATCTTTTGGTCTGCTTCACTTTGTCAGGCAGGTCCTATTTAAGTGATTTCTTGATTGAGAACAGGTGTGGCAGTAATCAGGCCTGGGTGTGGCTAGAAAAATTGAACACAGCTTTCCAAAGATGTGATAAACCACAATTAATTGCAATCACTTTTTCACACAGGGCCATGTACATTTGGATTTTGTTTTACCCTTAATAATAAACACCTTCATTTGAAAACTGCATTTTGTGTTTACTTGTGTTATCTTTGTCTAATATTTAAATTTGTTTGATGATCTGAAACATTTAAGTGTAACAAACATACAAAAAATGATAAATCAAGTAGGGGGAAAACACTTTTTCACACCAATGTAATTCAGTGTGATTCCAAGTGAAAATTGTCACTAATTTGTGTATGTATCACACTTTCTTTTAATCTCCAACTCATCACAAACTGTCGCAGCCCAGTGAGTTACTGCCTTTAATCATGTCACATTCCAGTATTTTGGTTTTTGAAGCAAAGTGCTTCCTTGATAACTGTCCTCATGGAAAGGGGTGGCTGCTGACCAAACAGCAATATATTACATACCTGACTTGAAACTGCTTGCTGGAAATGCACAATTGTTACTTTTAGTTGCTTAAAAAACCTTAATTAATCCCCAATTAGTTTTTTTAATTAGTGATTTATCTTGGGTAAAAAAAAAAAATTGATCCTCATTCAAAATAAGCAATTTATCTGCAAAACCCATTAAAAGATAATTAGACTTTTACATTAAAAATCAAATCAGGATGAAAATGAGCATTTCTCACCCTCTGTGTGTGTGTGTGTGTGTGTGTGTGTGTGTGTGTGTGTGTGTGTGTGTGTGTGTGGTTACTCACTCGGTGAGAATATATCCAGATAAGTGGCATCTTTTTTGCTAACTGGATTGATGAACATACTCATTAACCAACAATGTTAGTTAGTTACCATGCTCATGGACTGGTGGTCCACCACATTAGTTCTTTTTAAAATAACAAAAAAGACTACTTAGTGGATTTCCATTAAATGTTTGCAACTTTTATTTCAGACGTCCAAGTGGTTATCATATTTGATTTTTCAAATATTAAATATTGAAATTTACATTTGTCCAGTTGTTTAGTTAACCAGTTTGATTGCAGTTATGAAGAGGCAAGTAAATGTAAGTGTTTTGTTGCCTTTTTTATTGTAGTAAAGTTTATATTATAGAATTAAAAAAAATATTTTTTTTTCTTGCATACTGCAGACAGAACCTCTTAAATGGATAACAGTTTGTGACACATACAGTATATACACTATAACTGTGAGCCCCACACTGTAAATACTTGCCAAGAAAAGCATTTATTTACAATAACAGAAAAATAATCACTATGACAAAGTTTTATGAACATTGATTTCCACTGACTGTCAGATGGGGAAATTAATGAACTGACTGTGAAATATCTGGTGAGCAGTCAATTTTGCAGAGGGTGTGAAATTGATCAAGCTGTACTTTCCCTCTTCTAAACGTCGTAGTCATCACAACCCATCTGTGAAGCTTCTTGCACAGTGCGGTCGTAGCCACAGCACGTCCTGCAGTAGCACCCTCGGGCTGCTCTGTGTGGGGTGGGGAGGGTACTGGCACTTCCTCTTCCTTATTAAACAAAAATGCTAGCACCATTTAACCCTGAGCCGTTGCTACTTAGGGCACATATCACCTTTGCAGCCCCCTTGGCCACTGATATCAATCAAAATGTCCATTACAGGTTTCGGATGAATCAGCAGTTTTGTGAGATTGATTGAATTTTATCTTGATTTCATAAAACATTTAGACAAACCAATTAAAGCGGGGGCTGACTGCAGCCACCAGCACTTAATCCATCATGCTGTCAAGGGGATAAAATCATATTGACACTAATGCATTCGATTTGTTCATGTACCTGCAATGTTGTATGATAAATTGGAAGTTAATTAGAGTAACCCCAAAGAAAGTCATAACAGGTATGAAAAGGACTGCACATTTTACTTTGGTTTTGGATTATTTTAGAACAAATTTTCAGTTGTGTGGCTTTTCATGCTCAATACCCTTGTCCTTTAATGCTTCATTTTCAATTTATTCTACTCCACGAGTCCTTTACTGGCCTATAGTGTTATACTGCAATGCGACTCAAATAATATAAGATGGATGCCTACTGCAAATTTTCCTGGAGGACTCGCCTTCTTGGTCTTGTCCACCAGCTTGCAGGTGAAATACAGCATGCCCATTAACATGCAGTGGTTCTCTCCAGAGTTAACAGCCCACTCCCACACAAGTCTTTCCCTCTTTGTTTTAAGGCAGGCTTCTTAATTACTAGCTGTCCCATTCAGGTTGTAAATGGGCCTTTATTGCCATTCTGTAATCAGAATAAATCCTCAAGCCTATTCACTAGCCCAGTGCCCCTGCATTGATTTACAAATGACCCATGTATTATTAATCCAATGTTTTCCCTCATTTTTACCTCATTATAAGCCCCATCTGCTAGTAAAGGGCACCTCGCCACAGAGTTATCACATGTAACAGAGTTTCTCAAGAATTCTACCCAGGCTCTGTTTTTTGTTATGATACTGTGTTGTATCGATAACAGAAAATGAGATAATAGACTGCTGTGATATCAATGCTTTCACCCCTGCATTTAATATAGAGCATATTGCTTTTATCTGCATTGTTCCTTAGTGCATTTTCTTATTTGCCTCAACCTCTGGCTCTGCGGCAAGACAAAAGTACACAGTGACATGACTTTTAGGGAGGAAATTGTGACCATCTGTGGTGTCAGTGATGGGGAGTTTGTTGGATGTGTTTTAGAGGAGGCAAACAAAATTATTCTTACTCTTGTAAATACCCTTTTCTGAAATGTAAAGGCACTTTGTTTATGTAACAAATTCAGTTTTTTTTAATTATTATTTTGTATTTTATCACCCAAAGGAGACAAGTCCTCTGGTTGGATGAAATCCAGTGGTATTAAGTTTATTTATTAAAATGATAATACTCTCCCTTGGGATATGTCAGTTTAAATGTTCCTCCTGAGTCTCCAAATATCAACCTGAGTTGTATTTATGCAGTCCAATTAATTAATTACAACTTTGTGACATGAACTAATAAAAGAAGAAAAAATAGGACATGAAATATAATATACCTGAGATATTAACATCATTTTACAGAAAATGAAAAATGAGTGCAGTCCAAAGACACTTGCCATATAAAACTAATTAAACAAGCAGCACAGCCAGTGGTAGCAGCCACAATATTAATATCTCCTAAATGAAACTGAAGAAGGTTATTACAGAGATGCACATTTTCAGTTGCTCAAACCACTGGACCAAATATGGGAATTAAATAAGACGTCTTTATTGACCCTGTAGCTTCACATTACAGCCTGAAATGAGATCATAGGGAAGATAGAAGCTCTGATCAATGGCTCAGTGGAGCACTGAAATTAATAAAAGTCACGGCTGTATTGACAAAGCCTTTGGCAGATAAATGTTGTCTGGGAGACAGCCAAGATTTGTTTTGTCAAAGATTCGTATCAGCCTGAGCAAGCTTGTAACCTTTGCAACATTCAGCAACTCCATTTGCACAATATTTTTTTTTTTTTTTTTTTTTACCTGAGATTTTCTATGATGTGAAGCTTTAATATTACACAGCTAACAACTCTGAAAACCACTGTTGGGTAGCTTAACACAATGAGATGGTGTAGGAAATTCTACAGGGAATCTGTGCCAAATATAAAGACTGTCTCCTCAGCATATTCACCATAACAACATAGGGCATGAAACTGATAGAAATTAAGTTAGTTAGTTAGGTAGGTAGGTAGTGCTCTTGCTCGATGAGTCCAGGGTCATGCTGGTTGTTGGCCTCAGAAACGTCATTGTGCGTACAGCCGGCCATGTCCACCAGTGCTCTCCATTGCTGGCGGTCCTGTGCCAGCCCTTCTGCGTCCTCCAAGGTGATGTCCACCTTTTATAATCACATCCATCCATCTGGTGCGGGGCCTGCCGTGTGGCCTCCTGCTGCATCGAACACATGTAAGGCTCTGGTGGGATGTTCTGGTGAGAGGCGGAGGACGTGCCCACACATGTGGATGCAGCGGATGGCAATGAGGCAGCCAGCTGCTGGCTGATGAGTGTGCGCACAAAGCTCTTCATTGGAGACATGATGGACGTGATGTTTTTGATGGTCCTCAGAGTTTTCGTAGGGGGCCATGTTTTTGCCCCATAGAGTAGAATGGAGAGGACCAAGGCAATTAGGCAGTCCAGATTCTTCTGGTTGGTTTTGTAACAGGTTGGGGTTTCTCCTGGGTGGGTTGTTGGCCCTCGGCCCAGTAGGTAGATGATGGGGCTGCCATCTTGACGACCTACCGACACACTGCTGGTCATTGTTATTCTGGAGCCTCCCTAAGAAACCAGCTCACCAAGGATGGCCCGACCAGGACAAAAGCTCCAGACGATAATGCTGTGTTGGATCTACAGCACATGCAAGCCCTTTCACACAACAAGGCCAGACCCAGGAAGGCAGATAGAAGTAAAATATGAGTTTAATTTTTCCAAGAAGAAATCTATACATATGTAATGTAGCGATCAGTTCCTCAACAGCACACATGCATCAATGCAAATTTACATAAGGAATACATTTTATTGCTGTTTCATCTTACAGAGCAGTGCTTTTCAGCTGGGGATCTGTGGAACATTTAGGCTTTCATACTAAATTGTCTAATTTCATTTACGCTATGGTGACCCCAAAAGGGAGCAGCTGAAAGATTAAAATTTTAGGTCAACCTCTATAAGATGTATTCCACACGTAAACTTGGTACGTTTGGTCGATGTCAGCGTGACGTAGTATGTGTGCTGTTGGGGTTATGATCGACAACTTGTTTTATCACCTTCAGTTATTACAGCCGGCTGATTTTGAAGCCAGAATGTCAAATGAAGCAGTTCTTTCTAAATCACCATTATGATGGTGCCATGCGTTGGTTACGCAAACTTTATGTAATTGTCTTTTGTGATAATGTAGTGGGCATATCAGTATTATTGCCAAGTGAGTTGGGCAGAAATACCTAAAGGTGATCTCACTGTCAGACAATCCTACAGAATACCCCGATCATCTCAGCAGTCCTACAGATTACCTTGCCATTATCCTGTAATCTGAGGTGTTTTCAGAGTGATCCAGTCATATCAGAAGAATGTCCGGATTTTCCAGTCTCAAATCAAAAATATCTAAAAAATGAATTATGAAAATAAATGAATTTAATAAGAGGGCTATATATTTATACACAAATTTTTTATTTTCTTTTAACTGTGATTAAGATTTTTCACTGCATAGTTTTCAAAGGAGTTTTTTCACCCCAGTAATCTCACACCAGACAGCAAAGGTACCTTAAGTGATGCATAATTTTATGTGAGACCAGCTCATTTCTTAGTGCTGCAATCCATCTTTGGCCCTGAGAGCCCAGAGCAGTATTTCTAAATTTTAAAAAGGTCACAGAGATGTAGAGGAAAGAGCATTCATGGCTTCCTCTCATCACTCTGTCACTGATGTGTGTTCACAAGGAAACTAAAGGACAGGAGGGCCGATGGTGGCTTTCGATTTTGAGACAACCACCTTAACGGATCCATGTGTGCTACTGATGTATTGGAAAATCTAAGATGTCCAGCAAATAATCAGCCGAGCCAACCACTTCATCATTAATTAAGACATTTCATTTCTAGCTACAATGCTCCATACTGTGTATATATATTTATATGGATATTTATGTGTACATATGTATATTCACTGCTCTTATTTTCTTATCTTCTAAATTATTGCTCTGAGTGTTGCTATCCCTGTGCTGTTGCAATTCTGGAATTTCCCCATTGTGGGACTAATAAAGGCTTATCTTATCTTAAAATGTGATAAGTGTTGAACGCATGATGGCAGTAGTCCCTTTTGTTTGATCAGACTTCCAATTTAAGACACGTGGGAGGTGAGGAGGATTATGCAAAGTTAAGGTAAGGCAAGTTTATTTGTGTAACACATTTCATGTACAAGATGATTCAAAGTGCTTTACATAAAACATTAATGCATCACAGCAAGTTGCAAAAATACATAAAAATTTAAAAGCAAACTAACAAATAAATTAAAGAGAAACATAAACAAGCCAAAACAAAATAAGACAGATAAAGTGCAAGAAATAAAAGTTAAAGTGCATTGTGGGAGATTAACAATCATTCTACTGAAAGGCAGAAGCAATTAGGAAAGTTTTTAACCTTGATTTAAAGCAGCTGACAGTTTCAGCAGCCCTGATGCTTTCTGTTGAGTTTGTTCCACATGTGAGGAGCATAACAACTGAGCGCTGCCTTACCATGTTTGGTTCTAACTCTGGGCACAGTTAGTAGGCCTGACCCTGATGACCTGGGGGCTCTGGGTGGTTCATAATGGACCAGAAGATGTCACGCCTCGCCGCCCATCTGCGGCGCCAGCTGCACGCACACCTGCACCTCATCAGCGGCGAGGGATTTAAGCCGCCTCGCCCTGGGCTTTGGCCTGAAGCCGTCAGTCTTCACTCGCTACAATTGCTGTAAGGAATCTCAACCGTTCAGCAACATTCTGGTAAGAAGCTCTTACCTCATTCTTCTCCAAGTCTGCTCCCCTGTGCACAGGTGGATTTCCCAGCGGCGGACCACTCCTCTCCGCCACCATTCCCTCGCTGCTGCACCGGGCGCTCCATGTCGCTGTCTACCGGGTCTCACCCTTGCTGTGCCAGCCACCTGCCATTCCCAAGTAAGCCAGTCACCATTTTCATATATCCTGTGTTGGTGTGGTGCCCGTTACCCTTCTCCCTCTGCTTCTCCCATAGGGTTGTCCGGCTGTACGGCCTCCTGCCTCCATGCCCGACGCAGACGCCACCACCAACACATTCACATTCCGCAGACACACACTCATACACACTTGTTGTTAATAAAGCTATTAGATCTACCCTGAGCCTGCGTGTGTGTCTCCTGGGCCGTGCATTATGTCAGTACGGCTTCAGCAGAGCGGCTCGGCAGACAGCGGGCTCACACGCCGACTTTCCACCCTCGAGGCTCGAGTGGACCTAATTGCCCACCAGCAACAGGTGATTCTTAATCAATTAACCATCATCACTAACCGATTGGACCGCTTCTCTAAAGCCCATCCAGGGACAAGAGTTGCAAATTAGCTAATAGCTATACACTCTATGTGCAACACATCAGATTGATTGTCTTTGATTAATTGTCTATGTTTATTGCACTGTCCCTGTCAAATAAACTAATCTACTACTACTACTACTGCTTGGACCCCCAACAGCCGTTCCCCCCGGCTCGTCAGGGCGGCGCGGCTCCTGCTGCTCCAGTGGCCGTCCAGCCAGCTCCGGTAGTACTGGTTCGGCTCACACCCATTCCGACCCCCGCCCGCTTTAGCGGTAAGCTCGGCGGAGCGCGGGGGTTTATAATGCAGTGTGAGTCCGTATTCCACCATGTGCCCGGAGATTTTCCCTCAGACCATAGCCGAATTGGCTACATAGGGAATCTCCTGGAGGGGCGAGCGCTTACTTGGGCTTATGCTGTTATGGCGAGGCCCAGTTACGCCACCCTTACCTATGGCCAATTCGTGAGACAATTCCTGGAGGTCTTTGATCATTCTCGTACCGAGAGCGTTCAGGTTGATCGGCTTCTCAGCCTCCAGCAGGGAAGCCGATCGGCAGCTGACAACGCGATCGACTTCCGGGTAGCAGCGGAGGAGGTTGGCTGGGATGAACGTTCATTCTGCGGCCTCTTCCTCCGCAGTCTCAATGATAGTCTGAGGGACGAACTGGCTGGGCGGGACATCCCGGAGACTTTAGCGGAGCTAACGTCCCTAGCCATCAGCCTGGATAACAGGTTGCGCGAGCGCACCTCGGAGCGGAAGTCGTCTTCTTCTCGCTCTCATGGTGCCTCGTCGCACCTGTCCCAAGCTCGCCCCCTGGCGACGCCGCCACCATCGCGCCCCGAGGAGTCGGAGCCGATGGTGACGGGCTGGACAAAGCTCCCTCCTGCGGAGAGACAACGCCGCCGTGAGTTGGGTCTCTGCATGTATTGCGGAGACAACCAACACACGGTGGAGCTTTGCCCACAGAAGCCAAACGGCGGGGTCCGCGAGTCACTGTAGGGGGCCTCGCGGACGTCAATCGGTTAAATCCCCTCTCCCAATTGAAGCTGCCCGTCCAATTTTGTCACAACCCCACTGGGCATCTCACCCACGCACTGGTGGATTCGGGCGCGGAGGGCAGCTTTATTTCACAAAGCCTGGCAACCCGATTGGGCATCCGTTGCCAAGCCCTCAAATCTCCTCTCGCCCTGGTCAACCTCTCCCATGTTTCCCTGGGGAGAGTCACACATCAGACCGTCCCTGTTCCCGTGATCATCTCTGGGAACCACCGGGAGGAAATCACCTTCTACGTCCTCCCCAACTCTGTGTTGCCCGTTATCCTGGGGTACCCCTGGCTTCGCCTCCATAACCCCGTCCTGGATTGGAAGTCCACCAGGGTATCGGCATGGAGTTCCTTCTGCATGAGCACCTGCCTGCAATCCGCTGCCTGCTCTCCGTCCTCTTCTCCAACTCCTATGGACGCTGCGCCCCCGGATCTCTCCCTGGTGCCATCAGAATTTCACGACCTGGGTATGGTTTTCAGCAAGTCCAAGGCGATGTCTCTTCCTCCACACAGGCCCTACGACTGTGCAATAAACATCCGCCAGGGGGCACCCTTACCCTCTGGGCGACTCTACAGCCTGTCGGCGCCAGAGAAGGAGGCCATGAATTCCTACCTCAAGGAATCGCTGAGTGCTGGAATTATCCGTCCCTCGTCATCACCATTAGGCGCAGGATTCTTCTTCGTGGGCAAGAAGGATGGTTCCCTCCGTCCTTGTATCGACTACCGCGCCCTGAATGATATCACGGAGAAGGATCGCTACACCTTGCCACTTATGGACACCGCCTTCCACTCCCTCCAGGGGGCAACTTGGTTCACCAAGCTGGATCTTCGCAGCGCATACCACCTTGTCCGGATCCGGGAGGGAGATGAGTGGAAGACAGCCTTCCATACCCCGAACGGCCACTTCGAGTACCTGGTGATGCCGTTCGAGTTGACCAATGCTCCAGCCGTCTTTCAGCGCCTAATAAATGACGTCCTCCGGGATTTCATCGGCCTTTTTGTGTTCGTCTACCTGGATGACATCCTCATCTTCTCCAAGTCCATGGACGAGCACCGGGTCCATGTGAGGCAGGTCCTCCAAAGGCTGCTGGAGAACCGGTTGTATGTGAAGGCAGAAAAATGTGAATTCTATGCTAAGACAACGTCCTTCCTCAGGTTCGTCATCTCCCACGACCAGGTGCTTCCGGACCCAGTGAAGGTGAAGGCGGTGGTGGAATGGCCTACACCTACATCGAGAAAACAGGTGCAACAATTCATTGGGTTTGCAAACTTCTACCGCCGCTTCATCCCAAATTTTGGCACCATCGTCGGCCCTCTGACCCGCCTCACGTCCCCTAAGGTCCCGTTCCGGTGGACCGAAGAGGCCGCGGCTGCCTTTCAGGTGCTGAAGGCGGAGTTCTCCTCCTCCCGGGTCCTTAGCCAAGTCGACCTGTCGCTGCAATGCATCGTGGAAGTGGATGCTTCGGACACGGGAGTGGGGGCGGTTCTATCTCAGCGGTCGCCAGATGACGGAGTCAAACGGCCCTGCGCTTTCTTCTCTCGGCGCTTGTCCCCGGCGGAACGGAACTACGACGTGGGGGACAGAGAGCTCCTCGCCATCAAGCTCGCGCTGCAGGAGTGGCGTCACTGGCTAGAGGGGGCGGACCTGCCGTTCGTGGTCCTGACGGACCACAAGAACTTGGAATACTTGAGATCTGCCAAGCGTCTGAACGCCCGCCAGGCGCGTTGGTCCTTGTTCTTTGCCAGGTTCCGTTTTAACATCACCTTCAGGCCTGGCTCCAAGAACGGCCTGCCCGACGCCCTCTCTAGGCAATTTGCCCCTGAGGCGTCTGAGGACACCGTCCACACCATCCTGCCCAGGTCGCGCATCGTGGGAGCCGTCACTTGGGACATAGAAGGCAAGATCCGGAAGGCGCAGGAAGTGGAACCTGACCCTGGCGGCAGACCGGAGGGGAGGCTTTTTGTGCCATCCACGGTTCGGGGGGAGGTCATCCACTGGCTGCACACATCCAAGCTCATCTGCCACCCTGGTTCCTCCCAGATGATCGACCTTCTTCAACGGTCCTTCTGGTGGCCGGGCCTGCCCTGTATGTGCCACCAGTAAATCAGGTAATGCCCCTCCAGTGGGTTTGCTCCAGCCTCTGCCCGTCCCTGGCAGGCCCTGGTCGCATATCGCCCTGGATTTCGTCACCAGACTCCCAGTTTCTAACACCTTCGACACTGTCCTGACCATAGTAGACCGTTTCTCCAAGGCGGCGCACTTCATCCCGCTACGAGGTCTCCCTTCTGCCCTGGAGACGGCGGACCTCCTAGTCCAACACATGGTCAGGCTGCACGGGATTCCGGTGGACGTGGTCTTGGACCGGGGGCCCCAATTTTCCTCAGAGGTTTGGAGGTCCTTTTGTAACGCCCTGGGAGCCAAGGTAAGCCTCTCCTCCGGCCATCACCCCCAAATCAACGGGCAGTGTGAGCGGACCAACCAGGAGCTGGAGGCTGCGCTCCGCTGCGTCACTGCATCCAAGCCTGCGTCCTGGAGCAACCATCTCGCCTGGGTTGAGTACGCCCACAACACCGCCCGCTCTTCTGCCACAGGGATGTCTCCCTTTAAGGCATCCCTGGGCTACGATCCTCCTCTTTTCCCAGCGCAGGAGAGTGAGGTAACTGTCCCCTCAGTTCGGGCGCACCTCAGGCAGTTCCGTTCCATCTGGGCGTTGGCGCGCAATGCGCTTTTACGCACGGCGGAGCGCAACAGATCCACGGCGGACCGGCACAGAAGACCTGCCCCAGCGTACCAGGTGGGTCAGCGTGTCTATGTGTCTACCCAGGACGTCATTTTAAAGGGTGAGAGGAGGAAGCTGGCACAGCGTTTTATGGGCCCATACCCCATCACCAGGATTATCAACCCGGTGGCTGTGCGTGTAGCTATTCCCCCCTCCCTCCGCATCCATTCCACCTTCCACGTTTCCAAGGTGAAGCTGGCAGTCTCCGATCCCCTTTGCCCTCCTCCTGCTGCGCAGCCCGCGCCCCGGATGATTGATGGCCATCCGGCCTGGCCTGTCTCCTCTATCCTGGACTCCCGGCGCCGGGGTCGCGGGTTGCAGTACTTGGTGGACTGGGAGGGTTATGGGCCTGAACATCGGCAATGGGTACCCTCGTCATTTGAGATGAGATGAGATTCAACTTTATTGTCATAAATATAAACATATTGTGTTGGACCCTTCCCTCATTTTTTTTTTTTTTTTTTTTTTTTTTCTCTCGGCGCCACACCAGTCGGCTGCCTTTTGCAACAGCGGCTCGATTCCGAGTCTTTTTCCCTTCCTCTCTCTTTTGATCCGTCTTTTTTTTTCACCCCACTTATATCACGGACACACAGATCGTCCTAAATGTCTCCTGAGCCGGTGGACGGAGCCACTGTTTATAGCAGGATACGATACAGCAGAGAACAGCTGCTAGCATTCAACCGCCACCCGGTCCCATTGGAAAAACTCGACATACCGAGAGAACTGAAGCGAAAACGCCGCGGCTGCCGGGCTGGAGTAAGGCGGAGGACAAAAAATATAAGGTACAGACCCTCCCTTCCATCTGTTGTCATGGGAAATGTACGGTCGATACTGGGAAAGTTAGATGAGCTAGCGGCTATCTCCCGTTATGATAGCACATACCGGGAGTGCTCTCTCCTTTTGTTTACTGAGACGTGGCTAACTGAACTAGCAGCAGATGCTAACATTGAGCTGGAGGGTTTTCATATGATACGAGCTGACCGAACACCAGACAGTGGCAAGGCTAGGGGCGGTGGAGTGATAATGTATGTTAACAACAACTGGTGCAGACCGGGACATATCACTGTTAAACAACGACACTGCAGCAAAGACATTGAGTTGCTAGCTGTTAGCATGAGGCCTACATATCTCCCGAGAGAACACTCACACGTGATCTGCATTGTTGTTTATGCAAATCCGACGGCGAACGCTGGGACAGCACGTGACGTCATCCATTCAGTAACCAGCAGGCTGCAGACAGAACACCCAGATGCTCTTCTCCTCATCTCAGGCGATTTCAACCATGTTTCACTGTCTCCCATTCTACCCACGTTCACCCAGTATGTCACATGCCACACTAGAGACAATAAAACACTGGATTTATTCTACGCAAACACTAAGGAGGCGTACACCTCATCACAACTCCCCCCACTCGGGAGATCGGATCACAACTTGGTTCATCTCCGGCCGGTGTACAAACCCCTAGTGCACAGACAACCTCCGGCCATGCACACTGTGGAGTTATGGTCTGAGGAGACAATGGACACCCTAAAGGGCTGTTTTGAAGCCACCGCCTGGAAGCAGCTCTGCGATCCACATGGTGAGGACATCGATGGCCTCATTCACACCTTCACGGGCTACCTCAGCTTCTGTGTGGACAAATCCGTTCCCACCAAGACCATACGGCGTCACTCAAACAACAAACCCTGGATCAACCCTGAGATAAAAACACTTCTGAGAGAGAAGAAGAGGATCTTCAGGTCAGGGAACAGGGAGATGCTGAAGTCCGTACAGAGGGAGCTGAGGAGAAAGATCAGAGAAGGCAAGGACAGCTTCAGGAAGAAGATGGAGGACAAGCTGCAACAGAGCGACATCAGCGGGGTCTGGAGAAACCTCAAAACCATCTCGGGGCTCCAGAATACCTCCCCCCAGGCCACAGGGGGCAGGGAGTGGGCGAACAACCTGAATCTGTTTTTCAATAGATTTGACCAACCGCCCTCCCCCCTGACTGCACAACAACCACTGCTGCCTCTAAAGAAATCAAGTCCTGCTGCCCACTCCCCACTCCACCAACACCCCCCCACTCCCAACACACAGCCCCCCATCCTGACCCTGACCAGGACCCAGGTGAGGACGGAGCTGAGGAAGATCAAGGCGAGGAAGGCGCCGGGACCGGACGGCATCAGCGCAAAGCTCCTCAAGTCCTGTGCAGACCAGCTGTGTGGGATTGTGACGTATATCTTCAACATGAGCCTGAAACTGGGGAGGGTACCACAGCTGTGGAAAACATCTTGTGTGGTACCTGTACCAAAAACTTCCCACCCCAAAGACCTGAACAGCTACAGACCGGTGGCCTTGACGTCCCACTTGATGAAGACCCTGGAGAGACTGCTCCTTGCTCACCTCCGCCCCCTGGTGGAACCAGCGATGGATCCACTCCAGTTCGCCTACCAGCATGGCATTGGGGTGGAGGATGCAGTGATCTTCCTCCTTCACCGTTCTCTGTCCCACCTGGAGAAGCCCGGGAATATGGTGAGGATCATGTTCTTTGACTTCTCCAGTGCTTTCAACACCATCCAACCGATGATCCTGAAGGACAAGCTGCTGCGCGCAGGGGTGGACCAGCACCTGTCATCATGGATCCTGGACTACCTCACGAACCGGCCTCAGTTTGTGAGAACCCGGGACTGTGTGTCCGACACGATCATCAGTAGCACGGGGGCCCCCCAGGGAACGGTGCTGGCTCCCTTCCTGTTCACTCTTTATACTGCGGACTTCTCACACAACACAACACACTGCCATCTACAGAAGTTCTCTGATGACTCTGCGATCGTTGGCCTCATCTCCAATGGAGATGAAGCTGAGTACAGAGGGCTTATCCAGGACTTCGTGGACTGGTGCCATCGGAACTGCCTCCAGATCAACGCGAGGAAAACTAAGGAGCTGGTGGTGGACTGCCGCAGGCATGGGCAGCCCCTCACAGTACCAGTAAATATACAGGGAACAGACATCGAGATGGTGACATCCTATAAGTACCTGGGTATTCATCTGAACAATAAACTAGACTGGTCACACAATACTGATGCACTCTACAAGAAGGGACAGCGCAGGCTGTTCCTGCTGAGGAGACTCAGGTCTTTTGGTGTACAAGGGGCGCTGCTGAAGTCATTCTATGACACGGTGGTGGCATCAGCCATCACTTTTGGAGTGGTCTGCTGGGGCAGTGGCATTACTGCAGCCGATAGGAAGAGACTGAACAAACTGATTAAGAAAGCTAGCTCTGTCCTGGGGCAGCGCCTTGATCCGATGGAGGAGATAGGAGAGAGAAGGACGGTGGCTAAACTGTCATCTCTGCTGGAGTCCGAGTTCCACCCTATGCAGGACATACTGAATGCACTGAGGAGCTCATTTAGCAGCAGACTACATCATCCCAGGTGCACAACCGAGAGGTTTCGTAGGTCCTTCCTACCAACGGCTGTCAGACTGTACAACCTAAGCAGGGCTGCTCGCAGAGATAGCAAAAAGACGTAACAAACTAATAGTTTTTTGAATGCAAAAGATGCAATAGACTTACACAATGGTCCCCTCCGGCATACAACTAGGAACTTACCGGTCGCTATGGAGGGTGAGAATATGTATGGGCACATAATCATACCATGTAGGATAACTAAGTAGACGGTTATGCTGTTTCATTCCATCTAGCAACAATGCTCTGCACTGTGTGTGTTTATATATTTACATATTTATTCCATCTAGCTACAATGCTCAGCACTGGGTGTGTTTATATATTTATATATCTACATATTATTCCATCTAGCTACATTGCTCCGCACTGTGTGTGTTTATATACTTGCATATTTATTCCACCTAGCTGCAATGCTCCGTACTGTGGGTGTTTATATATTTACATATTTATTCCATCTAGCTACAATGCTCTGCACTGTGTGTTCATATATTCATATATTTATTCCATCCAGCTACAATGCTCTGCACTGTGTGTCTGTGTGTGTGTGTATATATATATATTTTATAGTAATACGTACATATGTATATTAGCTGCTCTTGCTTGCTTGTTTTTTTTTTTTTTTTTTTCTTGCCTTCTGATTGTTGCTCTGAGTGTTGCTATCCCTGTGCTGTTGCAATCCTGGAATTTCCCCGTTGTGGGACTAATAAAGGCTTATCTTATCTTATCTTATCTTATTACTGAGTTCCACCGAGCGCACCCGGAGAAACCATCGCCAGGAGGCGCTGCTAGAGGGGGGAGTACTGTCACGCCTCGCCGCCAATCTGCGGCGCCAGCTGCACACACACCTGCACCTCATCAGCGGCGAGGGATTTAAGCCGCCTCGCCCTGGGCTTCGGCCTGAAGCCGTCAGTCTTCACTCGCTACAATTGCTGTAAGGAATCTCAACCGCTCAGCAACATTCTGGTAAGAAGCTCTTACCTCATTCTTCTCCCAGTCTGCTCCCCTGTGCACAGGTGGATTTCCCGGCGGCGGACCACTCCTCTCCGCCACCATTCCCTCGCTGCTGCACCGGGCGCTCCAGGTCGCTGTCTACCGGGTCTCACCCTTGCTGTGCCAGCCACCTGCCATTCCCAAGTAAGCCAGTCACCATTTTCATATATCCTGTGTTGGTGTGGTGCCCGTTACCCTTCTCCCTCTGCTTCTCCCATAGGGTTGTCCGGCTGTACGGCCTCCTGCCTCCGTGCCCGACGCAGACGCCACCACCAACACATTCACATTCCGCAGATACACACTCATACACACTTGTTGTTAATAAAGCTATTAGATCTACCCTGAGCCTGCGTGTGTGTCTCCTGGGCCGTGCATTATGTCAGAAGATCTGAAATGTATTTTGGCCCTAAACCATTCAGAGCTCTATAAACCAACAGACAGGACAGAAAGCCAGTGTAAAGATCTGAGCACTGGAGTTACCGACTTTCTTGTTCTTAGTGCGGACTCGAGCAGCAGCAGTCTGAACTAACTGCAGCTGTATGATGAACTTTTTAGGGAGGCCTGTGAGGACAGTAATCCAGTTTACTGAAGATAAATGCATGGACAAGTCTTTCTAGACCCTGCTGAGAAATCAGTCATTTAATCCTTGCTATGTTCTTTAAGTGATAATAGGCTGATTTCATTACCATCTTAATGTGGCTATGAGCCACCGGAGTGGTGGCTCAGTTGGTAGAGCATCCGCCCCACACCCGGGAGGCAGGGGTTCAAATCCCGGCCGGGTCATGCCGAAGACCATATAAAAGTGGAACTTCCTGCCATCCAGCTTGGTGCTCAGCAATAAATGGAATGGAGGAGGGAACTCTGTGGCGGCGCCTTGCATGGCAGCGGCCCTCTGATTCTGCACTTGGGGTGTGTGTGATTTACACTGTAGATAGGTAAAGCACAATCTCGTTCTGCTGTACATGATTGGTTGTACGGTTGAATGACAATAAGGGTGATTTCATTTTAATTTAATTTAAAATTCAGGTCTGACTCCCGAATCGCACCCAGATTTCTAGTTTGGCTGTTGGTTTTTATCATCACTAATCAAAGTTGAGTGCTAACTTTGAGTCTTTCTTCTTTTGCTCCAAAAACTATTTCAGTTTTGTCTTCCTCTAACTGAAGAAAATTCTGGCACACCCACTCTTTAATTTGATCAATGCGTTTGATCAGAGTTTGAACTGGACCATAGTCTCCTGGTGAGATGATTATGTAGATTTCTGTATCATCTACATAATTATAATATATTTTGTTGATTTGTTTATTTTTTTTTATATAATTTGAGCAAGTGAGAGCATATAGATGTTGAAAAGCAAAGTTCCCAAAATGGAACCTTGGGGAACTCCACAGGTTATTTTTGTTTGCTCCGATTTGTAGTTACCTATAGACACAAAATAGTCCCTGTCTTTTAAATAGGACTCAAACCAACTAAGTGCTGTGCCAGAAAGTCCCACCTAGTTTTCAGCCAGTCTATCAATATGTTATGGTCGACTGTGTGGAATGCAGAGCTGAGAACCATTAGAACCAAGACTGAAATGTTGCAAATATCTGTACTGGAGCAGATGCCATTAAGAACCTTAACTAGAGCTGTCTCAGTGCCGTGATGTGGCTGAAAACCTGAATGGAAGACAACAAAACAGTAATTTAGTGTCAGGAAGTTGTACAGTTGTTGAAAGACAGTTTTTTTCTATTTTTTTTTTTCTAAGAAAGGGGAGGTTTGATATGGGCCTATAGCTATTCATAATTCATAAGTGAGATAAGGAGGTCGCTCTTTTTTAGAAGTAGCTTGATAACAGCTATCCTTTAAAAAGAATGATGTATAAAAGAAATGCAATTCAGAGATGTATAGTTAGACAGAAAAGAAAAGGCAGAAGATCTAAAGGGTCTGAAATAATCAGAGAATCATCCCAAGGTCTGTGTTTCCCAGAGATGCATTGTTTGGTTTTTAAAAACACATGAAACCACAGAGAGAATAACAACAATAAATAGAATGTAAGGTAGATACTCAAACTCTAACTACCTTTAAATCATCCATAAATCCATCTTCTACCACTTTTCTGGACGTCCGGGTCATGGAGGCAGCAGTTCAAGCAGAGAAGCCCAGACTTCCCTCTCCCCAGCCACCTGCTCCAGCTCTTCAGAGAGGATACCAAGGCGTTCCCAGACCAGCTGGGAGACATAGTCTCTCCAGCGAGTCCTGGGTCTGCCCCGGGCTCTCCTCCCAGAGGGACATGTCTGAAACACCTCAAGTGTGAGGCGTCCAGGAGGCATCCTGATCAGATGCCCATACCACCTCAACTGACTCCTTTCAGTGTGGAGAAGCAGTGGTTCTACTCTGAGCTTCTCCCGGATGACTAAGCTCCTCACCCTATCTCTGAGGGTGAGTCCAGCAATCCTACGAAGAAAGCTCATTTCAGCCGCTTGTATCCGCGACCTCGTTCTTTCGGTCATTACCCAAAGCTCATGACCATAGGTGAGGGAAGGAACGTAGATTGACTGGTAAATCAACAGCTTTGCCTTGGAGCTTAGCTTCCTCTTCACCACAACAGACTGATACAACGTCCGCATCACTGCAGATGCTGCTCCAATCCATCTGTCAATCTCTCGCTCCACTCTCCCCTCACTCGTGAATAAGACCCTAAGATACTTAAACTCCTCCACTTGGGGCAGGAGCTTGTCCTCAACCTGGAGAGGACAATCCACCTTTTTCCGGCTGAGGACCATGGACTCGGTCTTGGAGGTAATGATTCTCATCTTAGCCGCTTCACACTCAGTGACAAATCGTCCCAGTAAGACCTGTAGTTCATTACTGGATGAAGCCAGCAGAACAACATCATCTGCAAACAACAAAGATGAGATCCTGTGGTCACCAAGCATGACACCCTCCATTCCCTGGCTGCACCTAGAAATCCTGTCCATAAAAATTATGAACAGGATCGGTGACAAAGGGCAGCCCTGGCGAAGTCCAACTCTCACTGGGAATGAGTCCGACCGAGTGTTGACAATATGAACCAAACTCTCACAACGCTCGTACAGAGACCGAATAACTCGTAAAAACAAGCCTGATATCCTATACTTCTGAAGCACCCCCCACAAAAAACCACGAGGGACGTGGTTGAATGCCTTCTCCAAGTCCACAAAACACATGTAAACTGGTTGGGCAAACTCCCACGAACCCTCGAGGATTCTCAAGAGGGATTGTTGAACGTCAGATTGACGTCAGACAATTTGGAATTTGCTGTTGGAAATGCTACAGTTAATAAGCTGTTTGTTTGTTTTATTATTTTTATCCTCTGCATCATCTTGATAATTTTTACTCACTTATAACTTTACTGAACCGAGGATTCTTGCCAGTTGATCTTTTTTGGTCAAAAAACTGGGTTAGGCTAACCTGTCTGTTTTGGTAGCTACCCCTGGCCTGGAAAGCCATGGCTCCCTCTCCGACCTGTGACAGCTGTGTTTCCCTCTCTAAGAAGGTTTCAGAGTTGGAACTGAGAATCGCTCACCTCTATAGGATTCAGGAGGCTGAAAATCATCTGGACACGATCATTTTTGGACGGACATCAGCGCCAGCGACTGACTCGCAGTTAGTAGAGATGGCTACCTACCTGGGTGAAATTAACATATCGCCATCTACCTCCACCCCTGCTCCAGTCACCTCAGCTGTCCAGGACTGCAGCGCTAAACACTGACTTCAGCTCAGAGCTAAACCTAAAGCTCTGGGTGGTTCTTCTCAGCCTCAATGCACGCCCTGGACCATGGTCGGGTCCAACAGCAAGCATCGACGATCGACCAGGCACGGCCACGTCTCCTCCCTTCCCCTCTCACTAGAAAACAGATTTGACATCCTTTCCCTGGAAGATTTCCCCCACTTGGACACTTCCTTGAACCCTTCCTGTTCACTCTTTATACTGCAGACTTCTCACACAACACAACACACTGCCATCTACAGAAGTTCTCTGATGACTCTGCGATCGTTGGCCTCATCTCCAATGGAGATGAAGCTGAGTACAGAGGGCTTATCCAGGACTTCGTGGACTGGTGCCATCGGAACTGCCTCCAGATCAACGCGAGGAAAACTAAGGAGCTGGTGGTGGACTGCCGCAGGCATGGGCAGCCCCTCACAGCACCAGTAAATATACAGGGAACAGACATCGAGATGGTGACATCCTATAAGTACCTGGGTGTTCATCTGAACAATAAACTAGAATGGTCACACAATACTGACGCACTCTACAAGAAGGGACAGCGCAGGCTGTTCCTGCTGAGGAGACTCAGGTCTTTTGGTGTACAAGGGGCGCTGCTGAAGTCATTCTATGACACGGTGGTGGCATCAGCCATCACTTTTGGAGTGGTCTGCTGGGGCAGTGGCATTACTGCAGCCGATAGGAAGAGACTGAACAAACTGATTAAGAAAGCTAGCTCTGTCCTGGGGCAGCGCCTTGATCCGATGGAGGAGATAGGAGAGAGAAGGAACGGTGGCTAAACTGTCATCTCTGCTGGAGTCCGAGTTCCACCCTATGCAGGACATACTGGATGCACTGAGGAGCTCATTTAGCAGCAGACTACATCATCCCAGGTGCACAACCGAGAGGTTTCGTAGGTCCTTCCTACCAACGGCTGTCAGACTGTACAACCTAAGCAGGGCTGCTCGCAGAGATAGCAAAAAGACGTAACAAACTAATAGTTTTTTGAATGCAAAAGATGCAATAGACTTACACAATGGTCCCCTCCGGCATACAACTAGGAACATACCGGTCGCTATGGAGGGTGAGAATATGTATGGGCACATAATCATACCATGTAGGATAACTAAGTAGACGGTTATGCTGTTTCATCCCATCTAGCAACACTGTGTGTGTTTATATATTTACATATTTATTCCATCTAGCTACAATGCTCCGCACTGTGTTTTTATATATCTACATATTATTCCATCTAGCTACATTGCTCCGCACTGTGTGTGTTTATATACTTGCATATTTATTCCACCTAGCTGCAATGCTCCGTACTGTGGGTGTTTATATATTTACATATTTATTCCATCTAGCTACAATGCTCTGCACTGTGTGTTCATATACTCATATATTTATTCCATCCAGCTACAATGCTCTGCACTGTGTGTCTGTGTGTGTGTGTGTATATATTTATTTTATAGTAATATGTACATATGTATATTAGCCGCTCTTGCTTGCTTGTTTTTTTCTTGCCTTCTGATTGTTGCTCTGAGTGTTGCTATCCCTGTGCTGTTGCAATCCTGGAATTTCCCCGTTGTGGGACTAATAAAGGCTTATCTTATCTTATCTTATCTTAATCTTCCTCCCATGGCTGCCCCTCCTTCTTCAGCAGCAGCCCAAACCCGCAAGCCCCGGATTAAAACTACCCTAGGTGTGCCGAACTTTACACCGGCTCTAAAAAGAAGACAGCGCAACCCCCCGCATCACCCTTGCACCGGCATCTCGCTGCCACAGCAGCAACAACAACAACAGCAAAACTATTCACCATTACAGAAGCCACCAACAAAGTCCCCCCACATGATGCTGGTAATTGGTGATTCCATAATGAGGAACGTCAGAAGCAGGTACTGTGTAACAAAATTTTTTTCTGGGGCTAAAGTGTCAGACATTGATGTTCTTTCTGTCATGGCGGCCTCTGGGCCGTCATTAGTGTCATTAGCCCCAGCTGCGCACAGACCAACAGGTGTGAATCAACGGCTGTTAAAAGCCAGTGTCGCTGACAGCCCGGACGGAGTCGTCTGTCTTCCTCAACGGAGAATGAACCTGCACTCCGCTCTCTGGTCTCGTCAAGAATATCTCTTGTCTCGTCTGGAACTTTGTCTGTCTCGTCAGGAACTTTGTCTGTCTCGTCTGGAACCTCGTTTGTCTCGTCTGGAACCTCGTTTGTCTCGTCAAGAGCTTCACTTGCTGCATCCAGGAACTCTTCCCAGCGTCAAGCAAGTAAGCGCACCATTTGCTACTCAACGCCAAACCTTTACCCCTGTGCACAGGTGGACCACCTTGGCGGCGGACCTGCTGCTGACGGGGTAACGCCATCACGTCTTCGTAGCGGTTCGCTACCACCACGCCTACCGGTACGTCTTGCTCCTCAATTGCCAGAACTATTATTGTATCAATTACAGGAGTATTGGCCAATGTTATCGGTGGAATCACTGTCATCAGCATCAGCTGTGTCGTCATTGCCACTGTGTGTGGAGTCACTAACCTCGTCTTTGTCTGCATCATCATCTGTGTCATCGTCATCCCGGTCTGTGGAGTCACAGCCAGCGTCATCGTCAGGATCATCGTCATCCCGGTCTGTGGAGTCACAGCCGGTGTCATCGTCAGGGCTGTCGTTGTCACAGCCGGCGTCATCGTCAGGGCTGTCATTGTCACAGTCGGTGTCATCGTCAGGACTGTCATTGTCACAGCCACGGGTGGTAACCCCAGCACGGTCACGGACGCCTTCACCTCCACGCTGCCCGGCCGCTGGAACTCAGCAGAGCGAAGCCAGTGCTGCTCTCAAGTAAGCCTGGTTATCTGCAGCTCTTTGCTAGTGTGGAGCATTAGTAATTTGTCTCTGCTTATCTGTTCCAGGGTTGCCGGGTCTCCGTCCAGGTCGCTCAGCTCCAGTGACCAGAACGATATCCTCGCACTCACACTCGCATTACACTCACTCACAATTAAATAAAGATTATTGTCACTATCTGCTCGTGTCAGTGTCTGTCTCCTAGGTCCCAAAACATGTCAGTACGACTCCGTCACGAAGACCCAGCGGACAGTTCACTGTCGCACCAAATCAACACTCTTAGCGCCCGGGTAGATTTATTTGCACACCAACAGACAGTAGTCTTAAATTTATTTAGCGAATGCAAAGTCCTTAAGCCAAGCAGTTGCCTCCTGGTTTGCTGTATGGAGGGTGTGTAATCCTCCTTCCAGTCTTTGGAGCGGGCAAGCCTCTATGATGTGTTCCATTGTTTGCTCCTCTCCACATGCGCACAGTGGGCTAGGGCTACTGCCCCATCTGTAAAGGCTAGCCAAGCAGGGGCCATGTCCAGTCCTGAAGCGATTGAGTGTAGACCACTGTCTCCTTGGGAGGTTGGTGCCCGGGACCTGTTGGTTGGGGTTTATCACCAGCTGTTTGTTTGGGACCTCCTTGGTCTCCCATTCCTCTTGCCAAGCTGTCTGGATGGTAAAGTCAGCTGGGGGAGGGTTTTTCCAAATCGGCCGTCTGGATGAAAGTCGGGCAGTGGGTGGAGTGTAGATATCTGCATGGATTGGTAAGTGAGGAGAATCTTTAACTTTTTGGAGCATCCTTTGAGTTAATGCTGCTCGCCGGATGTGTGGAGGGGCTATGTTTGACAGTACAGAGAGCCAGGGGAGTGGTGTTGAGCGGATTGTTCCAGTTATAGTTCTCATGGTTGTGTTGAGCTGGGTGTCTACATGGTGTGTGTAAGATGACCTGGACCAGACAGGGGCACAATATTCTGCTACAGAGTATGAAAGGGCCAGTGCTGAGGTGCGCAGGGTGGAGACTGCCGCCCCCCATTTTGCACCAGCGAGCTTGCAGAGCAGGTTGTTTCGTACCTTCACCTTAGCAGCCGTCCCCTTTAGATGTTCCTTGAAGGATAAGGTCCTATCAAGGGTCACTCCAAGATAAGTTGGATTTGGGGCATGCTTAAGCTTGAGTCCGCTCAGGTGGATGTTTAGTTCTCTGGCAGCTTTTGCATTGTGGAGATGGAATACACTGGAGACGGTTTTTGCTGGGCTTGGTTTTAGGCGCCAGATTTTGCAGAACTGGTCCAGTTTGGCAAGATCTTCCGTGAGCACGGAAGATCGTGCTCACGGAAGTAGTCTTAAATCAGTTAACTGCAATAAATGGTCGGCTGGATCGTCTGGAGGGACACCAGATGTTTCCCCCCACTGTAGACAGTTCTGCCTCTGTGGGCTTAGCATCTGGTCAAGCTAACATCTCCTCGTCTTCTCGCCTCACCCCTATTCCCACCCCTGCCCGGTTCAGCGGAAAACTCGGGGAAGCTCGTGGATTCATATTACAGTGTGAGTCAGTTTTTCTTCGTGTTCCAGGGGACTTTACTCTTGATTCTAGCCGGATTGGCTACATTATAAATTTGTTAGCAGGAAGGGCTTTGGACTGGGCGTATTCCATTATGGCGAAACCAAGCTATTCCCTGCTCACTTACCAGGAATTTGTGAATGAATTTTTGTCTGTATTTGATCATACGGATAGAGGTGAGGTGTTGACAGAACGATTGCTGAGCTTACAATAGGGAAAGAGATCAGCTGCTGATTACGCTATTGACTTCCGGGTCCTGGCTGCAGAGATTGGGTGGGGGGAGCCATCATTATGTGGTATCTTTCTACGTAGTCTTAATGATGAGTTGAAGGATGAGTTAGCGACACGGGACAAACCGGATAATTTACGGGATTTGATTGCCCTAGCGGTTAGTCTTGATAGTAGATTAAGGGAGCGGGCGGCTGAACGGCGTTCTACTTCCTGTTCGGTTAAACCCCACCCTCGCCTCCCCAACTCTCCTCCTCTCGCTCTATCTGCGTCAGAGGAACTTCCGGTTCAGCAAGCTATAGTCAGTGGTCGGTCTAAAGTGTCAGCAGCAGAGAAACAACGCCGCAGGGATCAGGGCCTTTGTTTCTACTGTGGGAAGGAGTCACATAGGGTTTTTGAATGTCCCAATAAGTTAAAAAGGGAGGGCCCATGGATCAGAGTAGGGGGATTCACGGGCAATAACTCTAAAGAGCCCCTTACTTGTTGTCGATTACCTCTTAGGCTCATCCATTTACATACAGAACACTCCACATTGGCGTTAGTAGATTCTGGAGCTGAGCAAAATTTTATTTCTAGAGACCTGGCAACCCGGATGGGTCTTAGCTGTCAGACTCTAGATCCCCCTGTCAAACTGATCACCTTGTCTAAAGCGTCGTTGACTACTATTGCTCATCAGACGGTTCCTGTGTCAGTTATTGTATCAGGAGATCACAGGGAGGAAATTCAGTTTTTTGTTCTGCCTGTTTCTTCTTCGCCCGTTATTCTGGGGTACCCCTGGCTGCGCCTACATAACCCCACTATTGATTGGCAAGCTGGGAGAATAACGGCATGGAGTACGTTCTGCCTCAGTGCCTGCCTTCAATCGGTGGCATGCGCCCCATCCGTCAAGGTGCCTCTGCCTGATTCATCGCCACCGGACTTGTCCAAGGTGCCAGAGGTCTATCACGATTTGGGGCTAGTATTTTGCAAGTCTCGGGCATTGTCCTTACCCCCTCATCACCCTTATGACTGCGCGATCAACCTTAAGGCTGGGACCCCTCTACCTGCTAGCCGCCTGTACAGCCTGTCAGCCCCGGAGCGCGAGGCTATGGACACATATATTAAGGAGTCCTTGGCTTCTGGTATCATCCGCCCGTCGTCTTCGGCAGTAGGTGCTGGATTTTTTTTTGTTGAAAAGAAAGACGGTTCTCTACGCCCCTGCATCGATTTCCGGGGATTGAATGAAATAACTGTGAAAGACAATTATACCCTGCCTTTGAACACTGCTTTTGACTCCCTCCAGGGGGCGTCCTGGTTTACTAAATTGGACCTTAGGAATGCCTATCATCTTGTGCGCATAAGGGAAGGAGATGAGTGGAAGACGGCTTTTCGGACCCCCAGCGGACATTTTGAGTACCTGGTAATGCCGTTTGGGTTAACTAACGCTCCAGCCATGTTCCAACGTCTGATAAATGATGTACTACGGGATTTCCTGAACTCGTTTGTTTTTGTTTGTCTCGACGATATTCTCATTTTCTCCCGCACACTAGAGGAGCATCGAGTGCATGTGTGCAGGGTACTGCAGCGCCTCCTGGAGAATCAACTGTTCGTGAAGGCTGGAAAATGTGAGTTCCACACTGATCAAACCTCCTTCCTTGGGTTTATTTTAGCTCGGAACCAGGTGCTCCCTGACCCGGCCAAGGTCAAGGCAGTTGTGGATTGGCCTGCACCCACCTCCAGAAAGCAGCTTCAGGGGTTCCTGGGGTTTGCTAATTTCTATAGGAGGTTCGTGCCTAATTTTGGCAATATTGCTCGTCCCCTGTCTGCTCTTACCTCCCCTAAGATCCCGTTTTGTTGGAGTAAGGAGGCAGCTGAAGCATTTGAAAGACTCAAGAGGGAGTTCGCCTCGGCCCGAGTCCTTACTCAGGTGGATCCAAAGCTGCAGTGCTTGGTGGAGGTGGACGCTTCTGATTCAGGAGTTGGAGCAGTACTCTCCCAACGGTCTCCCGAGGGCGGTAAGATTCGCCCTTGTGCTTATTTCTCTCACCGTCTCACTTCTGCAGAGAGGAATTACTGCATCGGAGACAGGGAGTTACTGGCAGTAAAACTCGCCTTGGAGGAATGGAGACATTGGCTGGAGGGGGCTGCTCAGCCGTTCGTGGTTTGGACGGATCATCGTAACCTGGAGTACCTCAGGACGGCGAAGCACCTGAATGCACGCCAGGCTCGCTGGTCCCTCTTCTTCGGCCGTTTTAACTTTTCTATCATGTATCGGCCGGGAAGTAAGAACGGTAAGCCGGATGCTCTCTCTCGGCAGTTTGACATTCCATCCTCTGTGGACCAGGAGACCCCTATCCTGCCACCTTCCTGCGTCGTGGGCGCCCTGTCCTGGGGAATCTGCAAGACGGTTCGCCAGGCTCAGAAGACAGAGCCGGACCCGGGGGGGGGGGGGGGCCGCTTGTTTGTTCCACGCGCTATCCGGGGCAAGGTGATTGAGTGGGGTCACGCTTCCAAATGGGCCTGTCATCCTGGAGTGGGTCAGACCGTGGATTTCCTTCAAAGGACCTACTGGTGGCCAGGGTTACGGAAGGACGTTGTTAATCACATCTGGGCCTGCGCTCAGTGCGCCACCAGGAGGACTACCCAATGTAATATCCAGGTGGCCAACCGGCATAGGAGACCCGCCCCGGACTTTAAGGTGGGTCAGAAGGTCTGGTTGTCAACCCGGAATATTTGTGTACCGGCCGAGGAACGGAAGCTCACGAAGCGCTTCATTGGCCCTTACACTATTAATTGTATTATTAACCCTGTGTCTGTGCGCTTGTCTCTCCCCTCTTCGATGCGTATCTGCCCCGTTTTTCATGTCTCCCAGGTCAAACCATACGTCTTGGACCCCCTGTGTCCTGTTCCAGCGGTTCCCGCGCCCCCGAGGATGATCGATGGCCATCCGGCCTGGGGGGTGACTGCTGTCCTTGATGTCCGCAGGCGGGGTCATGGTCTTCAGTATTTGGTGGACTGGGAGGGCTTTGGACTGGAGGATCGCTCTTGGATTCGCCCAGCGTTGATCTTGGATAAACAGCTGATTCGCGATTTTCATCGGGCGAATCCAGGTAGGATTGGGCAGATGCCTGGAGGCACTGCTAGAGGGGGGAGTACTGTCATGGCGGCCTCTGGGCCGTCATTAGTGTCATTAGCCCCAGCTGCGCACAGACCAACAGGTGTGAATCAACGGCTGTTAAAAGCCAGTGTCGCTGACAGCCCGGCACGGAGTCGTCTGTCTTCCTCAACGGAGAATGAACCTGCACTCCGCTCTCTGGTCTCGTCAAGAATATCTCTTGTCTCGTCTGGAACTTTGTCTGTCTCGTCAAGAACTTTGTCTGTCTCGTCAGGAACTTTGTCTGTCTCGTCTGGAACCTCGTTTGTCTCGTCAAGAGCTTCACTTGCTGCAGTGGATAAAAGATATAATGTCCTGTTTGGATTTAGAAAAAATCAGATATACAGTCTGTGGCTCTGAAAACAAATTCTGTAAATTATGGCGCCCGTTTCTTGATTTTTTTGAAAGACCCACGATTATAGTTTCTGAGTAGCTCATATCCCCTTTACCCCACCCCCACTTCACACACACAATTTTTCTTTGTATTTTTTTTTTTTAATTATTGTTTATTTAAAGGTTTTTGTGCTTTGAAGCATTTACATTTGTTGGCTTTAAGTTCTAGTTTTTCACTGTTTGGTTGAAACAAAAATGAAAATTTCTAATACTTTGTATTGTATTGACACTTCAATTAATAATAATAAAAAGACCTTTGAAAGAAAGAAGAAAAGCCAGTGTCGCTGACAGCCCGGACGGAGTCGTCTGTCTTCCTCAACGGAGAATGAACCTGCACTCCGCTCTCTGGTCTCGTCAAGAATATCTCTTGTCTCGTCTGGAACTTTGTCTGTCTCGTCAGGAACTTTGTCTGTCTCGTCTGGAACCTCGTTTGTCTCGTCTGGAACCTCGTTTGTCTCGTCAAGAGCTTCACTTGCTGCATCCAGGAACTCTTCCCAGCGTCAAGCAAGTAAGCGCACCATTTGCTACTCAACGCCAAACCTTTACCCCTGTGCACAGGTGGACCACCTTGGCGGCGGACCTGCTGCTGACGGGGTAACGCCATCACGTCTTCGTAGCGGTTCGCTACCACCACGCCTACCGGTACGTCTTGCTCCTCAATTGCCAGAACTATTATTGTATCAATTACAGGAGTATTGGCCAACGTTATCGGTGGAATCACTGTCATCAGCATCAGCTGTGTCGTCATTGCCACTGTGTGTGGAGTCACTAACCTCGTCTTTGTCTGCATCATCATCTGTGTCATCGTCATCCCGGTCTGTGGAGTCACAGCAGGCGTCATCGTCAGGATCATCGTCATCCCGGTCTGTGGAGTCACAGCCGGTGTCATCGTCAGGGCTGTCGTTGTCACAGCCGGCATCATCGTCAGGGCTGTCATTGTCACAGTCGGTGTCATCGTCAGGACTGTCATTGTCACAGCCACGGGTGGTAACCCCAGCACTGTCACGGACGCCTTCACCTCCACGCTGCCCGGCCGCTGGAACTCAGCAGAGCGAAGCCAGTGCTGCTCTCAAGTAAGCCTGGTTATCTGCAGCTCTTTGCTAGTGTGGAGCATTAGTAATTTGTCTCTGCTTATCTGTTCCAGGGTTGCCGGGTCTCCGTCCAGGTCGCTCAGCTCCAGTGACCAGAACGATATCCTCGCACTCACACTCGCATTACACTCACTCACAATTAAATAAAGATTATTGTCACTATCTGCTCGTGTCAGTGTCTGTCTCCTGGGTCCCGAAACATGTCACTTTCTCCTGATCTCTTAAATGAATACCCCCACGCTAAAACTGTTATTGTCCATGTTGGATGAAACAACCTCCCAGGTGAAGCGTCTGAGATCTTAAAGAGAGACTTCAGGAGCCTTCTGTCCACTCTTAAGAACTGTGGCAGACGTGTGTTTATCTTCTGGACCACTTGCTCCTTTTACAAGAGGTTGCAGTTATTTCAGCAGAACTCTCAGCCTTAATACCTGGTTGTGTTCAACATGTCCTACTTTTAACATTGGCTTTACAGACAATTTCAGCCTGTTCTGGAATTGCCCATCATTTATGAGGCCAGATGGTATTCATCCAAATAGACTCGGTGCACGCGTTTTAAGGGACAATCTGTTTTATTCCATTCAGCATTTTTTAGTACAGTGACTGAAAGCTGGTGTGTCACCTCACCCCAAAGTGCCTGGATCTGCCAACCAGCTTTTTTTGCTTTCCACTTCTCATATTACTCCTATTAATCCAAATAATTCTCTCTGTTTAGGTCAGTCTTTAACTCACAACCCCATAGAGATTGTGTCTGTCCCTCGATACCCAAAACATTATAACCTAAGACAAATACAACATAACTTGATAAAGATTAAAACTATTAATTTACCACAGAAAAATAAAATAATTTAAAGCGGACTGCTGAATATAAGATCTCTTTCCGATAAAGCAACCTTAATTAATGATATGATTACGGATCACAATATAAATATATTCTGTCTCACTGAAACATGGCTACGCCCCGATGACTTTGTTAGTATCAGTGACACCCCCCCCCCCCCAGCTATGATAATATTCATATTCCTAGAAACACTGGCCGAGGTGGTGGTGTCGGGGTAATATATGAATCCACATTACCAGTGAACCCTCAGCCTAAGCTAAACTCAAATTATAACTCTTTTGAATGCTTAGTTTTTAGCTTAGCACACCCATCGTGGAGGTCAGAACATCCTGTTTTATTTCCCACGGTATATTACCCTCTCAGTGCTTCTTTTACTGAATTTATGTCTGAATTCTCTGAGTTCGTAACAACCTTAGTTCTCAGTTCAGACAAGATTATCATAGCTGGTGATTTTAATATTCATATAGACGTTGATAATGATAGTCATAGTGTAGCATTTCTCTCTCTCTTAAATTCAACTGGTTTTTCTCAATGTGTTAGTAAACCAACTCATCAGCATAATCATACCCCTGACCTGGTCTTTGCCTATGATGTAGAAATTGATGAGCTGCTTGTCATTCTTCAAAATCCTACACTGACTGACCATTATTTGATAACTTTCAAATTTGTTTTATCTGATTTTACAGCATTAAGCAGAAATATAGTTACCAGATTCTTACCTGATAGTGCTGTGGCTTGCTTTAAAGAATTAATCCTTTCAGCATTTACCCTATTACCATGTCTCAATAAAGCAGAGGACAGCACTGACTGCTTGAATCCACCACAATTAGACCTCTTAGTTGATAGTACTGCAGCCTCACTGCTGACAACACTTGACTCGATAGTCCCTCTTAAAAAGAAAACTATTAAAAATAGGGGATTAGCTCCATGGCACAACTCCCACACTTGTGAGTTAAAACAGAAAGTCAGATCCTGTGAAAGGCTTTGGTGTACAAATAAGACAGAAGAATCATGTTCAGCTTGGAATGCCAGCCTTATCACATATAAGAAATCTCTCCGTAATGCTAGGCGACAGTACTATTCATCCTTGATAGAAGAAAATAAAAACAACCATAGATTTCTTTTGAACACTGTAGCTTACTTAACCAAGAGCCACAATACCATAGACCCCTACATTCCTCCAACTCTTAGTGCTGATGACTTTTTGAATTTTTTAATGATAAAATTGTCAGTATCAGGAATAATATTCCCCCCAAAAATAGCCCCTTTAAAAATAGCAAGCCTCTGCCTAACATTGCTGTGTCCACAGGCTCAGAACTCAGCTTTTCTGAATTTTCTCCTTATTAATCATTCCGATCTAGCCTTAATAGTATCAGCCTCTAAATCAACTACCTGTCTCTTAGAGATAGCGACTCCTTCAGGAGTCTAGCAGGGATTGGTTCTGATTAGTCCAGTGTTTTTGAACATAATTAATATGTCTCTATTAACAGGACATGTACCACAGTCTTTTAAAGTGGCAGTAATTAAATCTATACTTAAAAAACCTTCACTTGATTCTGGGATTTTGGCCAATTGTAGACCAATATCTAACCTCCCCTACTTTTCCAAGATCCTCGAAAAAGTAGTCGCCAATCACCTTGCACTTTTTTTAGAAAATAATTCTATATTTGAGAAATTTCAGTCAGGTTTCAGAAAACACCACAGCACAGAGACAGCCTTAGTGAAAGTTACTGATGACCTCCTTATGGCATTTGACAAAGGTCTTGTCTCTGTCCTTGTCTTATTGGACCTTAGTGCTGCCTTTGACACCATTGACCACCATATTCTGATAGAGATTTGAACAGCAAATTGGTTTGAAAGGAACAACGCTAAGATGATTCCAGTCTTATTTATCAGGCCATTCCCAGTTTGTCTATATCCATAACAAGTCCTCTATCCAGACCACGGTTAGTTATGGAGTTACGCAGGGATCGGTACTTGGAGTAGTACTGTTTACATTATACATGCTGCCTTTGGGAAACATTATGAGGAGATATTCTATTCATTTTCATTGTTATGCTGACAACACTCAATTATATCTATCCATTAATCCAGATGATCCCAGCCATCTGGGTTCACTCCAGGAGTGTCTTTTGGATATTAAAACCTGGATGAACTACAACTTTTTATTTCTGAATACAGATAAAACTGAAGTCATTGTTCTTGGCCCCAAACATGCTTGAAGTACTCTTAGTAGTAAGATAACAACACTAGATGGCATTGCACTGGCTTCTAAGTTTTCTGCTAGGAATCTTGGAGTTGTCTTTGACCGAGATATGTCTTTTAACCTTTTAACTGTCAGGTTTAACACACCCCTAGTGGCACAGCGCAGCAACTGCGCCTGTCAACTGAATCTGAAATCCCTTTAACTCCCCAGCTGTACTGAGGATTTATACTGATCATGCCAGTTCAGAAGGTGGCAGACACATGTTGGAGGAATCATGGCTGACACGGAATACACCAAAGAAGAAATCCTTCTTTTTTTTTTTTTCTTCTTTGAGATCAGAAAACAAATATGGCCACCATCCATCGTCACATAAGACAATCATATTCAGCGTCATGTATCATAAATTCCTGCGGAATACAAACAAAATTGACATGGGATAATCATAAGAGTTTCTAGATGTGGGAGAGAAAGCACAAATGACCGACAGAACGCAAAATAACAACCACGATGGATGAAAACGGACTGGCCACGCCAGTGAACAAGCCCCCTTCACCAATAGTAAGTGATGAATTTCTTTTTTTCTTTACATTGTACTGATTTTCTGGTTCATATACTTTGAAGATAACAAAATGCCCCTGTCCAAAAAGCGATATCAATAAACAGAACCATGCTTTGTCTAGTATGTCCAAAGTCCACTTTTGACTGAGTTATGTAATTTGATATAGCTGCCACAGCATTATGCAAATTAGATGTGTAAATTTACTCCTATCTGAAACTTTGGATCATATTGTACATCTTTCTAATTGACAGTAAGCCATTATCTCTTGCAACTTTCAAGTTATAGCCTTGGAAGGCTGACATCTGATCTGAATATTTTCTTGACAAAAAATCATTACCACTCTTGACCACTAGGGGTTATGTCGCCAAACGGCGCCTGTGACAGTTAATGTTAACTCTCATATACAGCAAACAACTAAGACTACCTTCTTCCATTTACGTAATATTTCTAAAATCAGGTCCATCCTGTCTCATAAAGATGCAGAGAAAAACCTGTCCATGCCTTTGTCACCTCTAGGCTAGACTATTGTAATTCACTTTTATCAAGCTGTCCTAATAAGTCCATAAAGTTTCTCCAACTCATTCAGAATGCAGCTGCACGTATCCTGATGAGAACAGGGAGAAGAGATCACATTACCCCAGTTTTAGCTTCTTTACATTGGCTCTCAATAAAATATAGAATTGAATTCAAGACATTACTCCAAACTTATAAAGCCTTAATGGTATGGCTCCTTCTTACCTGCAAGAACTCATAGTTCCATATCATCCAACCAGAGCTCTGCACTTCCAAAAATCCAAACTACTAGTGGTCTCCAAGGTCTCCAGAAGTAGATTGGGAGGTAGAGCTTTCAGTTATTAAGCTCCCCTCCTGTGGAACCATCTTCCCAGTTCAGTTTGGGAGGCAGACACTCTCTCTTTATTCAAGAGTAAGTTGAAATCTTTTCTCTTTGATTAGGGCTTATAGTTAAAAATGTTGCAGCTGCCAGGCCTTCACTCGCACGTGGAGCCTAACCTGGCTTAATACTGGAATGTCTGGCTGTAAATGTTCATGTTGAATTGTATTTGTTACGCTTGTTTTGAATGTAGCTACTGCCAAGCCTCCTACTTTGTACTTCTTTTTTCAACCCAGCTGGTCGAGGTGGATGGCCATCCTCTATGAGCAATGGTTTCACTCGAGGTTTCTGCCCATTAAAGGGAAGTTTTTCCTCGTCTGTGTCGCCACAGTGCTTGCTCTTAGGGGTCTCTGCTGGGTTCTATAAATTTGAGAGCATGGCCTAAACCCACTCTTTTTTTGTAAAGTGCCTTGAGATAACTTGTGTCGTGATTTGGCGCTATATAAATAAATAAGATAAGATAAGATAAGATAAGCCTTTATTAGTCCCACAATGGGGAAATTCCAGGATTGCAACAGCACAGGGACAGCAACACTCAGAGCAACAATCAGAAGGCAAGAAAAAACAACATCTAGCAAACATATGTCCATATTACTATAAATGTATATATATAGACACACAGTGCAGAGCATTATGGCTGGTGGATGTGCAGCAGAAAGTCTAAGCTCTCTCTCCGCGGATGCAGCGGGCCAGCTGGAAGTCTTTGGGCATGATGGTGACCCCCTTAGCGAAGAAGAGACCACCAGGTGGGTCTCGCTGGTCTCCTGCAGAGCCATGACGGCGAAACTCAGGAAACGCAGGACGGTCTTGAAGTCCTGAGCGATCTCCTTCACCAGGCGCTGGACGGGCAGCTTACGGATGAGCAGCTCCGTGGATTTCTGGCAGCGACGGATCTCTCTCAGAGCCACGGACCTGTGACGGCGAGGCCTCTTCACTCTGCTGGTGGCCAGAGCGCCTCTCCGAGCAGCCCTGGTGGCTAGCTGTCTCCTGGGGGGCTTCTTCCTCCAGTAGATTTTACGGGCGGTCTGCTTGGTTCTTGCCATCGCTCTTTATTATTCTGTCTTATATTTCTTTCACGCCGCCTAAACTCCAGCCCAGCACCCGTTTCGTTTTCGCTACAGCTCCCGGTATGTCGAGTTTCCCATTAGCACCGGGCGGCGGCCAAGTGCTAGCTAGCACTAGCTCCTCCCCGCTGTATCGTCTCCCGCTGCAAACCGTGGCTCCGTCCGCCGACCCGGGAGACCCCCGGGGTGATCCGTGCGTCCGTGATATATATACAGAGTGAAAGGTGTAGAAAGAAGAAGGAAGATAAAAAAAAAAGGCTGTTGCAACAGGCAGCCGACTCGTGTGGCGCCGCCGGTCCGGCAGAGCCGGAACCGGAAAAAAAAAAAAAAAAAAATTGAATTGAATTAAAAATTGAGTTAAAGAGCTGGTCCGATGTGCCACGGCCAGGATGAAAATCATATTGCGCCTCCTGATCCCGAGTTTCGAACAACGGTTGGACTCTCCTTTCCAGTACCATGGCATAGACCTTCCCAGGGAGGATGAGGAGTGTGATCCCTCTAAAGTCGGAGCAAACCCTCTGGTCCCCTTTTTTGAAGACAGGAACCACCACCCCAGTTTGCCATGCCAAAGACACTGCCCCCGACCTCCACGCAATGGTGCAGAGGCATGTCAACCATGACAGCCCTACAACATCCAGGGCCTTGAGGTACTCAGGGTGAATCTCGTCCACCCCCAGGGCCTGGCCACCAAAGAGATTTTTAACCACCTTTGGACCTCAGCCCCTGTGATAGGTGAGTCATCCCCCTCGTCCACAAGCCCTGCTTCATCTGTGGAAGGCGTGTCAGTGGGATTTAGGAGATCCTCGAAGTATTCCTTCCACTGCCTGACAATATCCCCAGTCGAAGTCCGCAATGCCCCATCCGCACCAAACACAGTGTGGACAGGGAACTGCTTCCCCCTCCTGAGCTGCCGAACAGTTTGCCAGAATCTCTTCGAGGCCAACTGAAAGTCTTGTTCCATGGCTTTACCAAACTCCTCCCATACCCGAGTTTTTCCTTCAGCAACTATCTGAGCTGCACTCCGTTTGGCCTGCCGGTACACCTCAGCTGCTTCGGGAGTCCCACAAGCCAATCAAGCTTGATAGGACTCCTTCTTCAGCTTAATGGCCCCCCTCACCACTGGTGTCCACCACTTGGTTTGGGGGTTGCCACCACAAGATGCACCGATGACCTTGCAGCCGCAGCTCTGGGCAACCGCTTCAACAATGTAGGTGGAGAACATCACCCATTCGGACTCCATGTCTCCAGACTCCCTTGGAATATGGTTGAAGTTCTTCTGGAGGTGGGAGTTGAAGACCTCCCAGACAGGGGCCTCAACCAGACATTCCCAGCATACCCTCACTATACGTTTGGGTCTACCAGGTCTGAATGTCATCCTCCTCTGCCATTGGATCCAACTCACCACCAGGTGGTGATCAGTTGATAGCTCTGCACCTCTCTTTACCCGAGTGCCCAAGACATATGGTCACAGGTCTGATGACACGATAACAAAATCGATCATCGACCTGCGACCTAGGGTGTCCTGGTGCCAGGTGCACATATGGACACCCCTATGCTTGAACATGGTATTTGTTATGGACAAACTGTGGTTAGCACAGAAGTCCAATAACTGAAAACCACTCGGGTTCAGATCCGGCAGGCCGTTCTTCCCAATTACCCCCCTCCAGGTTTCACTGTCGTTGCCCACATGCGCATTGAACTCCCCCAGTAGGACAAAGGAGTCTCCAAGAGGAGCACTCTCCAGCACCCCAGTCAGAGACTCCAGAAAGGGTGGGTACTCTGAACCATCACTTGGTGCATAGGCAGAAATGATGGTCAGGACCCGTTTCCCAACCTGAAGGCGCAAGGAAACAACGCATGCGTCCACTGGAGAAAACTCCAATATAGAGGCAACAAGGTGAGGGGATACAAGAATACCCACCCCTGCTCATTGCCTCTTGCCCGGGGGAACTGCAGAGTAGGCCAAGCTCCAGTCCCTCTCCAGGAGACTGGTTCTGGAACCGGAGCTGTGTTCTGAGGTGAGGCCAAGTATATCTAGCCGGTATGTCTCAACCTCATCCACCAGCTCAGGCATCTTCCCCCCCAGGGAGGTGACATTCCACGTCCCAAAAGCCAGTTTAGGAAGCCTGGGATCAAGTCCTCCAAGGTCTCTGCCTTTGACCGCCACCTGATCCACATAGTTGCATAGATCCACATAGTCCTGTTGCAATCCTGGAATTTCCCCATTGTGGGACTAATAAAAGCTTATCTTATCTTGTAGCACCGGACCCCCATGGTCCCTCTTGCAGGTGGTAAGCCCACTGGAGGGCGGACCCATGTACAATTAAATCAGTAGCAGCCAAAACTGCATCAATAAGCATTGCTTTTGCTTCAATTGTTATAAGTACATTTTAGAAATATAAATGTATTATAGCATCAACACAAACATTACTGGATTTAAAACCCCATAAAAATTGATATTTTAAAATACAATATTTGAGATTACAGTAAAAAAAAACATCAAAAATGTCAGTGTTAAAATAACTAAGGTTAGGGTATTATGTTTAACGACAGCAGTATTGTTATCAGAGTAATCATTAAACAGCATTAAACAGCTTTCTGTATTATGGCATTCTGGGAGGGTTTTGGCTGGTGGACAAATAGATGTCTTTATTATTAACTAATTCCATTATTTTATATGTGAGGGGAAATTTTAAATGTTATTTTTGTCATTTTTAAGTTCTAAGTGTCAAAACTACCTGAATATAAATACCTGAATATCCACCCTCCAAATGTTCTTCTTTATGAGAAAATTTTGACAATTTGGAAATTTTCCTTCAGTGTGGGGATTGTTATAAATGCTGCAAAACAGCCATTTAAGTGTATTTGAATTCTCAGATTACAAAGTTTAACAAAGAAATTCATGTTTATACTCATGATACTGGCTCATTAAAGATTTCCTCAGACTCACTTCTAGTTATTGTAGGAGACTGAAACTGCTCATGTTTAATAACATATATCTCTTTAGGTCATGTAGTAATTTACCGTTCTGAACTCCTGAGAGTTTCTCTTTTACAGATGGTAAGGTGGAGTAAGGTGTGATAATAGAGCCAGTTGACTGCAGAGCGGTCATCAGTTCCTGTACTGGAGAGGCCAGACACCATGGGAAATGTCCAATGAGATGAAAGAGACTTCTGGGGAGGATGCCCCATCGTATGATGTAACCAAGCTCTAGCATCAGTGGCGGTGGGTGATAATTTATTTTTTTTTTTTGGGGGGGGTGCACTTGGACGTGATGGATGAAATCATCAATCATCAAGGACCCTCACAGACCAGAGCAAAACACACAAATATAAAATCAAAAGGCTGAGGACAGAATAAATTCAGAAAACAGAACACTTTAATGAAAACTAAAGTACTTTGCTGTCAGATGTGTTAAAGTAGTTGAAAATTTTAACAAGAACAATTCCATATCATCTGATACATTGGGCCTCATGCAAAAACGTGTTAGTATGTGAAAATCCCACATACTTTTGTTAGTAAGACATGTTAGTATGAACAAACTACTTCAGATTCAACAAACACTCGTACGTCCTACAAAAGTGTGTAAACAGTCCTGGTAAATATGGTGACTCACACCCCTGTATAAGTGAGTGCATGTTCACTAGTATTGAAGATTTGCATAAATGAGGCCCTAAAACTAAAACTACCATATAAGGCCCTGCTTCCCATCGTCTGGCCAGAGGTTTCATTCACAAAAATGGTTTCAGGGTGTAAGAAAAAAATTCTTGAGGGAAAGTGGAGTTGTCCTGTCTGAGATCCAAAAGGTAAAAAAAAAAAAAAGTAATTTAAGTAGCATCGGCAGTGGAATCAAAGGACTAGAAAAAGTAAAGGAATCCATCAGATTCTAGGAGATATTTCAGATGGTCCTGTTAAGGCACTTTTCCACTTGGCCCAGTTTGGCTTCGTTTGGCCTTGTTTCGCAGGTTCGGCCTCCTTTGCCCGCTTTTCCATTCGGCACCCAATGGCCTAACAGTTCTGTTATTTCGGAACTGTTCCACTTTTATCGGCACCAATCGAGAGTAGGTCCGAAGGGTACCGGCATGGTTTCGTCACACCACTGCTGGCCATTCATTGGTCTGGGCGTAGCGTCATAAGAGTGGGCTGACTTTCCAGAATCGCTTGCTGGCCGCCATTTCCAATTTTTCGTCAGTGAGCCCGCGAACAAGTGATATTATAAACAACAACGATAGAATGGCTTAACAGAAATCAGCAGAAATCTAACACCGCGGTCCAGCAGAGTTTTCTGTGCATTTCGGCTGATGAGAGAATGCAGAGGGAAGCAGACTGAGCTTGCAGTGCGGCGCACAAGCAGACCCACCACAAAATAGACGGAGACGCACCGGGAATTAGACCCAGCCACCTGAATTGAATTGAATGTACAGCCGCGACGCACCCAACTTCAGCAGCTGAAGCCGTGATATTGTGATATACAGGACGGTGAGTGATGTGATATTCATGTTTTATGTTGTTTTTTCCAACAGTGGAAAGTTCACTTAGGACAGACGAAAACTTAATCGTGTTTAAACGATGACCTAGCTCAATGCTACGTCCGTCCTTGTATGTTGCTTTTTTCAGGTTCAGGTTCAGGTTACTTTATTTGTACCCGTAGGTAGATTTGTTTTGCAGTCTGGTGACATCCATATTTACAAACCACAGCTACATTCAACATAGACACAAACACAGGCACACATGAAATTGACTATAAACATGATAAAAATACTCAAGGCTCCATCAATCAAGGTATAAAAAGACAAAGAGATGAGAGAAAAACCAGAGGTAAGAGAGAAGAGTCATATTAAAAGTTAAAAACTAGTCAAAGAGGTTAAAAACTCAAAGGTCTAAAACCCAATAAAATATTTAGAACCCAAGTAACATCCTACAAAAATAAGTAAATATAAAATGGAGTTAATAAATAGGTAAGATAAGCCTTTATTAGTCCCACAATGGGGAAATTCCAGGATTGCAACAGCGCAGGGATAGCAACACTCAGAGCAACAATCAGAAGGCAAGAAAAAAAGAAGAACAGCTAGTATACACATATATATATATATATATATATATATATATATATATATATATATATATATATATATATATATATACTGTATATATACTGTATATATAGACACACAGTGCGGAGCATTGTGGTTGGTGAATGTGCAGCAGAAAGTCTAAGCTCTCTCTCCCTCCGCGGGTGCGGCGGGCCAGCTGGATGTCTTTGGGCATGATGGTGGTGACCCTCTGGGCGTGGATGGCCCACAGGTTGGTGTCCACGAAGAGACCCACCAGGTAGGCCTTGCTGGCCTCTTGCAGAGCTATGACGACGGAGCTCTGGAAGCACAGGTCGGTCTTGAAGTCCTGAGCGATCTCCCTCACCAGGCGCTGGAAGGGCAGCCTACGGATGAGCAGCTCCGTGGATTTCTGGTAGCGACGGATCTCTCTCAGAGCCACGGTACCGGGCCTGTAACGGTGAGGCTTCCTCACTCCGCCTGTGGCCGGAGCGCTTTTTTCGAGCAGCCTTGGTGGCTAGCTGCTTCCTGGGGGGCTTTTTCCTCCAGTAGATTTACGGGCGGTCTGCTTGGTTCTTGCCATCGCTCTTTATTATTCTGTCTTATATTTCTTGCACGTCGCCTAAACTCCAGCCTGGCACCCGCGTCGTTTTCGCCACAGTTCCTCGGCATGCCGAGCTTCTCCGTTAGCACCGGGTGGCGGTTGGAGCTAGCTAGCCAGCTAGCTAGCTTTTCCCTGCTGTATCCTCCCCTGCTGCAAACAGTGGCTCCGTCCGCCAACTCGGGAGACCCTTGGGGCGATCTGTGTGTCCGTGATATATATATATAGAGTGAAAGGTGTAGAAAGAAGAAGGAAGATAAGAAAAAGGCAGTTGCAAAAGGCAGCCAACTCGTGTGGCGCTGCCGGTCTGGCGGAACCGGAACCGGTTCCGACTGACTTTTTCACCAGCTGCCGGTCGCTGCGTGCGCATGCGCCCAATTGAATTTGTGTTGACAATATCTGATGGAATAAGCTAGTTGTAATCCTGGTTAAAAAGGTGTTGTTGTTTTTTTTGTTTTTTTTTTTACATGTTGCACTTTCGTGCTGTGCATGTACTTAATTTGTGTGTATTTCATTGTAGAGTCCAAACAGGATCTGCTCGGAATGGTGACGTTTTGACACCAATGTATTGTGACAGGTAAACAACACATTGTAATTTCTCTCCTACCATTTTGACCGACAATTTAGGTACCTAATTAGGTATAATTTAGGTACCTAAATTATGTGCAATATATTGTTACAGCTTGTTCAACTCTTTGACAGCAGCAGGAACAAAGCTGTTTTTGTAGCGCTGGGTTTTACTTTTTGGGACAGCAAACCTCCGTCTTGAGGGAAGAAGCTGAAAGTTGCAGTGCAAAGGGTGGGAGTCATCATTTAAAATGGAGGTAGCCATCCTCTGTACTTGTCTGGTGTACAGGGATGTCAGGCTCAGCTGTGAATCACCAAGCAAACGACTGGACCATCTAACTACCTGATCCAAGGATTTCCTCTGTTTCAGTTTTATCTGACCAAACCAAGACACTAAAGGAAAGGATAAAACAGATTCAATAAAAGCCCGATAAAACATTGTCATTATGGTTCGGTCAATTTGGAAGCTTGCAAGTTTTCTCAAGCAATGCAAATGTTGCTGACCCTTTTTGCACACCCTTTCACAGTTCTCTTCAAAGTTTAAATTACTATCAATAATCGTCCCAAGATTCCAGACACTCAGAACAGAAAAGAGTGACAGTGGCATCCTCCACTCCTCTGTGAGGCCTATAGGCAAACTGCAGAGGATCCAATGCATGCTCAGTCTGCTTTAGGACCTCACATCTGACCAGTTTTTCAAAAATTTTCATTAAAATTGAAGTCAAAGCAACTGGTCTAAAGTCGTTTACCGTTTTAGGACAGCTGGATTTTGGAACGGGAACAACCACGGCTTCTTTCCAGATCTTAGGCACATGTTGTGTTTGTAAGGACTTATTGAAAATGTAATAAAATATAGGACTCAGTTCATGTGCACAGGACTTTACCAAGCGCCCACATATATTATCAGGGCCCTGACTTTTGTTCACTTTTACAGCGCAGAACTCCCTTTTAACATCCTGCACCTCAATATTAAAGTGCTGATTGTCTTTGAGTTTCTGTTTCAAATCTTGGGTTTCAGTGCTAAAATCAAAGGAGTCAAAACGACCATAAAAACAATTAAGAGCATTAGCCAGCTCTGTGTCTGAATTAAAACCATCTAAAAACACAGGATTACTGCGCTCTGTGCTCTGAAGGCCTGCAATAATTTTCATATTGGCCCAGGCTGAACCAAGTTTCTTTGTTGCCATCTTGCTTTCCAATTCTGATTTATAATTCTGTTTTGCTCTTAAAATTTCGGACTTCAGCTCTTTTGTGGCAACCTGTAGCTCAGAAACAGACCCCTGTTTAAAAGCAAGTGCTTTCCTCTGTAAGCAGGATTTAACTGATTTTGTAACCCATGGCTTGTTGTTGGGATATATTTTGACACGTTAACGTGGAACGATCTTATTTTTACAGAAAGCCATGTATGAGCATGTGACGTCCACCAAAGAGTCCAAATCATCTCCGCAGGCCAGTGTGAACATCTACCAGTCTGTACAGTCAAAGCATTCCTGGAGGCTGTGCACTGAATCCTCTGTCCACACATCAATGTCTCTCATCTCTACTTTGCCTCTTCTGAGAGCAGTTTTATATGTGGGCAGCAAATGTACACAGTTGTGATCTGAGGATCCTACAGGAGGAAGGGGGACTGATTTATAGGCCCTCTCTATGGATCCATAGCACAGGTCCAATGTCTTTTTTCGCCTGGTTGGGCAGGAGACATACTGATAAAAGTTTTTAAGTGTCTTCTTTAAAGAAACATGGTTAAAATCCCCAAGAATGAAGTTTGGCGCCTCTGGAGAAATTGATTGCAGCCGCTGGATCACATCAAAGATGGTGCTGGAGGCGGCGTCAGTGTCTGCCCTCGGGTGAATGTACACAGTTGTGATGAAAAGCTGGGGGAAGTCGCGAGGCAAATAAAAGGGGCGTAGTGACACAGACAGCAGCTCCACATCGGGTGTACAGATGCGCTCTCTGACTGTGACAGATGTGCAGTACTGCTTATTAATGTTTAAACATACGCCGCCCCCCTGACGTTTCCCCGTTACCCCTTCCTGCCGATCCGAGCGCAGTGGAGCTCCAAAGCTGTCAACCCACAGGTCTGCGTCTCGGTCATGCGCATTAAGCCAAGATTCGGTGAAGGCCATGACGCAGTAGTTCTTAACCTCTTGCGCTCCGTTGTACCGCGGGCGGGCAAGTCTCCGCGTCCTAGGGCGCACGAGGGCGCACTCGTGCATCCTCGCGCGCTCTCGGACGCATGGTCCTGATGGTGGTGATGTAGTTGGTGTTGGCGTCCAAGCGCCACTGAAAAAAAAAGCTGCAGACACAGCCGCGAACAGATTAGTTCATCTGATTGACCTCTCATTCGACTAATAAGAGCCTTGAATTGGGTTTCTGAAACCTTGAAGAACCAATGAATGAAAACCTAGGAAGGAGGACCCGCCTCCCAACGATTTGAATGCAGTGAGCCAATTGAAGCAGAGAAGTTCGCGAGCTGTTTTTTTTTAAGGCTGGGTGAAGACTGGCTGCTGGAGCGGATCAAAAAAGGACGCAGGAAGAGCCCCACAGACCCGGCAGCATGGAGACCATCCACAAATGCAACCTGTGTGACAGGGAGTGCCATTCGTGGATCGGCATGTTCGGCCACAGGCGGTGCTTATTTTGTATTGGTTCCAGCAGAGTAGACGTTATGATTTCTTCCATGGTCATCATAGACCGACGGAGGCTGACGACGAAGGCTGAGTGACACACACACCTTCGCCAGTCTTTTTTTAATTACTACTGTTATTTGTTTTGAAAAATTGTTCGCCAAAAACCACAATCATGGAAGCACAAAACCGCAATAATGGAATTATGTTTTGATCGGGTCGCGAGACCAGAACCAGAGCGGACCAGCGTCGCGTTCGTCTGACAATGAGGAAGATAAGTTGGCAAGGACTCTGCTGCTGTGAAGAGGTAAGGTGTTATAAGCTAAATTATTCTCTATCCCTGAAAATTGTAATCCAAAATGACTTTTGACCGATCGGTAAATTACAACTGTGCGGCGCACGAAGTCTGAAGTTAGTGCGCCACGGTTCAAGAGGTTGCTCGCCGCGTACAGGCTGTGAACGCCCCCCCCCCCGCTATTCTTCTGCAGCGAGGGGGGGGGAAGCCGCGGTGATTGTGCTGCTGTCCCACATCACCACATGAGGCTAATCCGTTGTGTAGCGATGGCTGAAGTCCATCCTCTGTAGTGAGCGGGGGGGGGGGACAAACCCCCCCCCCCCCCCACACACACACACAGACAGCCCTGAGTGTGACCTTTCATTAGAGCCTAAAATGAAGCTTCTATATTGAATCATTCAGAAGTTACAGATGTTTTTCCAAACTGTGCCATTTGGCACAATTTGGCACAGTTCCAAAACGCCTGGGAACAACCTGAGAACAAAGCTGTGTAATATATTCATTTTTTGCGGTATTGTTACAAAATTTGGACCTCAGCTGGATAACACTTGGTTCTACATTTCTGTTGCATTTTCCAGCCCAGATCTGAAGCTGTGTGTTATTTGCAAGCATTTGTATCCAAACAAACACCCAGGCCAAATTTATTTTCTTCAAGTTCACTATGTTTAGATGACTGTAACTCAGTGGCCGGAGCACTTAGAGAGATTATGTTTATTTTGCAAAAAATTCAAAGTGTTTTCTTTTAAATGAGACAACCCCATGAAGATGCTGCAAAGGGTTGAAGAACAGCTTTCGATTTACTTTGGGCACATTTTTTTTGGCGTTTTTAGGAAAATTGACCGGAGTGCAAGGGGTTAAAGTCCTTCTGGTAGCGTACGTTCCCTTGAATTTCATCCACCTTGTTTCTCAGAGATTGTACATTCCCAAAAATCATAGAAGGAAGAGGAATGTTACCAAACTGACGTCTTCTCAGGCACAATTTCACACCTCCACGCTTTCCGCGTTTCCTTCTTCCGTCTCTCCCGTCTCTCTTTTCACCACTGTGTCCGTCTCTCAAAATAAAGTCCGGCAGTTGCGGCTTAGGCTCAATCACAGCCGCTGCATCAACCGTGTTTAAATGCAGCAACATGTCCCTGGAATAATGTATCCTGCCCGCCATGATGCTGAACGCGTTTACTTCAGAGACAAAGAGCCAGAGGACAAGTAGCAGCAATACAAAAAAGGGGAGGAAGTCCATGTTGATGGAACCAGGGAGCTCTTCACCATACAGTCCACAAACATTCCAGGACAGAAACGACACAGAGAATATCGTAAAAACACATTAAAGTGCCTAAAACAAGACACACAGACGACGGACTTTTTCACTAGCTGCCGGTCGCTGCGTGCGCATGCGCCCAATTGAATTTGTGTTGACAATATCTGATGGAATAAGCTAGTTGTAATCCTGGTTAAAAAGGTGTTGTTTTTTTTTTTTGTTTTTTTTTACATGTTGCACTTTCGTGCTGTGCATGTACTTAATTTGTGTGTATTTCATTGTAGAGTCCAAACAGGATCTGCTCGGAATGGTGACGTTTTGACACCAATGTATTGTGACAGGTAACCAACACATTGTAATTTCTCTCCTACCATTTTGACCGACGCGCGCACTCCTGGGTGCGCCAAAGAGTGAATCGAGTTAAACACACGGCGGCACCATGGGGCCGGGACCATGGGGCGCGGGCGACCCGTGGAGACATCGCAGATTGGGGGGGCATGCCGTCTTGCAGCACCCTGCTCTCCAGCCTTAACCCTGTTGGTCCAGACTGGAGCACGCGCACGTCCGCGTCACTAACCTGCTCCGCGGCCATGGCTGCGTAATCTATCCCCACGCAGACCGGGGCCACCACGGCGCGCGAGAGGCAGTCTGCCACTACATTCAGTTTACCAGACACATGCTGAATATCGGTAGTAAACTCTGAGATCGCGGCCAGCTGTCTCTGCTGCTGGCCCGACCACGGTTCTGAAACCTTGGCCATTGCGAATGTTAGCGGCTTGTGGTCAACGAACGCGGTGAAACTGTGCCCTTCCAACCAGAACTGGAAGTGACGAATGGCCAGGTGGAGAGCCAGCAACTCTCTGTCGAACGCGCTGTATTTACGTTCGCTGTCGCGCAAAGTCCTGCTGAAAAAGGCGAGCGGCTGCCAAGCCCTGGCTACGCGCTGCTCCACGACAGCCCCTATGGCCACATCTGAAGCGTCAGTGGTGAGCGCTATGCGAGCCGTTGGGTCTGGATGTGCCAGCAATGCGGCGCTTGCCAGGGCTGCTTTGACTTCCGAGAATGCCCGCTTTCACTCCGGGGTCCATTCGACCCTATCCGCGGGTTTTTGTTTTTTGAGCGCGGCGTACAATGGTTGCATGAGCTGGGCTGCGCGGGGAAGGAAACGGTTATAAAAGTTCACCATTCCCAAAAATTCTTGTAGCGCCCTGACCGTTTGCGGCCGTGGAAAATCCGCCACTGCACGCACCTTGTCAGGCAGCGGGATTGCACCTTCGGGAGAGACGCGGTGCCCCAAAAAATCAATCTCCGTCACTCCGAGCTGACATTTCGCTGGGTTGATTATTAACCCGTGCTCTTCCAACCTCCGGAAAACTGTCGTGAGGTGGGTTTCGTGTTCGTCTTCAGACTCGCTGGCTACTAGGAAATCGTCCAGGTAGACGAACATGAACGAGAGATTGCGCAGCACTGCATCCATCATGCGCTGGAACGTCTGTGCCACTCCTTTTAATCCGAATGGTATGCGCAGGAACTCGAATAAACCGAACGGAGTTATTACCGCTGTTTTGGGTATGTCCTCAGCGCGCACTGGGACTTGGTGGTAACCGCGGACCAGATCTATTTTGGAAAAAATGCGCGCTCCGGCAAGGTGAACGGAAAAATCCTGTATGTGAGGAATTGGGTAGCGGTCGTGTGCTGTGGCGTTGTTCAACCTGCGGAAATCCCCGCACGGTCGCCACGAACCCTCAGCTTTAGGGACCATGTGTAGCGGGGATGCCCATGGGCTGTTTGAGCGCCTGATGATGCCCAACCTTTCCAGGTTGGCGAACTCCTCGCTCGCTATGGCCAGTTTAGCTGCGTCCAAGCGCCGAGGTCGTGCAAAAACGGGCGGCCTGGTGGTGGTGATAAAATGCTCCACCCTGTGTTTAGCGATGGCTGCCGAAAACATCGGGACTGTGAGTGCTGGGAACTGGGTGAGCAGTGTGTGGAACTTACCGCCTGCTGCTGTGACGTTGGCTTGTGCTGTTGGCCGGGTCACTCAAGCTATACAGGGGAGAGAGTCGAAAGAATTAACTAGGCGCCTGTTAGCAACATCAACCAGTAAACCATGTGCACACAGAAAATCAGTCCCCAGTATATGGTAATTCAATGCTGCTATGACAAAAGTCCACTCATATGTACGGCCGTGTAGAGACAAGAGTAGAGTCTTCTCACCAAAGGTCTTAATCTCCGAGCCATTTGCTGCCGCCATCTCAGGGCCGCTAGATCCTGCCAGCCGGTCAGCGTAGGTCGGCTGGATGAAACTCTTCTGGGCGCCGGTGTCCATGAGGAAATGCCTCCCCGAGCGTGTGTCCGTCAGGTAGAGCAGCTTGTTCTCCTCCCCGAGGGTCGCGGCTGCTACCGACCCCCGGTCTTGGCGTTTTCCCGAGCACTTGAATTGGCATGGTGATGTACATCTGCGAGCCTTCTCTCTGAAGCAGCAGTGGTAGAAACAAAGCGTGTCTCCCTCGCGGTCCTTGGCCCCCGCTGCTGCTGCCGTCGGTGGCTCCTTGCCTCCTCTGGTCGTCTCGCTGAGCTCCGTCGCTGCCGCAATGGTCGTGAACGCCCTGGTGGCGATGATGATCCGGTCTGCCTCCCGGGCTAGCACATGAAAGTCCCAATCGGCCAGCAACGGCGAATTGGCCAGGGCCGCTCTCGCTGCTGTCGGAAGTTTCCGGAGGAAGAGGTGGGTAAACAGAAAGTGGTTGTCGTCCGTGCCCCTTAACATCAGCATCTTCTCCATGAGGTCTATTGCCGACCCATCTCCCAACTCGGTCCGCGTCAGGAGCCTCTCTGCCCTCTCACCATCCGAGAGAGTGAAGTGCTGGATGAGTGCAGCCTTTAGCGCCTCGTACTTGTTGCGGGTTGGTGGCTGATCGAGCAGGCTCGCTACGTGCCGAGCTGTGCGGGCGTCGAGCACTGTGACCACATAGTAGAACTTAGTGTCATCTGCCGTTATTCCCCGGAGGGCGAAATGTGCCTTGATGAGGTGGAACCAAGAGCGCGGGTTGTTCTGCCAGAAATCCGGTAGCTTGACTGCGACCGCACATGCGTGGCTGGAGGTTCCCGTCGAGGTCGGCTCCGGGGATCTTGACTCGTGTTCCATGATACGTCTTGGGTCACCAGTGTGGAGCGTGTAAATGAAGAGGCAGATTTGTTTCAGACGATTTATTACACACTCTCACATCTTCAAGCATAGACAGAATGACATTCCAGCAGAAGCCCCTCTCTTAAATATCATGGCATTCTTCTAGAATCTTCTCACACACAAAAGATGACCTTCGCGTCACATTGCATTCAACCCACTCATCCTTAACACCTCCCTGTTATCTCACTAGGGAACCCCTGCTCTTTGTTCCTGTCTGAGATGGTACACAATTAGGCTCTCCCCAGGTGCCACAACATCATATTTATAGTAAAATCTTTTGCTTTTTAAAGCGAGGTAGTCGGACACGCAAAAGCCGATGGTGTATAGAACACGTATATTAGGATTTGTATGTGAAATGTCGGCATCGAAACTGCTCCCGTTTAGCTGTAATTAATATTCAAAAATGATATTTTCGGGAGGAAAGAATTCAAGCGTCCCTGCATTTGTTTACTTCTTGGGGCAGTCGCCGGAGAGCGAGCCATGTGCAAAATGCGATTGTGTTGTTAATATAGCACATTTTTTGTGGAAATGTTACTATTATTGGCTGCACGGTGGCGCAGTGGTTTAGCACTGTGGCAGCACAGTTTTACCCTCGGCCGGGGGATCGCGGGGATCATGAGATCGTGGGTTCGATCCCAGCCCCCGACCAACAGTGAGCTGTGTGGAGTTTGCATGTTCTCCCCGTGTTGCGCGGGTTTACTCCGGGATTTCTCCGGTTTCCTCCCGCACACCAAAAAACATGTAGGTTTAGGGCGCTCGCGCACGCAGCGACCAGCAGCCGGTGACTTGTCACCAGACTGCAAACCAAGTCTACCTACGGGTACAAATAAGTAACAAAAAAAAAAAAAAATATTAGTTGTGAAATGTGTTATAAAACGATTAGTCGACGATACTATGGCTCTTCCTGCTGTTCCCGTTTCACTGTTTTTTTCCGGATGTAAAATACGGGATCCCTACGGCCCATCGGCACACGAAGTATCCTGGCCGATGTAAACGGCCACGGACCAAAAAACATACATTTGCTCGTGGAACAGCTCATTCACACTCGCAGACAATCGCGCTATATGTGTCTGTAGGATTTTCTTTCCATGCACGCAAAAAAAGCATTTTTTTTCCCGGATCCAACTACCTCGCTTTAAGTTAAAGTTTAGGTAAACTGCCAAATTTAAAGTAGCACAATTTCCACTTAATATGAAAGGGACTGAATTGAGATTTATTTGTGTAAATATTAATTACAGAGTAATTGAAAATGAATGGCACATCCAATAGTAGCCACCATAAAATAAACCGCTTGTTTATTTATTTTTATCAGATCACTTCTGTGATCCTTTATGAGTTATAGTTATAATAGTGTATCTTGCACCTTGGGGAATGGGAGTTGTTCAGTCACCATTAGAATTTAGTTTATATGTGTAGTCTGTAGTATTTCATCTTTAAACTCATTCAGTAATAGAACACATTACAAATATTTGAGACCCATTGTAGTGCTTCCTTTTATATTTTAGCAATACAAGCACAAAACACCACTCACACTTGAAACCAGGGCGACACAGCGGTGGCTAAACTTTATTGATAACGTTATTTCACACCATCACAACAACTCAGTATCTAAACTCAGTATAAATGGTGTAGAGGTTGAAAGGGTATCCAAAATTAAAATCCTTGGTGTAATAATTGATAATAAACTGTGTTGGAAGTCACATATTAATTATATTAAAGGTAAAATATGCAAATCAGTCGCAATACTGCGCAGAGTGAAATATTTGCTGAATCAACCCACACTATAGACTTTGTATCATTCATTAATGCTCCCATACATGACATCCATCCATCCATCTTCTACCACTTTTCCAGAGGTCCGGGTCGCAGAGGCAGCAGTTCAAGCAGAGAAGACCAGACTTCCCTCTCCCCAGCCACCTGCTCCAGCTCTTCAGAGAGGATATCAATACCCATACATGACATATTGTACTGAAGTATGAGGAAACACATATAAAACATATATCCAGTCTTTATGCTTCAGAAGAGAGCTATTAGAATAATAAACAAAGCTGCTTACAGGGAACCAACAAACCCACTTTTTCTTAAAAGCTCTCAGGTTGAAAGATCTGGTTGCCTTTAAAACTGCAGTAATAATGTTTAAAGCTAAGAATCTATCACTGCCCGCAAATATCCAAAAGTTGTTCCAAATAACAATATCATTTCAAAGGAACATGTATATTTCAAAAACCTTCAGTGAGAACTACTACCAAGCAACACTGTGTTTCAGTGCAAGGAGTCAGACTGTGGAACGCTTTTGGACCTGAATTAAAATCATGTACAAAGCTTGGACAATTTAAACAAAAACTAAAGGAAGAAATACTCCAAACATACACACGTGGACAAAATTGTTGGTACCCCTCTGTTAATGAAAGGAAAAACCCACAATGGTCACAGCACAGTGACTACTTGTCACCCTTTAAATAGGCCGATTGACTGATTACAAGTTTGTAGACACCTGTGATGTTAATTAGAGGACACATCTTGGTTGAACATGTCCCTATGGTCATGTTCATGTCCCTATGGCCTATTATTTTCAATCTTTTCTAGGAGTACCATCATTTTTGTCCAGGTCTGTTTCATGAGTTTGTTTTTTAAAATAATTCTGTTGAACCACAATTCAAAAGCATTGTTTGATTCCATCCATCCATCCATCTTCTACCGCTTTTCCGGAGGTCCGGGTCGCGGAGGCAGCAGTTCAAGCAGAGAAGCCCAGACTTCCCTCTCCCCAGCCACCTGCTCCAGCTCTTCAGAGGGGATACCAAGGCGTTCCCAGACTAGCTGGGAGACATAGTCTCTCCACCGAGTCCTGGGTCTGCCCCGGGGTCTCCTCCCAGTGGGACGTGCCTGAAACACCTCAAGTGGGAGGCGTCCAGGAGGCATCCTAATCAGATGCCCATACCACCTCAACTGACTCCTTTCAATGTGGAGGAGCAGCGGTTCTACTCTGAGCCTCTCCCGGATGACTGAGCTCCTCACCCTATCTCTGAGGGTGAGTCCAGCAATCCTACGGAGAAAGCTCATTTCAGCCGCTTGTATCCGCGATCTCGTTCTTTCGGTCATTACCCAAAGCTCGTGACCATAGGTGAGAGTAGGAACGTAGATTGACTGGTAAATCGACAGCTTTGCCTTAGAACTAAGCTCCCTCTTCACCACAACAGACCGGTACAACGTCCGCATCACTGCAGATGCTGCTCCAATCCGTCTGTCGATCTCTCGCTCCATTTTCCCCTCACTCGTGAACAAGACCCCAAGATACTTAAACTCCTCCACTTGGGGCAGGAGCCTGTCCCCAACCCGGAGAGGACAATCCACCTTTTTCCGGCTGAGGACCATGGACTCGGACTTGGAGGTGCTGATTCTCATCCCAGCCGCTTCACACTCAGCGGCAAACCGTCCCAGCAACCGCGTCCCTCGTGGATTTTTGTGGGGGGTGCTTCGGGAGTATGGGGTATCGGGCTTGTTGTTACGAGCTATTCGGTCTCTGTACGACCGTTGTGAGAGTTTAGTTCGCATTGCCAACACTCGGTCGGAGTCATTCCCAGTGAGAGTTGGACTCCGCCAGGGCTGCCCTTTGTCACCGGTCCTGTTCATAATTTTTATGGACAGGATTTCTAGGCGCAGCCAGGGAATGGAGGGTGTCATGCATTGTTTGATTTTCATTGGTTAATTTTCATAGAATTTTTATTTATTACCACTTTTGTCAGATTCAAGTTATTTCTGTGACCACTGTGGGTTTTTCTTTCATTAACAGAGGGGTACCAACAATTTTGTCCACGGCTGTATATACAAAACGACATGTAAAATCACATAAGGATTATCATATCCAATCTGTGTTGTGCTGTTGCTTAGTTTTTGTCACATTTTGTCTTGGCTTTGTTCTGATTTGTAATCACTCTTATTTTATTTTTGAATTCTTAGCTGGAACATGGGTGGGCAATATAAGCTGCGGCTTCAGCCATCACCCATTTCGGATAACTTATGTTGAATTGTATAATCCGAGGAGTTCCTGTTTAATTTGACCTTATTGGATTTTTCCCCCTTTGTTCTATTATTCTGTTCCTTTCCTTTAATCTAATCTATCCAAAATAAAGATTCATTCATTTCTCAAGTATGTTTTAAACTTGCTTTAATTATCCACCACCCATTTCTGTCTTTCATCTAGGCAAGGGGAAAACGATCCACCCAAACCGGACCTTGCCTCACTATTTAGAGGTGCAGGCTGAAGATCTGCTGAACCGGGACCAGTATGAGGGGCCGACAAGTTTCTTCTCAGTGAGGCAGCGTGGCTGGCGTGTGTGACCCATTCCAGTTTTTGGCTTTTTTTTGTTTTTTTTTTACAGTTTGAATTTTGCACATTCTAAATAATCTGTAATTTGCTGGTGATTGTAATAAACAATTTAGTGATTTGTGTTTGCATCATGATTTTCTATTTTGTCTTTTCAGACACCGGTGGGAAAAGAGTCAACAGTACGAACCATTTATCAGTGACTTTGAAAATAATGGCTCATTTTTAAGAAAAGCAACCAACACAATTATTTGCTGAAGACTGACATCTGCAAAGGTACAAAGGTTTATTGTCAAACTTCCCAGGGCAATACTACATGAATACATGTATAGTTCACTGTTGAGGCAGAGAATATATATTTATACAGTATCTACATGTAGTCAGCAATACTCAATACGATATATTTCCAGTTAATCCACGTATTTCTCCATGTAACCTTGTGACTGCATTATTTTAATTACTTATAATCCTAAATCCATTTGTTTTGGCTTAAAATGCATCATAATTGCTAAATATATCTTATGCCTAACTCAGTACTGTTTACCTGTTGAAATATATATTTAACGGCTCATATGCTACTATATGGCACCTGATCCATGTTTTGCCACGACACCACTGGCTGGAGCAGGTAAATCCCATGACATCTCAACAGTCTCTCCATGATTATGACACAGATCAGAGCAATTTATTTCACAGGAAGCTAAACATTTCTACAGACATTATAGCCACTTTGCGTTCGTGAACTTGGGGTCACATCACTGTGTTGAACGTTAACGCCGACCGTTTGAAGTGGTATTTTTGCCACAAGAGAGCCATCTGAAACACACACACAGAATACATATTTTAGGACCTAATATCGATAACTTGCCGACATTACAATGTTGTACGGCGGACTTAAAAGCAAAGTAGCATTAGCAATCATTAGCTTACCGTCATACATAATGTAGTTCGCATCCTCATGGCTTCTAAATGCTCCAGTACCTTTCCAGAGTGTGTCGTATTGCGGGTTTGCCTTCTGTTCTCCGTTTTTGCCTTTATTCTGGCAAAAACAGCCAGAGAATGCAGACGCCTCGTATCCTGCCAACTTGTGTTTTGCGTAACGTTACGCTTGATTTACGCCAGTTACACTTGTGACCGACATGAAGACACACACACACACATAGAACCTTATATTTGCATGGTATAATTTGGACATTGATGAAATTATACTGCTTTTGATTATTTGTAATTATTTGTAATTATTTTAATTTTAATTATTACTTGAATCAAAGTATTAAACTTTGTCAACTAATTAAATTTATAGGGTTTATACGGTATAAGATACTTAATTCAGACAAAATACAAAGCCATTTAGTGGAAAGTAGGTTAGAATAACAGCAAACTATTTACACAAAACTCTTAAATTTTGATAGCACCTGTACTAAATTTCACGATACAACAGATCACGTGAACTTGTAGGATTCACCAAATCGATCAAATGTCACATTTATGAACAAATCTGTTTGTACTAATGGTTCTTGCAGGAGCATCAGTAGTAGTGCCCACTATCTGTACAGAAATTTAGCTTTGTCTTTCAAGCTAACAAATTTTTCTCTGACTTTATGGTTAACCTCTTGCACTCCGTTGTACCGCGGGCGGGCAAGTCTCTGCATCCCAGAGCGCACGAGGGCGCTCTCGTGCGCTCTAGGACGCACGATGGAGCTGCGTCCAAGCGAGCACTGAAAATAAAAGCTGCATTTCTGTTCTTCCACTGCAGACACAGCCGCGAACAGATTAGTTCATCTGATTGACCTCTCATTTGACTAATAAGAGCCTTGAATTGGGTTTCTGAAACCTTGAAGAACCAATGACTGAAAACCTAGCAAGAAGGACCCGCCTACCAACGCTGTGAATGCAGCGAGCCAATTGAAGCACAGAAGTTCGCAAGCTGTTTTTTGTAAGGCTGCATGAAGACAGACTGCTGCAGCAGATGAAAAAAGGACACGCAGGAAGAACCGTCACAGACCCAGCAGCACGGAGACCATCCACAAGTGCAACCTGTGTAACAGCGACTGCCATTCGCGCATCGGCATGTTCGGCCACAGGCGGTGCTTTTTTGTTTTTATTCCAGCAGAGTAGACATAGACGTTAGGATTCTCTTCCATGGTCATCATAGACCAACGGAGGCCGACGACGAAGGCTGAGTGACACACACGCGTTCGCCAGTCTTTTTTTAATTACTACTGTTATTTGTTTTGAAAAATCGTTCGCCAAAACCGCAATAATGGAATTATGTTTTGATCAGCTCGCGAGACCAGCGTCGCGTTTGTCTGACAATGAGGAACAAGTTCGCCAGCTCCGCTTTTCCCTCACTGTCTGGTTTGGATCTGCCACTAAACAGGACAAGACCAGACTGCAGCGGATCATTAAGTCTGCGGAGAGGATCATTGGTACCGACCTACCCTCCATTGAGAACTTATATCAGTCCATAACCAGGAAACGGGCGGGAAACATCTGTGCTGACCCATCACACCCCGGCCACAAACTGTTTGAGCTTCTATCTTCTGGTCGTCGTTACAGATCACTGAAGGTCAAAACCACCTGTCACAGGAACAGTTTCTTTCCTCAAGCCATCACTCTGATGAACTCCTAACATTCACCTAGTCCTACCTGTTGCTGTACTCATGACTTTTCATCCATTCTTACATTGCACATAACTCTCACACTGCTTTTTACTTCATTCACATTATATCACTGAATCTGAGTTCACATTGAAATACTGTGTGACTGTATATTTTTTTCATATATTTCTGCAAAGTGTGGGTAGTCTGAGTAAATAACTGCATATATTCCTGTATATATTTGCATCCTTTTATAGAAACGTGGACAGACTGTAATTTACTGTACATACTCTGTTGTCATTGAATCCTTATTTAAATCTTATTTAAATCCTCCACCTGAACAACGAGAGCAAGTTTTTAGCCAAAGTCAAATTCCTTGTATGTGTTGTGCATACTTGGCCAATAAAGCTGATTCTGATTCTGATTCTGATTCTGCTGTGAAGAGGTAAGTGTTCTAAGCTAAATTATTCTTTATCCCTGAAAATTGTAATCAAAATGACTTTTGACCGATCGGTAAATTACAGCTGTGCATCATCGCTGCATGACGGACTGTGGCGCAACGGGCGATGTCCGTCCTCTGTAGCGAGGGGGGGGACAAACCCCCCCCACACACACACACACAGCCCTGAGTGTCACCTTTCATTAGAGCCTAAGATGAAGCTTCTATATTGAATCATTCAAAAGTTACAGGCGTTTTTCCAAAATGTGCCATTTGGCACAATTTGGCACAGTTCAAAAACGCCTGGGAACTACCTGAGGAAAAAGCTGTGTAATATATTCATTTTTTGTGGTATTGTTACCAAATTTGGACCTCAGCTGGATAACACTTGGTTCTACATTTCTGTTGTATTTTCCAGCCCGGATCTGAAGCTGTGTATTATTTGCAAGCATTTGTATCCAAAAAAACCCCACCCAGGCCAAATTTATTTTCTTCAAGTTCACTATGTTTAGATGACTGTAACTCAGTGGCCGGAGCACTTAGAGAGATTATGACTGTTTTGCCAAAAAAATTCAAAGTGTTTTCTTTTAAATGAGACCAACCCCATGAAGATGTTGCAAAGGGTTGAAGAACAGCTTTCGATTTACTTTGGGCACGTTATTTTTTGGCGTTTTTAGGGAAATTGACCGGAGTGCAAGGGGTTAAAGTTAGTAATGTCAGTCACAAGCTTTTTTCCATGGAGAGAATGGCTAAGGCTAATATTTTAATCTTTTTCAGTGTGGTCATTGGTGTTGTAATAATTTTCAGGAGTGTAACTATCTCTGAGAATACCTCTGACAGGTTCTTGTCCATGAAAAACTGAAGTGGATCCACGGCACCACAACAGAATTTGAGTTCATCCTTGCTGTAGAGGAGGCTAAGCTCTGTCATCAGCTTGCTTCCGTTGAGCGCTGGATGTGCCTTCAAGGTGCAGCTCAGTGCAACTGCAGGGAATGCCTTGCATTCTTCAAACCGTTCCCCCTGAAGCAACGTGGCACTGACCAGGTGGTCTGAAAATGCAAAGCATTCCCTGTTGTATCCTAGAATGGTATCACAGACCTACAGAGACAGGGAGATTTTTTTTAAAAATGATGCTAAGAAAAAAATGGCCAAATTTATAGACCTACTGGCAACAGCTAAGTTTTTAAAAGGGAAATTAAAGTTATTCTCTTAAGTAAAAAAAAAAAATGTTATTTAATTAAAAAGTTTTTTCAAGAGCCTTCACCTGGATCAAATGTGAAAATGTGAATACTACTGATTAAGACTACCTGGTGTGATATAAAGAAAAATCACATAACGAAGGATTTCACATTTAACAGTTACCATTTATAATCACTAGATGGGAGAAGTGCATGAATGGACTGGCTATCGTGAAAAATACTTAAATATGAGTATCTTCTGAAAAAGTTACAGTACTTAAGTAGTAAGAACTTTATTCTCACTGATTTTAGTGAGGTTTTTCTATTAAAAAATTGTGACTCATGTATTGTGTGGTTTTTCATTAATCTGTAACATTTTAGTCATAAACTTGAAACTTCCTTTTATATTTTTTTCATGTTTCTGATTGTTACCTTGTACGACTGTTTTGTGTTTACTCAAATTTTCAACTTGTCATTATTTTTTTTAAAAAAAACTTTATATATAATTTTGCAACTTTTTCATGTAAATTTACTTTACTTTCTTTACTCTACTTACAGTCAAAGATACTGTAGCTGTGCTTGGAATGTAGACACTGTAATAACCATTATCATTCTGTATTTAAGTATTTTTTGGTAACTACTATTACTTATACTCAAGTTATTAATATAACACTAATTTTACTTTATTACAATTTCTGGTTACTATACCCACCTCTGCTTATATTCCAGTTAGATTTACAGATTAAATCTGGACGATCAAGTCCCAGCTGCTCCACTAGCTGCTTTGTCAGTTTCCTGGCTAGCGGAAGGGATCTGATGATTGACAGACTTGACTCCCAAACATATTAAGATAAAAATACAAAAAAAAAAAATACAATTAACTCCAGGGTGCCCAGTTATGCGTCCCCAGAGTCGAGTTTTGGATGGTCAATGAATAGCTCCTCTTGCTCACATGTGGCAAAAAAAAGTTTACTAGCTTGAATGATTCTCAGTGTGACTGCGCCCAGAACCAGGTAGTGGTCTGTAATGCAAGCCTACAGATTAAAATACTATTTAAAATGGCTGCTGCTACAGAAGCTTACATACAGCCGTGGACAAAATTGTTGGTACCCCTCTGTTAATGAAAGAAAAACCCACAGTGGTCACAGAAATAACTTGAATCTGACAAAAGTGGTAATAAATAAAAAGTCTATGAAAATTAACCAATGAAAATCAGACAGTGCTTTTGAATTGTGGTTCAACAGAATTATTTTAAAAAACAAACTCATGAAACAGACCTGGGCAAAAATGATGGTACTCCTAGAAAAGATAGAAAATAATAGGCCATAGGGACATGAACATGACCATAGGGACATGTTCAACCAAGATGTGTCCTCTAATTAACATCACAGGTGTCTACAAACTTGTAATCAGTCAGTTGGCCTATTTAAAGGGTGACAAGTAGTCACTGTGCTGTTTGGTGACATGGTGTGTATCACACTAAGCATGAACCAGAGGAAGCAAAGGAGAGAGTTGTCTCAGGAGATTAGAAAGAAAATTATATACAAGCATGTTAAAGGTAAAGGCTACAGACGTGGACAAAATTGTTGGTACCCCTCTGTTGATGAAAGAAAAAACCCACAATGGTCACAGAAATAACTTGAATCTGACAAAAGTGGTAATAAATAAAAAGTCTAAGAAAATAAACCAATGAAAATCAGACAATGTTTTTGAATTGTGGTTCAACAGAATTACTTTGAAAAACAAACTCATGAAACAGGCCTGGACAAAAATGATGGCACCCTTAACTTAATATTTTGTTGCACAACCTTCTGAGGCAATCACTGCAATCAAACGATTTCTGTAACTGTCAATGAGACTTCTGCACCTCTCAGCAGGTATTTTGGCCCACTCCTCATGAGCACACTGCTCCAGTTGTCTCAGGTTTGAAGGGTGCCTTCTCCAGACGGCATGTTTCAGCTCCTTCCACAAATGTTCAATAGGATTTAGATCAGGGCTTATAGAAGGCCACTTTAGAATAGTCCAATGTTTGGCTCTTAGCCATTCTTGGGTGTTTTTAGCTGTGTGTTTTGGGTCATTATCCTGTGGCAAGACCCATGACCTGCGACTGAGACCAAGCTGTCTGACACTGGGCAGCACATTTCTCTCTAGAATACCTTGATAGTCTTGAGATTTCATTGTACCCTGCACAGATTCAAGACACCCTTTGCCAGATGCAGCAAAGCAGCCCCAGAACATAACAGAACCTCGTCCATGTTTCACAGTAGGGACAGTATTCTTTTCTTGGTATGCTTCATTTTTGCGTCTGTGAACATAGAGCTGATGTGCCTTGCAAGAAAGTTCCAGTTTTGTCTCGTCTGTCCATAGGACATTCTCCCAGAAGCTTTGTGGCTTGTCAACATGCAGTTTTGCAAATTCCAGTCTGGCTTTTATATGATTTGTTTTCAACAGTGGTGTCCTCCTTGGTCGTCTCCCATGAAGTCCACTTTGGCTCAAACAATGATGGATGGTGCGATCTGACACTGATGTACCTTGACCTTGGAGTTCACCATGAATGTGTTTAGAGGTTGCTCTGGGCAATGGATCCACTCCAGTTCGCCTACCAGCATGGCATTGGGGTGGAGGATGCAGTGATCTTCCTTCTTCACCGTTCCCTGTCCCACCTGGAGAAGTCCAGGAATGCGGTGAGGATCATGTTCTTTGATTTCTCCAGTGCTTTCACCACCATCCAACCGATGATCCTGAAGGACAAGCTGCTGTGTGCAGGGGTGGACCACCACCTGTCATCGTGGATCCTGAACTACCTCACTAACCAGCCACAGTTTGTGAGAACCCGGGATTGTGTGTCCAACACAATCATCGGCAGCACGGGGGCCCCCCAGGGAATGGTTTTGGCTCCCTTCCTGTTCACCCTTTATACTGCGGACTTCTCACACAACACAACACACTGCCATCTACAGAAGTTCTCTAACGACTCTGCGATTGTCGTCCAACGGAGATGAAGCTGAGTACAGAGGACTTATCCAGGACTTCGTGGACTGGTGCCATCGGAACTGCCTCCAGATCAACGCGAGAAAAACTAAGGAGCTGGTGGTGGACTGCCGCAGGTAAGGACAATCCCTCACAGCACAAGTAAACATCCAGGGAACAGACATTGAGATGGTGACATCCTACAAGTACCTGGGTGTTCATCTGAACAATAAACTAGACTAGTCACACAATACCGACGCACTCCCCAAGAAGGGACAGCACAGGCTGTTCCTACTGAGGAGGCTCAGGTCTTTAGGTGTTCAAGGGGTGCTCCTGAAGACCTTCTACGATTCGGTGGTGGCATCAGCCATCACTTTTGGAGTGGTCTGCTGGGGCAGTGGCATCACAACAGCCGATAGGAAGAGACTGAACAAATTGATCAAGAAAGCTAGCTCTGTCCTGAGGCAGCGCCTTGACCCAGTGGAGGAGATGGGAGAGAGAAGGATGCTGGCTAAGGTGTCATCTCTGCTGGAGTCCGAGTCCCACCCTATGCAGGACATACTCAGTGCACTGAGGAGCTCATTTAGCAGTAGGCTACATCATCCTAGGTGCGCGACCGAGAGGTTTCGCAGGTCCTTCCTACCTACAAAGTTCAGTTTTTTTGGGTTCCTGCACATGAAGGGATGAAAGGGAATGACTGTGCAGACAAGTTAGCAAAAAGTGCTCTTGGAAAAGAGATATCTATACCATTGCCTCTTGGAAAAGGTGAAAGGAAAGCAGTAATCAAGAAAAAAGGAACTGAGCTATGGCAAAAAAGATGGGATGAAGATCATAAAGGTAGATTGTATTACAGAATACAAAAATCTATTGCAATAAAGAATTACATAACAACCAAAAGGAGGGAACACATCATTATGGCAAGACTCATACTGGATCACACAGGTTTAAACGGCACTTTATTCACCATGGGGAAAAGCGAAAGTGACAAATGTAGAGAATGTGGAGTAAAAGAATATGTCGAGCACATCTTATTACACAGTCACAAATATGGAAATGAAAGACAGATAATGGAAAATGAAGTTCAAGAGGCCGGTAGGGAATGGGATTTAACTGGGATTCTTGGAAGAGATGGAGAGGCAATAAGAATCATGAGAAGGACTCTTCTCTTTTTTAAATAACACAGGATTAAGTCATAGAATTTAGGTGTCAGGCTCAGATGACATAGTGTTACACACTCTTGTACAGTAGGTGGTGGTATGCACCTTTCAGTTGTTTGCTATCTGCCAGTAACCGAGAGAAGAAGTAGAAGAAGAAGAAGAAGAAGAAGAAGAAGAAGAAGAAGAAGAACCAGCTGCCAATCTGGATTCGGGAGTTAGACTCTTTATCTGTTTTTAAGAATACTAGTGCATTCCCGTGCATACCTGTACATGCCCATGCATGCCCTATAGACACCATTTTCTTCTTCTTCTTCTTTTAGATTTGATTAGCGGTTGGTAACCAGCTTACAGGTGCATTACTGCCACATACTTCACTCAGTAAACATCACTCTATGTATCAAAAGTTAGAATTCTTCTCGGTTGGCAACCTCCTCTTCGTCTTGTTCACTCTATATCTTTGTATAAGGAGTTCTTATAAGGATTTCTGAACAATCTTCTTCTTCAAACAGTAAAATTTCCATGTCTACTTGATGTCTATAACAATCTATCTGGTCATTCTTATTCTTATTCTTCTTTTAGATTTGATTGGCGGTTGGCAAGCAGCTTACCGGTGCATTACCGCCACATACTTCACTCTATATATCACTATCTGGTCAGGAGCTGTAGTCCTTCTATCATCATTGCTGTGTCCAATCGAACCTCAACTCTATCTTCAGACATCACTCTTCTTCATCTGCTCATACTTCACTCTATATCATCACTCCACCCGGCCAGGAGCTGCAGTCCCTCCACCATCATTGCTGTGTCCAAATGAACCTACACTCTATCTTCAGACATCACTCTTCTTCTTCTTCTTCTTCTTCTTCTTCTCTCGGTTACTGATGGATAGCAAGCAACTAAAAGGTGCATACCGCCACCTACTGTACAAGAGTGTGTAACATTATAGGCCCTTTTCCACTAGCCTCACTTAGCCCTACACCGCACCACTCAGCCCGCTTTAGGCGCTTTTCCACTAGCCCCAGCACCGGTTAGCAGGTACTTTTTTCGTACCTGATCCAGGGCAGGGTCTAACCGGGCTGAGTAGGGCTGTGATATGACTTTAAGAGACTGGTCGCCGCTGATTGGTCAGGTTGTAACGTCATGAAAGCGACTTTTTCTGCTGAATTTACTCCACGACCGCCATTTGTAATTGTTCAGCAGTGAACACAGTGCGCCCCTTTAATACGGTATATTATATTAATATACTGTATAATATACTTATATAATAATATACTCCTAATATTATATATTAGGAGGTGCGCAATTTTCTTTCTATATTAGGTGACGATCGCATCCAGCGCGAGTTGGACGGATCTACTCGAAATGCAGGTGTCCGAGCAGATGGCTTCTCAAGGGCACATCCGTACTGCCAAACAGTGTTGGGAGAAGCTGAAAAAGCTGAAAAGCGATTACCGAGCAGTGAAGGACCACATTGCTCCAAGTTCAGCGGATGGAAGGAGTGGAAGTGGTTCGCTGAGAGACATTGGGCTCCACACGGTCACCGTCACGGTCACGGCCCTTGGAAACAGTGGATGGTGAGTGTTTATTTGATATTGCGCATCTGTTCGCCACTTGATCCTTTCTGTGCCAAGCTCACTGTTTTTAAGAAATAGGAAGGTTGTTAGATTGTGGGTAATGGTTGTTACTGAGGCTTGCGTATTGTTTTGCAGCCAACTGCAGATTCACGCTTGCTTTGTGTTAAGCATTAGCACGAACAAAACGCTGAATTACGCTTATTGTGTTCCGGTTAAAAACTTGAGAGGGTTGTGTACATGTTGCACTTTGGTGTTAAGTTTTAAATTGCGTGCATTTTCTTTCTAGAATCGCATTTCATATCACAGGGGTCCACCTCAGTGGAGATGACTGACACAGCGGACTCTCCTGGCGCTGCGTCTGCGTCTGCGTGTGCGTCTGGCTGAGCGCCAGCTGGATCACTCCACATCACCAGCTCCATCTGGATCACGTTCAAGTGCCGGTAAGGCACAATAACCACGATTTTTTTTTTTGGTTGAAACAGGTCCAGCAGCGGAAACCAGGGTCGAAAATCCATCCATCCATCCATCTTCTACCGCTTAATCCTTTACAGGTCGTGGGGGGGCTGGAGCCTAACAAGTTATGTACCAAATTGATTAATGCAATTTCCTGTAGCTGCATATTAATTAATTGAAAATGTCTTTTTAAATGTACAAAAAGGTTATTCTTTGGTCTTCACTTATCGGTGTTCCACAACCATTTTTAGGTGTGGTGATTGGTGCTGTTGTAACTCCTGTTTTATAAAAACAAATAAAGCTCATGAACTGCCGTTGAAATCAACATGCTTCATTGAAATGCTTCGCGTCAGCTGACTGTATTAACCCATTCAGATTTCTGCGGCCACACTACAAGCAACTAGTTTAAACATTACCCATCCATCCATCCATATTCTTAATCTTAATCCTTTTTAGTTTTGCAGGGGGGCTGCAGCCGAAGACAGCACACTGCGTGTTGCAAAATCTGCTCTACTGAGGGGCAGCAACATGACAGTTCAGCTTATATACAGCAATGAAGCATAATATAATAGTGACATTCCACCACAGACTTTCACCTGTGTAATTCCATAATATATGTAGTGATCCAGCTTTAACGACCATGCCTTTCTGTTTTTCCATCTAGGCAAGACGAAAACAGACAACTCCCATCGCTGACCTTACATTAGCGATGGTCAACATGCATGACGAAGAGATGCGGCTCTTGGAACGGCAACATGACCAGCGGCAAGAATCAGGAGTACATGCAGCATTTGCGACAGGTGGCCGCAGATGTGCGGGCAGATGCGCATGAAGCCCTGGAACAGGACACTGCTTTACGAAGGGAAGAGCTCGCAGAGATGTCATCGCCCAGTCTGTTTTTTTGTTTGTAAATTTTGCTTTGGGAATAAAATTGTATTGTTTGCATCAAAAGTCTGGTTTATCTGTTATGACACCGTATGAGAAAAGCCAATAATTACATACACATTCCATTCTCTGTTCACTCCACATGCTGCTGTTCATCAGGTCAGGTGTATAGCCTTCTAATGGTAATTTAATTTTTAACAACACAACGAAACGTAATGTCTTGGTAGTTTTTTTTTTTATTTTAAACAAATTTGCAATGCTGAATCCATTTCTCTTGAACGGGTACATTTTTTAGGTTATAAGCAGTTGTACAGGTGTGCTTGAACTTGTAGACACTGATAAAGGTAAGTACGTGTAAGTTGAATGTTGCATCGCCAGTCAAAATTTAATAAATTAAGAAGGAATCTAGCAAAAATTTGGCACTAATAACAGTAGACAAATCGGACAAGGATACACAACTGTGTTTTTGTTGCACACAACTGTTGTTACCAACAAGTGCAAAATTTATATTCCCTTTTCCCAAAAATTAAAAATCAATTTGTAAGTAAAAGTGGGAGACCTTTACATGGGAAAATATGACATGTATCAGCAAATGATTTATAGTTCAATTTGCATTTCCACCTAAGCAAAAGTGGCTTGTTGAGCTGGATTTTTGTGAAGATGGCCTGTGCGGTGTTTCTGCATGTAATTACATACCTGTCAAGTGATACGGTTTCGCCGTATTTTAATACGGGGAAAATGCAATTTTAGCAAATACGGGCGTATTGCCATTTCTGTATGCCAAAGAGAAAAATATACGGGAAAAAAATTTGAGAGTGTGAGGAGGAACACGTCATGTGTGACCCCCACAGCGTACGGGGCTGTCAGAGCGCTCAGCGTGAGCAATTATCACAACAGAAGTGTGGACTCATCATTAGGCTGATGGCTTCGCACCTTCTTAACAGATAAGCGTTATGAACAAGAGGACAGGTAGATGGACCATGCACAACATTTTATTTACAAAAAACATTTTTGAAATATGTATGCACATAAATGTGGACAAAATAGACAAGTATCGCATCACATGTTATATTGTAAAGTGCAGCTTGCCATGGTGACATCCCACCGGGAGGTTTGAACTCACGCCTCTCGCTCCAGAGTCCCGCACTCTACCTGTGTCACCAATAGGGTCAACCCACTTGTCAAGCCAAGTAGGGTGCTTATATTGAGTTCACTACAATATCACCACCCTGCTCCTCTGCTCTCTGTGCCGCTGCCACCACTGGTTCATCTACTGCATCATCCAATGTAGTGTCAAACGTCTCTCCATGACTCTCACACAGATTGTGCAGAGCACAAGTCAGCACCATAGATTTAACCAGTTTCATGTCACAGTCATTCCTCCTTCCTTCTCTCCTCGTCATCAGCCATGTTTGTTGTGGAGGATTCAGTCGCGTGTGTTTCACGTCACGAGGGTGTGGCGCCGCCTGCTGTTCAACAAATCCCACCCACAGCAGGTGTGCCAGCAGGTGCGCCAGCAGTAGTTGAAAAGCAACTGAGGCCGAACCGAACCGAAGTGAGTAGAGCCAGGTTTTCAAATCGGGGCTGAGTGGGGCTAGTGGAAAAGGGCCTTATGTCATTTGAGCTTGACCCCTAAATTCTATGACTTAATCCTCTGAACAGTTCCTCCTCTATATATGTCTGTCTGTCTGTGTCCTGTGTGTGTCTTCTTCTTCATGTGTCACAATCATAGGACGTGCTATGACATCATCAAAGTCTTCTTCTTTTAGATTTGATTGGCAGTTGGCAACCAGCTTACAGGTGCATTACTGCCACTGACTTGATCATCACTCTATATCTTTGTATAAGGAGTTCTTATATGGAGTTCTGAACAACTCCCTATGCGTGAAAAAATTATCCGTCCTCTCGGCGTAGTATCCTTGGGGGTGGTCTCTCAGCATCTAAGTCACGATCATAGGACTTTGTGTGTGTGTCACAATCATAGGACTCGCTATGACATCATCAAAGATCAAAGGCAGGCATCATTGAATGAGTGGTGACGTCAAAGATCAAAGGCAGGTTTCACCATGGTTATTGTTGCCAGACAGACACATCATCATCCTCTTCTTCTTCTTCTTTTAGATTTGATTGGTAGTTGGCAACCAGCCTACAGGTGCATTACCACCACATACTTCACTCTATATCATCACTCTATCTGGTCAGGAGCTTTAGTTCTTCTATCATCATTGCTGTGTCCAATCAAACCTCAACTCTCACTTCAGACATCACTTCTTCGTCTCATTGTACTTCACTCTATATCATCACTGTATCTGGTCTGGAGCCGTAGTCCTTCTATCATCATTGTTGTGAACATCTTATTCCTCTTTTCCCAGACCCGATTGGTGGCCGGCAACCAGCCACAGGTACCATGTCAAAGATCAGATTTCTGACATCCTCATTTTAATCCAGTTCATCTACATTTGTTGCACAAGGGCGTGAACCATGTCTTGGGTTTTTTGGTGGACTTGATAGGTAGCTATCCAAGACTTGATAATTTTTTATGTTCAGCAACGCTAGAGGCATCGAGGACTCTACCAAGGATTTTCCCATTTTAGCTTGAGTAGGGCTTGAAACGGGCAAACTCACCTCCTTAGATGCGGGCAAACTCCGTTCCTGAGATACAGGTAAATTCAGTTCCTGAGATATGCTTGCTGTTCTAATTTATTTTGGTGAAACAGATGGACTACTTTCTTCTGGCTTTTGTTCTGTGAAGAGAGCCTCAAATGAAGTCTCAACGCCTGTTCTGATTTTCTCAGCCACCCAGGGGATCGCGACCCAGGCCAGATGGAACATGTCTGCACTTCAATTTTACAAGACCCTCCAGTTCACATGTCTTTTCTTCTTCTTCTTCTTCTTCTTCTTCTTCTTCTTCTTCTTCTTCTTCTTCTTCTTCTTCTTCTTCTTCTTCTTATTTTAGATTTGATTGGCGGTTGGCAACCAGTCTACAGATGCATCTTCTTCTTCTGTTAGATTTGATTGGTGGTTGGCAACCAGCTTACAGGTGCATTACCACCACTGACTTGATTATCATCACTTTGTATCTTTATATAAGGAGTTCTGAACAACTTCTTATGTATGAAAAAATTATCCATCCTTGGACTGTGTCCAAGGGCTTGTATAGGTGCATGACCGCCACACACTTTATATACTCTTCTTCATCTCCACTCTATATCCACCAGGTATACTTCTTCTTCTTTTAGATTTGATTGGCGGTTGGCAACCAGCTTACAGGTGCATTCTGTTTTCCTTATAACTTTGTGACGTGTTCCTCATAGCTTTGTGACGTTTTCCTCATAGCTTTATGGCGTTTTCCTCATAGCTTTGTGATGTTTTTCTCATAGCTTTGTGACCTTCTTCTCTTTACTCTCGTATTTGCGTCTCTGTAGTCCGTTTCTGTGGCTCATCTCATTCTTCTTCGTCGTCCTTTAGACTTGATTGGAGATTGATCCACCAGCCCATGATGTCTTTGTCTTTGAACTTAAAGATCCCCCACTTAACAAGTCCTCAACTGCTTCCCAATATAGCCTTAATACCAAAATATTTTTCTGCTGCTTTCACAATGATTTTGATTTTTTCTCTTTTCTTGGAAGTCTGCACAGGGCAGTTACTCACATCTACCACAAATAAGACAAAATTATTTTCCTATAAAACCAGAGTATCGTCCTTAATTCTACTGCATGCACTGCAAGTCTGCACACTCTCCCTGTTTCCACTCCCACTTTTTTAGTTGGCACCTTTTTCGCAGCTTCTGCATATGTTAATCCTTGGAAGACTTTTATCTGCTGAATTTCTGCTGCTCTTTTGCTGGCTTCACAACCTCGATATGCAGAGCTATGTTCACCACTGCAGTTACAGCACTTTAACTTGGCTCCTCTTTCACACTTTTCATATTCATGTTTACCGGAGCATCTTGCACATCGTTGTCTACCTTTGCATATCGCAGCTACATGAACCAAACTTTTGACATTTGAAACATCTGAGAGGAGGCGGAACGTAAAGTCTGACTTCATAGCTCATGTAGCCAATATACACCTTACTTGGCAGTCTTGTTTCATCAAATCACATTTTTCGCCATTTCTATTAGCTTTCAATCTCCGTACCTCCGTCAGTTTTGCTCCAGTTAAGTTCCTCGTTGGCCCTGCGACTGGCGATCTGTCCAGGGTGTACCCTGCCTCTTGCCCAAAAATGCTGGGATAGCCCCCCCCCCCCCGCAACCCGAAAAGGAATAAGCGGAAGAAGATGGATGGATGGATGGATGGAGACAGCCAGTGAAATGCCGGATATCACTCTTCTCATCGCCTTATTTCCTTCCAATACTGAACACTGCACATTTTTCCCTCCATCTTAGTGACTCTGATTGCTTTTCCTTGTTGAACACTATCTTTACATGTAACCAGCAATGAACCACTACAAAGAACCCTTGCGTTTAAAACATCTCCAAGTAACCCATTAATTGCATTTGTGAGCTTAATTGAGTTCCATTCACAAAATGATGCCCTTCCTGAGCAAGTTTAATGATTTCTTTCGCTGGAAGTTTCTTCCTGTTAAAAGGGAGTTTTTCCTCTCCACCGTCGCCAAGTGTTTGCTCACAGGGGATCACCTGATTGCTGGGGTCTTTCTGCAATTGTGGGGGTTTCCCCTACAGTTGGAAGTGCTATGAGATGACTGTTGTTGTGAAATGACGTTATATAAATAAAGTTGAATTGAATTGAATTATTTATGATAGCAAACTAATCCATTCCTTGCACGAGATGTGATCCTTATCTCTTGTACCTTTTACCATAGAATGTGTTTCCAAATTAGTGGTCCTTAAGATGAAGAAAAACAGTTCTTGACCAGACATTTTGGGTGAGTTTCTTCAAGGTAAAAGTAATTTTATAGATTATAGCCAAAGGGAATGATGCTACATATCCCCCTTTGTATCAACGGTGAGCTTCGGTCATCGTTGGTACACATCCTTACAGCTGACTCTTGATCCAACTGCTGACCTAATGGTTCTGATGTCCATAAGCCCTAAGCTTGTAAGCAGTACCTCTTCCAAAGTAGAGATCTTTGAATTTGGTTTACTGGAAAAACTTCTAGGAATTCCCAAAAATAATTTGAATATGGACAAATATAAATTGTAAAATTGTCTAAAAATACTAAAATACTGTAAATGCCTGCAAAGACTCAAAAATTCTGGGTACTAAGGTACAAAATAAAAAGTATGTAGTTTTTATAAAACCTGAGGTAAATTTTTTGGTTCACCATAAAGCAGCTACTAAAATTGTTCAAAAATAGTTTGAATGCGCACAAAAAGCAAAATAGAGTGCAAAGTATATATATATGTGTGTGTATATATATATATATATATATATATATATATATATATATATATATATATATATATATACAGTATATATATATATATATATATATATATATATATATATATATATATATATATATATATATATATATATATATATTGCTAAAGTGTTAACTGAAAACCTAATGTTTCTAGCTACATCTGAGAGTAACATAGACACCAGCTGTGTATGAGCATAGTCAACCTTTAACACAAAGAGCAAAAAGTTCAAGACCTTGTTAAGTGTGACTGAAGCTTCGGAGCAACCATTCAAAACCAGCACAGTATCTTGCAAAGTTTTGGTAACGGTTCGTAGTTCAACTACCTGGCATTTCGGTGTAGCAGTGTTGACCGAGTTAACAGTGGACGTGCTAAGGCTAACAAGAGGCCCTAATGCTGAGGCTGTTACTGAGAATCCACCAAAGGATTGTTTACTTTTTGTCTTGGCTCTTCCCAGTTCTGACTGGGTGACTGTAGGTGTGATTGCTAGGTAGAGGGCTAAACTGAAAAACAGGAGCGCCATCATCCTGGCAAACAAATAGGAGTGAGTGATTTTAATCTCAACCTTCTTGTTGGTTTTTCTTTAGACACCTGAGTGGCAAAAGAAAATTATTCTCAGAGGAGATTACTCTGATTGTGATGAGCCCATTTGACAATGGGCTCCTGGATTTGGTACTTAAGTGGCCAAAGTTTGTTGTTGACAACATGTGGATTCATCCACTCAGGCAGGAATTTAGGAGCGATTTTCCTGGTCTGTAGATTGATTTGTTGTGTTTACAGTACAAATGCGTAGTGGAAGACCTTGTCTCCCCCCTTGTAGTTTGCCATGGGAGACTCTTTGGTCGTTGTACGCTTTGTGCCATTTGGCGGATCGGTCCAAGTGTTTTTTGAAATGTGGCCTTGGGAGCATTGTACATCGTTTTGACACTTCTGTGTTCTGCAGCTGGAATGTCATGGGTGTTGGCAGTCACCCCCCCCCCCCACCCCGGTTTCAGTTTCGAGGAAGTACGAGCGGTGGTGATGATTATTCGTTGGGAGGAGGAATTTGAGTGCTATTGTGTAGCTGCAGAGAAGGTTGCGTCGCAGGAAGTGTATTCGATTTCATCACATTAGAGAAATTTGACGTGGGGAGTGTGTGTACGGTTGGATCCGACCGGTGTTTGACAATTTTATGGATCACAGGGTCACGGGCTTGAGTAGATGCACGCCTAGTGTTCACAAAAGTTGGAACCACTGATGCATAACCTTGAGGTTGCGGAGGGTCTAGAGAGCCGGTTGATGTGGCTCTTGTCACCATGCAGGCCTCAGCGGTGGGTGGGTGGGATTCAGAAGGTGACACCAACGTTGAATCTGTCATGGCGGCCGCTGGGCCGTCATCAGCTCCAGCTGTGCACACACCTGCCGCCAATAACCAGCTGGCCTTAAAAGCCGGTGTCACTGACTGCTCAGCACGGAGTCATCTGTCTTCATCGTTATGCAACACGTCACAGACACGGCCTCAAGCCAGAGCTTCTGCCAAGCCACTTCGTCAAGCCTCGTCACGTAAGCCACAGCAATCCTTACCTTGTCAAAAGTATTCTCCCCTGTGCACAGGTGGACCTCCCTGGCGGTGGACTTGTCTTCCCTGGCAACGGAGCCTCTCCTCCTCCTCCTCGGATCTCCTCCTCATCATCACGACACCAAGCTGCACGCTTACCTTGCCACGCCAAGTCACGGAGCGGACAGGAGTCTCTCAGCGGCACCTGCAAGTAAGCAGCACACATTATAACATCCCTCTGCTGCGAGCTGCATTAATCCCCTGTGCTTGTGTGTTCCCAGGGTTGTCAGGTCGCAGCGGGACTCGCTCAGCTCCAGCTGTCCTCCAGCATTGCACTCACCCACACATCCACATCCACAAACTACACATTGAGTTAATAAATAATTGTCAAACTACTCTACTCATGTCAGTGTGTGTCTCCTGGGTCAAGCAATCATGCCAGTACGACTCCGTCAAGACGACCCAGCAGACAGCGCGCTGACGCGCCGCCTTAACACTCTTAGCGCACGAGTAGACCTCAGCTCCAGTGACCAGAACGATATCCTCGCACTCACACTCGCATTACACTCACTCACAATTAAATAAAGATTATTGTCACTATCTGCTCGTGTCAGTGTCTGTCTCCTGGGTCCTGAAACATGTTAGTACGACTCCGTCACGATGACCCAGCGGACAGCTCACTGTCGCGCCAAATTAACACTCTTAGTGCCCGGGTAGATTTACTTGCACACCAACAGACAGTAGTCTTGAATCAATTAACTGTTATAAATGGTCGGCTGGATCGTCTGGAGGGACACCAGACGTTTCCCCCCACCGCAGACAGTTCTGCCCCTGTGGGCTTAGCATCTGGGCAAACTAACACCTCCTCGTCTTCTCGCCTCACCCCTATTCCCACCCCTGCCCGGTTCAGCGGAAAACTCGGGGAAGCTCGTGGATTCATATTACAGTGTGAGTCAGTTTTTCTTCGTGTTCCGGGGGACTTTACTCTTGATTCAAGCCGGATTGGCTACATTATAAATTTGTTAGCAGGAAGAGCTTTGGACTGAGCGTATTCCATTATGGCGAAACCAAGCTATTCCCTGCTCACTTACCAGGAGTTTGTGAATGAATTTTTGTCTGTTTTTGATCATACGGATAGAGGTGAGGTGTTGACAGAACGATTGCTGAGCTTACAACAGGGAAAAAGATCAGCTGCTGACTACGCTATTGACTTCCGGGTCCTGGCTGCAGAGATTGGGTGGGGGGAGCCATCATTATGTGGTATTTTTCTACGTAGTCTTAATGAGGAGTTAAAGGATGAGTTAGCGGCACGGGACAAACCGGATAATTTGCGGGATTTGATTGCCCTAGCGGTTAGTCTTGATAGCAGATTAAGGGAGCGGGCGGCTGAACGGCGTTCTACTTCCCGTTTGGTTAAACCCCACCCTCGCCTCCCCAATTCTCCTCCTCTCGTTCTATCTGCGTCAGAGGAACTTCCGGTTCAGCAAGCTATAATCAGTGGCCGGTCTAAAGTGTCCGCAGCAGAGAAACAACGCCGCAGGGATCAGGGCCTTTGTTTCTACTGTGGGAAAGAGTCACATGGGGTTTTTGAATGTCCCAATAAGTTAAAAGGGAAGGCCCGTGGATCAGAGTAGGGGGATTCACGGGCAATAACTCTAAAGAGCCCCTCACTTGTTGTCGATTACCTCTTAGGCTCATCCATTTACATACAGAACACTCCACATTGGCGTTAGTAGATTCTGGAGCAGAGCAAAATTTTATTTCTAGAGACCTGGCAACCCGGATGGGTCTTAGCTGTCAGACTCTAGATCCCCCTGTCAAACTGATCACCTTGTCTAAAGCGTCTTTGACTACTATTGCTCATCAGACGGTTCCTGTGTCAGTTATTGTATCAGGAGATCACAGGGAGGAAATTCAGTTTTTTGTTCTGCCTGTTTCTTCTTCGCCCGTTATTTTGGGGTACCCCTGGCTGCGCCTACATAACCCCACCATTGATTGGCAAGCTGGGAGAATAACGGCATGGAGTACGTTCTGCCTTAGTGCCTGCCTTCATTTGGCGGCATGCGCCCCATCCGTCAAGGTGCCTCTGCCTGATTCATTGCCACCGGACTTGTCCAAGGTGCCAGAGGTCTATCACGATTTGGGGCTAGTATTTAGCAAGTCTCGGGCGTTGTCCTTACCCCCTCATCGCCCTTATGACTGCGCGATCAACCTGAAGGCTGGGGCCCCTCTACCTGCTAGCCGCCTGTACAGCCTGTCAGCCCCGGAGCGCGAGGCTATGGACACATATATTAAGGAGTCCTTGGCTTCTGGTATCATCCGCCCATCGTCTTCGGCAGTAGGTGCTGGATTTTTTTTTTTGTTGAAAAGAAAGACGGTTCTCTACGCCCCTGTATCGATTTCCGGGGATTGAATGAAATATCTGTGAAAGACAAATATACCCTGCCTTTGATGAACACTGCTTTTGACTCCCTCCAGGGGGCGTCCTGGTTTACTAAATTGGACCTTAGGAATGCCTACCATCTAGTGCGCATAAGGGAAGGAGATGAGTGGAAGACGGCTTTTCGGACCCCCAGCGGACATTTTGAGTACCTGGTAATGCCGTTTGGGTTAACTAACGCTCCAGCCGTGTTCCAACGTCTGATAAATGATGTACTACGGGATTTCCTGAACTCGTTTGTTTTTGTTTGTCTCGACAATGTTCTCATTTTCTCCCGCACACTAGAGGAGCATCGAGTGCATGTGCGCAGGGTACTGCAGCGCCTCCTGGAGAATCAACTGTTCGTGAAGGCTGGAAAATGTGAGTTCCACACTGATCAAACCTCCTTCCTTGGGTTTATTTTAGCTCGGAACCAGGTGTTTCCTGACCCGGCCAAGGTCAAGGCAGTTGTGGATTGGCCTGCACCCACCTCCAGAAAGCAGCTTCAGGGGTTCCTGGGGTTTGCTAATTTCTATAGGAGGTTCGTGCCTAATTTTGGCAATATTGCCCGTCCCCTGTCTGCTCTTACTTCCCCTAAGATCCCGTTTTGTTGGAGTAAGGAGGCAGCTGAAGCATTTGAAAGACTCAAAAGGGAGTTCGCCTCGGCCCGAGTCCTTACTCAGGTGGATCCAAAGCTGCAGTGCTTGGTGGAGGTGGACGCTTCTGATTCAGGAGTTGGGGCGGTACTCTCCCAACGGTCTCCCGAGGACGGTAAGATTCGCCCTTGTGCTTATTTCTCTCACCGTCTCACTTCTGCAGAGAGGAATTACTGCATCGGAGACAGGGAGTTACTGGCAGTAAAACTCGCCTTGGAGGAGTGGAGACATTGGCTGGAGGGGGCTGCTAAGCCGTTCGTGGTTTGGACGGATCATCGTAACCTGGAGTACCTCAGGACGGCGAAGCGCCTGAATGCCCGCCAGGCTCGCTGGTCCCTCTTCTTCGGCCGTTTTAACTTCTCTATCAGGTATCGGCCGGGAAGTAAGAACGGTAAGCCGGATGCTCTCTCTCGGCAGTTTGACACTCCATCCTCTGAGGACCAGGAGACCCCTATCCTGCCGCCTTCCTGCGTCGTGGGCGCCCTGTCCTGGGGAATCTGCAAGATGGTTCGCCAGGCTCAGAAGACAGAGCCGGACCCTGGGGGGGGGGGGGCCCAGGCCGCTTGTTTGTTCCACGCGCTATCCGGGGCAAGGTGATTGAGTGGGGTCACGCTTCCAAGTGGGCCTGTCATCCTGGAGTGGGTCGGACCGTGGATCTCCTTCAAAGGACCTTCTGGTGGCCAGGGTTACGGAAGGATGTTGTTAATCACATCCGGGCCTGCGCTCAGTGCGCCACCAGGAGGACTACCCAATGTAATATCCAGGTGGCCAACCGGCATAGGAGACCCGCCCTGGACTTTAAGGTGGGTCAGAAGGTCTGGTTGTCGACCCGGAATATTTGTGTACCGGCCGAGGAACGGAAGCTCACGAAGCGCTTCATTGGCCCTTACACTATTAATCGTATTATTAACCCTGTGTCTGTGCGCTTGTCTCTCCCCTCTTCGATGCGTATCTGCCCCATTTTTCATGTCTCCCAGGTCAAACCATACGTCTTGGACCCCCTGTGTCCTGTTCCAGCGGTTCCCGCGCCCCCGAGGATGATCGATGGCCATCCGGCCTGGGGGGTGACTGCTGTCCTTGATGTCCGCAGGCGGGGTCATGGTCTTCAGTATTTGGTGGACTGGGAGGGCTTTGGACCGGAGGATCGCTCTTGGATTCGCCCAGCGTTGATCTTGGATAAACAGCTGATTCGCGATTTTCATCGGGCGAATCCAGGTAGGATTGGGCAGATGCCTGGAGGCACTGCTAGAGGGGGGAGTACTGTCATGGCGGCCTCTGGGCCGTCATTAGTGTCATTAGCCCCAGCTGCGCACAGACCAACAGGTGTGAATCAACGGCTGTTAAAAGCCAGTGTCGCTGACAGCCCGGCACGGAGTCGTCTGTCTTCCTCAACGGAGAATGAACCTGCACTCCGCTCTCTGGTCTCGTCAAGAATATCTCTTGTCTCGTCTGGAACTTTGTCTGTCTCGTCAAGAACTTTGTCTGTCTCGTCAGGAACTTTGTCTGTCTCGTCTGGAACCTCGTTTGTCTCGTCAAGAGCTTCACTTGCTGCATCCAGGAACTCTTACCAGCGTCAAGCAAGTAAGCGCACCATTTGCTACTCAACGCCAAACCTTTACCCCTGTGCACAGGTGGACCACCTTGGCGGCGGACCTGCGTCCCCAGCTGACGGGGTAACGCCATCACGTCTTCGTAGCGGCTCGCTACCACCACGCCTACCGGTACGTCTTGCTCCTCAATTGCCAGAACTATTATTGTATCAATTACAGGAGTATTGGCCAACGTTATCGGTGGAATCACTGTCATCAGCATCAGCTGTGTCATCATTGCCACTGTGTGTGGAGTCACTAACCTTGTCTTTGTCTGCATCATCATCTGTGTCATCGTCATCCCGGTCTGTGGAGTCACAGCCGGCGTCATCGTCAGGATCATCGTCATCCCGGTCTGTGGAGTCACAGCCGGTGTCATCGTCAGGACTGTCATTGTCACAGCCATGGGTGGTAACCCCAGCACGGTCACGGACGGCTTCACCTCCACGCTGCCCGGCCGCTGGAACTCAGCAGAGCGAAGCCACTGCTCTCAAGTAAGCCTTGTTATCTGCAGCTCTTTGCTAGTGTGGAGCATTAGTAATTTGTCTCTGCTTATCTGTTCCAGGGTTGCCGGGTCTCCGTCCAGGTCGCTCAGCTCCAGTGACCAGAACGATATCCTCGCACTCACACTCGCATTACACTCACTCACAATTAAATAAAGATTATTGTCACTATCTGCTCGTGTCAGTGTCTGTCTCCTGGGTCCTGAAACATGTCAATTGGACTGCATTGGGTCCTTTGGTTGTTCTCCATTTGTAAGAGGGATTTCTTTTTGCCTTTTCTTCATTGTTTAGAGCGTTTGTTCTGAGTTGGCATAGCTGCAGTAGCTAGGATGTCAGCAGTTCCATTTTCTTTGTTGTTTTGAATCTCCGCTAGGAGATGTTAGGCAACTTCTATATCTTCTCTACTGAGAGTAGGAGTTTCTTCCTTCTTCCAAGGTTTGTGATTGGGCTCTGCTTACGAACTTACTGTATGTGATGAGGTGGAGGAGTCCATTTGCTGTGGTTATGCGTGTCTTCGTATCAGTATTTGTCATCCTGGGAATCCATACCATGTTCTCGTGACCTATCTGGTGGATATGGCCTACGACAGTAGTCGGGTTTTTGCAAAGTTGGTCCTAAGTGAGATCCAGAGGACCTAGCTTGGTTTTGACCTTGATGAAGTCGGTTAGAAAAATGTCTCAGGTTTTTATTTAATCGCGGTGTGGGAGATGGAGTAGAGCAAGGGGCTTCTTCCATCTCCAAGGTGTCAGACGCAGCGCTGATAGCTAGCACTGTGGCAGGCTCAGTGTGCTTGTTGTAACCTTGTTGCTGTTTTTGGAACGCATAATGTGCAAACTCTCTCAGCTGGATTATTGAGCTTGACCTTGGGTTAGCTGTAACTCCAAGGTGATGACTCACAGTGGGATGGAGGTTCTGGATGAAGAGGGTCTTGAAATTGTGGTCTTCTTCCATCCCTGGTGTATTTTGAGATCCAAAATATGCAAGAAGGAGTCGCTGGCAGTAGGCCTGTGGAGGCTCTGAGCAACCCTGCTTCACGGCCAGGGCTGCCAATAGCTCTGATTGTAGGCAGTCGTCGGAGAATTCCTTTTCTATGGCTTTGCAGAGTAGCATGTAGTCTGTCCTGACGTCTGTCGGCTGTCTATCTATAAATTTTGATACCAACTTGTTAGATGTTAGTTTAATCAAATAGATGCGATCATCGACCGTAGCATCAGGATACTTGTGCAGGTAGTAGTCAGTGTCTTGTAAATAGGCTTTGGTATCAGGTGAACCTGTAGGACCTGGATCAAATTTCATAAGATGTTGCGCGATCTTGTCAAGGTCGCGGTCTGAAGGAGCACACACACACTGTCCACGCTATCATCCGTACTCGAAATGGGAATCGGGCGATGGAGCACGGTGGAAGTCCCAGTCTTTATGTGCTTCCTGTAGGAGCAGTTGACATTCCTTGTAGTCACACTTCACATTTTCAAGTTGACCTTCAACTCTTCTGAGTTCCTTCGTTTCCTGAAGGGCATCTTCAAGTTCACTGTTCTCTTGGCAAAGCAAGTTGTTGTCATGCATCAACCGTCACTTTCCTGACTCTGCCTGGTCCAAATCTCGTGGCACATCATCAAGTTGAGCTTGAGTATTGTTGTTTTTATCTTGAGATTGGTCCAGGTTTTCCTTTAGTGATTTGTTCTCTTCCTGGAGAGAGAGGATTGTTGATTGTTGATTTTCTAGCTCGTTCTCGGCTACTTTTAATCTCGTGACTAATGCTAGCGCAAACTTGCTTAACACACTGGTGAGGTCCTTTCCTTCTGGTGGCTTTCTAGTGTAGTCATCCAAAAGTTCTTCAGTGAGTTGCTTCAGATCTTCGGGCTGTGTTTTCTTAACCCGTGTTGTGAAGCTAGATATAAAATCAGAAATCCATCCTTCCAGAGTTGCTTGAAGGTCATTCAGTTTGGTAAATCGGTCAGTTGTCTGTTGACCCGCCATGTCTTACCGTTTGTTGTTAGCTTAAAAATCAACTTGTTGATTATAGCTAAATTTGTTAGTCAAGGGTTAATCTTGAGTGTTATTTTATAACAGTGTTAGTTGTAAGCTCTTTTTTAAGAATTTATTCCAACTTACAGGCTTGTAAGAAGGGATGTGGAATTTTAAAATTATTCAGAAATGTGGAGATGTTTAAATTTATTTGTTTATTGAAACAACTCAATAAAACTCTGCGATGGACTGGTGATCTGTCCAGGGTGTACCCTGCCTCGCCCAAAGATGCTGGGATAGGCTTCAGCCCCGCCCGTGACCCGAAAAGGATTAAGCGGAAGAAGATGGATGTTTATTGAAACTGTATCTGATTTGTATTCACAAAACAACAACAACAACAAAAAAAAATAGTGTGGATTGACTTCTTTACTTTGGAATTTTTCATCAATAACTAGCTTTGGAATTTTTTGTTGAATATCACTTTGAAATGATTTTATTTACAAAAAAGGGAAACAACAAAAATAGAAAAGGTTAAATGCTTTAGAGATTAAAGGTTGTAAGTTTTCACTTTCTCTTAAAGTTAAGGTTTTAAAGACTTTGTCTTTATTGTTAAAGCAAATTCTCATTTAAAACTTTTTAAAAGTTTTAATATTTACAGATTAGGAAACTCAAGTAAATTGTTTTTGTGTATTTTGGTCAACAAGGATTTCTTAGGATTAAAGCTAATGGTGATTGTTGAGCTTAGCTGCAGGCCACGCCCTCTCTGCCTGAATGCTTCAGGTTTGGGTGTGCTTCCCAGCTGAAGGCAGTTGGTTGATTGCACCAAGTGGGAATGATCTGGTGATTAAGGGAGTTTGGAGGCAGTTACTCACAGGGCAGTGGGGAGTATGCAGTGTGTGAGAGAAATGGTTGGAGAGTCTGGACTTGGAAAAAGGAGACTGCAGGACTAAAGCTTGTTTCAAACAAGGAAGAAGGAGCTGGTGAGCGTTCATTTGTGATATGTGTCTTTGTAGGTGCATCTGGAAAATCATTTGATCAAATTTAGGTTAAATGTGATGTATTAAAAAATCATGTGATCGAAATGTAAGTTAAAATGTCACATATTTAATATAATGTGGGTTTAGAAGTGTAGTTAAAAATGGAGTGTATTTTAAAAGAGTTTTAAAAGTTAAAAGCTGCTAAAGTTGTAAGGTTAAAAATCATTATTAAACAGTGTTTTAAGATGTATTTAGTATTTGGGGTGCTTTAGATGTGAGTATTTTCTATTTATTTTCAAGATTAATTTTTAGTAGTTTAAAAGTTGAGTATTTGATTTTGGATTATGTCGATTTATTATGGTTTCTTGTGTTACATTTTCCTTGACCTTCTATCTGTGTTTGTATTTAAAGGTTTTTCACCTGTGCTTGGCTTTGATGACTTTTCAAAATAAAAGGAAAGAAAAGGGAAAAGTTGAGTCTTGGTCACTGAGTGACTTCCAGTTCTACCTTCGGGAGCAAGCTTCCCATTCAAGTGGGGGAAACTGCTGGTCAAACCTCACAAGAGTGAGGGCCACTTGACAGTGGAAAAACTGCTGTGGAGACCAGAACAGAGAACCCTAAACAGCAACCGGCCAAGCCTGGAAGCCCAGAGGCCTGGTAACACACTGAACAGCACCTTACTCAATCCTGTCGGAAAAGAAGATGGCTGACTCAAAGTCACTGGAGCAGCTTAAAGCCAATAGGACATCTGCAAAGCGGCAATTCTCCCGGCTGGCCAACAACATTGTCCGGATGCACGCCATAATGCCCGAAGAGGAGCTCAGAGACAGTTTCAAAAAGCTCATAGTTGAGGCCAACAAAGTCATGGAAGCCAATGATGATGTGGAGGCCCAGTACCTTGTAGAGGTGGGGCTGGATGCAGATCCTGAAGAAGTTCCTGGGTTGAGCAAGCAGCAAAAGGCCAATATTGGGAAAACTGCATGTGAGTGTGAGATGAAACTGAAAGAGCTGAAGGACCTCATCCAAAAGACACTCTGAGCCAACTTTGGAGAGGAGGAACTGATGATGGAGGTAAAAGCTGCAGAGGAGAAGGTAAAGAGTATGATTTCCTTTGAACCCAGCGGAAATAAAGAGGCCTTTGACTTCATGTTTGATTACATGGAAAGTCTGGTTAAGAGGGCAAAAGAGCTATACACACAGTGGAAGTGTTGGGGCCCCTCCTATTGAGCAGAGACTTCCAGCTGTGTGTACGAGAGCTTGAGCAGTTCATTCTTAAGTTAATGTCAAGAAAAGCAGAGTTTATTCAAGAAAAAGCTAAGGAGGATGCCGAAAGAGTTGTGAGTGCAGCTTCCATCAGCTACCCAACATCAGCCATTAGACTGAAGCCAGCCTCCCTCCCCAAGTTTACTGGCATCAGGCGAGACTTTTTTCTCTGGAAAAGAGACTGGGAGGCCCTTCAAAGGCGAGGAGAACCCACTGGGTCAAAGGAAGTCACAAAATTCCAGCTTCTTGACAGTTTGGATGAGAAAATGAGATCTTTGATGTCCTATAACACAGCAGATGACATCTTTCATGTCCTGGAGAACCGGTTTGGAAGCCAAGCTGCGATCGCTATTGAAATAGTTGAGGAGCTCCAGAGACTTCCAGCTGTCAAAAGTCGCCAGCCCAGGAAAATTGTTGAGCTCATCCAAGCTGTTGAGAAAGCCCTTGAAGACCTGAGTGACCTTGGTGACACTGGTGCATTAAAGAACCCTCTGGTGACAAAGTCAATTGAAAGCAAGCTTCCTGATGCATTGAAGAAAAATTGGCTTCTCTGTGCAGCTGAGAGGATCAGTGCTGAACCAGGGAAGCACTTTGACAGTCTTCTGGCCTTACTCAAGAGTCAAGAGAGCATCTATGAACAGTTGGATCAATTGAGGGATGAAGAGCCGCCAAAGAAAGAAATCCGACCTGAGCAAAGGCAAGCCAGAACCAGAGCCTCAAACCAGTCAAGTACCCATCTTTCAGGATGTGCCGTCTGTGGGGACATCAAGCATAAGAAAAAGCTGTACTTTTGCAAAAAGTTCTGTGTGCTCAGGTTCACAGAGAAGAAGGATGCAGTGCGAAAGCTGGGAGCCTGCTGGAAATGTCTGTAGGTCCATGATGATGACAGTCACTGCAAAACTTCATTCCTGTGCAAAAATCCTGAGTGTGAGGACAAGAGAGCCACAGACCATCACTACTATTTGTGTCCCAATGCTGAAGCATCCAGAGGCAGCACGGCCCAGAAGAGGAGCAAAGGCAGTACAGTGGGAGGTGGCAATAAGAGGAGTTACACCGAGACCCAGGAAGAATTCTTCAGAAAGCTCTCACATGAATTAGCTCAACAATGCCGAGACACATTCTGCAACACAGCAGCGAGCATCTCCCATGTCGTGAAGAGTCACTCAAGTCTTTTGGCAGAGAGCAGCCTAGCGGAGTGGCCTGTCATCATGATGCTGCTGGAGGTAGCAGCCAATGCTGGGCAGAAAATTGGGACCCTAATCAACCTAGCTTCTGACACTAATTACATCACCCATGAGGCAGCAGGTTGGCTGAATCTTAGAAGTGAAGACATCACGCTTGTGGTCCATGGTGTAGGAGGTATGAAAATCTACGTCAAAACAAAGCGGTACCTCCTGAAAATTTGTATTAACACCTCAAGAGGTACTCTCAAGTCCCACCAGCTGATTTGCAACGGCTTAGACAGCATTGCAGATATCCACAGACATGTGTCAGCAAAAAAAACCTGCAAGAGTTCTTCCCAGATGTCCCGCTCAGTGACCTGGTAAGTCCAAGAGAGATCCAGCTCCTTGTAAGTCACAAGGAAGGTCAGCTGGCTCCGCAGAAAATTCGCACAGTGGGGGACCTCATGCCGTGGGACAGACCAATGGGAAAGACAGTTGTGGGCAATCATCCTGAGCTGTTTGAAGAGGTCACTGTATCAGCCCACATATCAAGAACGGACTTCGCAAGGTCTGAGAACTGCTGCTGTAAAGTATGAAGAGCACACCTGCATAGTCCCCATTTATCCTCCACAAAGCTAGCAAGCCTCAATTGCCGTCCAACCTCAGCAATCTAGTTGTGCAGCTACTACATCCAACTTCCTCGAGTGGTGGAAATGGGGTAGCATTGGTGCTGGTTGTGTCCCGAGATATGGGGGCTGTCGCTGTGGGAACTGTCAGCCAGGTGGCAAGGAAATTACCCTCGCTGAAGAAAGGGAGCTAGAGGTGGTAAAGAGTGGCCTCTCATATGTAGCTGGTGATGATCACAGTGAGAGGCCTCGCTGGTATGCCAAGTACCCCTGGGTAGCAGATCCAGCCTCATTACCAAGCAACAGGAATGCAGTTGAGGTCACATTCTTCAGGACTGAGAGAGAGCTGGCCAGGGAGCCAGAGTGGAAGGCTGCCTATGCTGCACAAGTTCATGAGATGGTCGAGCGCCGGGCTGCAATGAAGTTGTCTAAAGACGTCCTTTATGCATGGACTGGTCCAGTATGGTATATCAGCCACCTCATCGCACCCAACCCACACTCCGTCACAACTCCGGTGAGACTGGTCTGGAACAGTAGTCAAAAGTGCAGAGGGGTGAGTCTCAATGATCTCCTGCTAAAAGGCCCAGATGTTCTCAACTCCATCCGTGCTGTGCTTCTCAAATTCCAGAGGTGTTTTTTTTTTTTTGCTGCACTGGGAGACATAAAGAAAATGTACAATTCAGTGTGGCTTGAAGACCAAGAGGTGCATTTGCATAGGTTCATGTGGCATGGCTCTGAAGAGGAGGAGCTGGGTGAATATGCAGTCATGAGAGTTAACATTGGAGATAAGCCAGCAGGTTGTATTGCTCAACTCGCCATGAGCGCGTCGGCTTATCTCCCCTAGTTCAGCCATCTTGAGGAAGAGCGTCGAGTGCTGCAGGAGGATAGCTATGTCAATGACCTGTTAACCTCTCATGACAACTTAGACCAGCTTAAAGTCATTACAGAAAATGTAGAGCAGATCCTGAAAGCAGGAGGGTTCGAGTTGAAGCTGTGGGTCTTCTCTGGTCAAAATAGGAGGGAGTCTGCTGGAAAACAGGAACAGGTGGTTATTCCAAAGACTGTGATCCTGCTGAATCAGCTCAAAGAGGAGGACAACAAAGATCTTGGCCTCGACTACTCCCTGGAGGATGATAAGCTTTATCATGGTTGGGATAAAGTTCTCGAAGAGGAAAATGAGACTCGGCCAGGACTTTCAACTGGAGCAGGTGAGAGCCCAGATGCCAGATCCACTGACACGAGAGTTACTCAGCCAAGTTTCTGGACTGTATGACCCGATTGGTCTGACGACGTCTGTAAAGCAGAAAGGGACGATGTTGGTTCGGAGAGCATTTCAGGAGGCCAAACCCAAGTGTAGCACCATCAAAGATACTTGGGACCTTGTGCTATCAGAAAGCTCAGAGAAAATGCCATCAGCCTCTTTGAAGAATACGCCCAGCTGAATAAGGTCAAGTTTCACAGAGCCCTGACACCAGCGGGCACGTCGGCTGAACCTAATGCAATCACCTTCTCTGATGGCAGCGAACATGCTTATGGTGCTGTCCTGTATCTGAGGTGGGCCTGTGACCAAGGTTTTCCAGTGAGGCTCGTGAGGTCTAAAGCTAAACTAACTCCCTTAGATCACAAGGGGGAAGTAGTCAAGGCAGAGCTTTGTGGAGCAGTATTCACCGCCCGGTTGAAGAAGTACTTTGAGCAACATAGCCTAACTCAAGTCAAGCAATGGTACCACTTTGTTGATAGCCAAACAGTCCTTGGTGCAATTCAACGTGAGCTATGGCTTCCAGACCTTTTTTGAAAACAGGATTGGAGAAATCCAAAGCAGCACGCAACTTCAGGATTGGTGGTGGATCTCTGGACCACTGAACATTGCTGATATCATCACGTGCGGGGCTGGTCCAAAAGATTTGGATGAAAATTCACTATGGCAGCAAGGACCGGAGTTCCTGAGTCTACCAGCTGATGAGAAGCCAATTAAGTCTGCAAAGGATGTATCAGCAACTGCCAGAGAGAGTGTTGGAAAGATGCAGAAGAAATCATTTGCTGCGGCACTCACAAGAGCTCAGATGAAAGAGCCACCAGATCTGGAGTGTCGGAGGCTACCTGCTTGTGCTGCTGTCCAAAACCTGGTGGATGAAGGACAGTTCAGCAATTTGGCTCACCTGGTTAAGATGGTTGCTTGGGTCTGGAGGGCAGCAAAATGCTTTGCAGTTAAAAATAAGATCCTGGGAACTCCAAAGTGGGAGGAGGTTTCATCAGCCGGGGTCATCACTGCAACGGAGCACCAAGATGCTTTAAGAAACCTTTTCCTTGCCGCACAAGTAGTAGTAGTAGTAGTAGATTAGTTTATTTGACAGGGACAGTGCAATAAACATAGACAATTAATCAAAGACAATCAATCTGATGTGTTGCACATAGAGTGTATAGCTATTAGCTAATTTGCAACTCTTGTCCCTGGATGGGCTTTAGAAAAAAGAATCAAGATAAAAATATACACAATAACCACATACATCAATGCAGAAAAATTATAAATACACAATTATAAATATTATAAATATTATAAATACACAAATATAACAGCCTGACTCACCTTTAACATAAATATTATAAATACACAAATATAACAGCCTGACTCACATTTAACACATATAACATAACTCACATTTGCCTATTTCAGGCCTTCCTCCCTCCGTCACTCACTATAAAGAAACACATTTATTCCTTCCCTTCATTCACTCTCACTTTGCAGACAAATAATTCATACATGAGTACATTCTTGTTTATTTTTCAGCCAGTTTTTAACATTTTTAGTGAATGTTTTAAAGTCCGTTATTATTTTAATTTCATTTGGCATTGTGTTCCAGATGTGACTGCCCTTTATAGAGAAAGCTGTTTGTCCAAATGTGGTTCTGCGGTGGAATATTTTACAGTTATTGTTAACAGAACTCCTGGTGGCTCTGCTGCTGTCCTGTCTTTGGACGAAACCAGCAAGTGGCTCGGGTGCTGATTTATGGAAACATTTGAACGTTAATTTCAGAAGACAGAGGTCAATGAAGCTCTCAAAACTCAATAGGTTGTATTTTTTTAAAACATTACAGTGATGCCACCTAATGGGCTTTTTGTCCAAGATTTTTAGGGTTTGATTATATAATGAACCTATATGTCTTATTGTGGAAGGGGCTGCTTGAGCCCAGACTGTCAAACAGTATGATATATGAGAAAAAACCATAGAATGCATATACAGTGCAGCTGCTTCGTAAGGTATGTAATATCTAATTAATTTAAAGCAGTTCAGATTTTTTTTTACTGTTTTTGAAATTTTCTTTATATGAAGATTAAATTTGAGTTGAGGATCTAGTACAATGCCAAGGTATTTGAATTCTGTAGCTAAACTGATGTCATGATCATGTATATTAACTTTAAAATGTTGCAGGTTACATTTTTTGATTGAAAAGCACATTGAGACTGTTTTCTGAAGGTTCAGCAATAGATGGTTCTTGAGGAGCCACTCTTGGACATCAACCATACTTGTAGACAGTACATCTGCAGCCTGTGCTGGAGTCTTGGCAGCTGTGTAAATAACTGCATCATCTGCATAAAGTTGGCATGTTGCAGCTGAGCAGTGTAACGGCAAGTCATTAATAAAAATGCTGAAAAGTAAAGGACCAAGAATGGACCCTTGTGGGATACCCATGCGGTTGTTTAAAAATGAGGATTTATCCTGGTGAACTTTTACACACTGTTCTCTATTCTGGAGATAAGATGCAAACCATTCTAATGTATTTGGGGAGAAGTTAAAAGATACCATTTTGGATAAAAGCAAACTGTGGTTTACAGTATCGAAAGCCTTTTTGAGATCTAGAAAAACAGCTCCTACCACATTACCCCTGTCCAAGGACTGTTTGACGTTTTCAATAAGGCAACAATTTGCTGTTTCTGTTGAGTATCCTGGTCTAAAACCAAATTGATGTGGATGAAGAAGTTGACTGTCTTGTAAGTAGTCTATCAGCTGTGTAGCTACAACTTTTTCAAGAACCTTAGATAGGACTGGTAAGATAGAGATTGGGTGGTAATTGCATATATCGTCTTTACTGCCTGATTTATGAACTGGTATGACGACAGCTTTTTTCCAGCCAGATGGAAATGTACTAGACCTAATGGAGAGATTAATGAGATGGGTCAGTGGTTTGATTAATATTTTGCTGTGCATTTTGAGAAAGGAGGTGCTCATATTGTAGATATCACTAGTTTTTGAGTTTGACAGTGTTTTAACAATACCAGCAATTAACTTCTCATTTACCTCATCGATGTGAAAAGTATCTGTTGGGAGTATGGAATTTGTGTTGTTGAGCACATTTGGCAGCACAAAAATTTTTGTTAAGTCTTCCACAGAGCCCACAAAGTGTGAATTAAATTCATTTGCCAAAGTAGCCTTGTCACTGACGGTCTTGCCATTGATTCTAAGTTCCTTTACCCCCTTCTGATCGTTTTTTTTTTATTAGTTAAGTTATTTAAATGCCTCCATAGGGAACTGTTGTTACCCTTTGCATGATCTATCAGTTTATTGTAATAAGATATTTTTGATTTTCGCAGCTCATGTACCACTTTATTTCTTAAACTTTTGTACACAAGGTGATCATTTTGTAGTTTGGAGGTTAGTGATGTTTTCAGTGCATAGTCTCGCCTCTTCATAAGTTTTCTTATTTCATTATTTAACCATGGTAGGCTAATCTTCTGTTGTCTACTTTTAATTTGCTTTGAAAATTTTTCTATAGACTTTGTGATTGTTGCAGTTATAAAATTACAACAATCTACTTCACATGTTGCCATGAGCTGCTCCCAATTTTGATTCTCTAAGTAATGTTCAAACTCCTCATTTTTTGATTTGGGGATAATAAAATTTGATTTGTCAATATCGACTCCCCCAAAATACTGTAGTCGCTTTTTAGTAAGTTTCCTGACAGCAAGAACCATGTTATGATCTGAGAGACCAGTTACAAGATTATAGGTTCTGGTTATTCGTTCTGGTTTATTAGTAAATACCATGTCAATAAGTGTTCTGGATTGTTTGGTTATCCTGGTGGGTCCTTTGATGATTTGCTGGTAATTAAATTTAGTCATGAGGCTTTTCAGTTTTTGTTTGTCTTTTTTATCAGACCAGTTGATATTAAAGTCACCATGAATTATTGTTTCTCTGTTCTTCTCAAGTTGTTCAACCAGATCACTTAATTCATTATAAAAGGAAGAGTTGTGTGACAGTGGGTTGTACACTACTGCAATGTTGAAATTCATTACCGGAGAGAGACATACATTAACAGCTAAACATTCAAGTGAAGTATTCAAATCAACCAGTTGACATTTATATTTCTCTTTGATGTAAATTAAAACACCTCCTCCCCTCCCTACCTGCCTGTCTTTTCTAAAACACTGGTAGCCCACAATATCGATCATATTAGTGTCTATGTTACTGTGTAGCCAGCTTTCTGAGAGACAAAGGTAGTCCAGATTTGAGTCCAACAGCAACACCGAAATCTCATCTCTTTTGGGGATTATGCTCCGTATGTTTAAATGACCGCCGATGATCCCCTTTGGTTTAGCCTTGGTGTCCCAAAGAACTCGTGCATGATTAACAGTTTGGAAAAATAAATGTTGTTTTTGCTTTTGTACAGCTCGGTTTTGTGCTAACCCAGTGGTCTGCTGTTTAATAGTGGCAGGTCCAGGGTTAAGGTGAATATCTCCTGCCAGAAGTAGCAGAACTAACAGAACTTTAACTGTATATCCTCTGCCATATTGTGATTTTTGCTTAACAGCCATGTTTGCCTTAATTTGGAAGTTTTTGCTCAGGGCTTTTAAAGACCACATAGAGTGTAGGGTGAGATGTCCAAGCCCAAATCCATACAGATAAAACTTTTTAACTTCACCTTTGGTTGAGTTTGTCGGAAAATCCTTCTTGTTGCAGGTCCAGACACACAAAGACAAAACGAAGAGGAAGTAGATAAGTAGAACTGTGTGAAGAATATAGAATATATGAACTGTGTGTTCATATATTCATATATTTATTCCATCCAGCTACAATGCTCTGCACTGTGTGTCTGTGTGTGTGTGTATATATATATATTTTATAGTAATACGTACATATGTTTATTAGCTGCTCTTGCTTGCTTGTTTTTTTTTTTCTTGCCTTCTGATTGTTGCTCTGAGTGTTGCTATCCCTGTGCTGTTGCAATCCTGGAATTTCCCCGTTGTGGGACTAATAAAGGCTTATCTTATCTTATCTTATCTTATCTTAGAGAAGGCTTATTAGTGGTGCCCATCAGCCCACTTTTTAATCCGGTGGCAGCCATCTTCAGTCCTTCTTGGAAAGAAGGAAAAGGAAAATCTGTGGATAGTAAAATAAATTCTGCTTATATCGCCAGAATCTGATCCGATCGTCCTCGAATCCAGCTGGGCCTCAGCTAGCCAACTAGCCCCTTCCGTTGCTGGTCTCGTTGCTCATAGTCGCCGTAACTGGTCTCCCGTCCCGCTCCTCCAACCGAGTCTCGTCACACACCGCCGCTGCCACCGAGCTCCGCTGAGGTCACGGTAAATCCTCCGCTAGGCACCGCCACCTACCGTCGTCTGCCTGGGTGAAATCTCTGCTGAGCCCCGTCAACAAATAGCCGCTTGCCTGGTAGTATCTCCGCTGGGCCTCGCAGCTGGGCTTCGATTCAGGCTGGTGTAAGGTGGAATGACTGGCGCCAGCATTAAGCTAACTAGCATTAGCTTAGCAATCGCTTCGGGTAGTCTCGTCGCACACCGCCGCTGCAGTCACGGTAAGTCCTCCGCTGGGCACCGCCGCCTACTGCCGTCTGCCTGGGTGAAATCTCTGCTGAGCCCCGTCAAACAAATAGCCGCCTGCCTGGTAGTATCCCCGCTGGGCCTCGCAGCTGGGCTTTGATTCAGGCTGGTGTTAGGTGGAATGGCTGGCGCCAGCATTAAGCTAACTAGCGTTAGCTTAGCAATCGCTTCAGGTAGGGCACATCAGTGAATCACAAGGAAGCGCTGGAATCGCTGGTCAGTTTACTCACAGTGGCCGGATAAAAGCGATCAAAGGGGTAATCCACCGGAGGTATATCCGATCGCTGTAGGTAGTTATTTAGAGACTGGCGCCAGCATTAAGCTAACTAGTGTTAGCTTAGCAATCGCTTCAGGTAGCATTAAGCTAACTAGTGTTAGCTGAGCAATCACTTCAGGAAGGCGCAGGAAGTCGCTGGAGAAAGGCGATTAAAGGGCAATCCAACGGAGGTGGCAATTCAGCCCGTGCGTGTTCGCCACGAGCGCCGATCGCTGCAGGCCAGCCACTATGAAGTCGGCCTTTACGTTCTGCGTAAGTGCTTCAGCCGCTGAGTAACAGTGATGTAAACATACTAAATTTGAAGAAAATAAAGTTCACCTGGGTGTTTCTTCGATACAAATGCCTTTTTTTCTCAGGCGTCTTCAAACTGTGCCAAGTGGAATCATGGTCACCCCTCTTCCCTGTGATTCTTCAGCTAACGACCGGGTCAAGTAATTAATAATTTCTTCGATGTTCAGTGTTAATTTTAGCCATTTTTCAAAAAGGTGAGTGATGTTACAACGCTTCTGCCTTGGATTCACGGTCCTGGTTTACAAGAGGGTGTGACCTTTCCAACTACCACAATAGATCAGCTGGTAGTCTTCAAAGAGGAAGAAACTGGGCTACTGGCTTGTGGTGGGAGAGTCCAGGCTTTTAATGAAGACAGTTGGTATCCCTCTCTTACCTTACAGCACCTGGGTCGCAACTCTGTTGGTTTGTGAAGCTCACAGTAAGGGTCATGAGGGAGTGGCTGCAACTCTGTTGAAGGTGAGAGAGAGCATGGATCATCAATGGATGAAGAATTGCTCAAAAAGTCATTGAAAACTGTGTGATCTGCAAGAAAGCCAGAGCTAGAAGATGCCAGCAAGTGATGGGTGATCTGCCTCAGGAGAGAACTGGGCCAGCATCCCCATTTGAGTTCACAGCAGTTGACCTGTTTGGACCATATCAGGTCAAAGATGATATGAGGAAGAGAGTCACAATGAAGGTTTGTGAGTCATATTTTGCTGTATGGCCAGTAGAGCAATCCACACAGAGTTGGCCAACACCATGTTGACTGAAAGCTTTATGATGGCTTATCAGAGGTTTACAGCAATTCAAGGGCATCCTAAGAAGATTTGGTCTGATCCAGGGACCAATTTTGTTGGTGCCGAGCCTGTTCTGGAGGAGGTTGTATCAGTTTTTGGATGACCTGGACAGGTCTGCTGTGGAGGAGACTTCAGCTCAAAATGGAACCGACTGGCATTGGAAAATGCAGCCAGCTGATTCACCTCATCGAAATGGCTCTGCTGACGCAGCTGTTCGGATTGTGAAGAAGGCTTTCCAGAGTCTGGGAAGAGACTCAGGGCTCAGTTACAGCAAACTTCAGACAACACTTCAGCTTGCCACTAATCTTTCTAATGACCATCCCATTAATGCCAGGGTGCAGAGCCATGAAGACACCGTGCAGTACATCACACCCAATACACTCCTGCTGGGACGAGCATCATCAAGTGGTGACTGGAAAACATTCGACTTCACAAGCTATCCCTATAAGAGACTTCAGTAAATGCAGCACCAGGTGAACAAATTCTGGAGGTCCTGGAACCAACTTGCCGGTCCTAATCTCTTGGTGAGGAGTAAATGGCACACCACACAGAGGAATGTTGCAGTTGGAGATGTTGTTTGGCTGCGTGACCAGACTGCATTGAGGGGTCATTTTAAACTTGGGACAGTCATCTTTCCAGCGGTTTCCGTGGGAAGGTCAAGTGGGAGGTGTTGAGCTGAACTGCAGGCCACGCCCTCTCTGCCTGAGTGCTTCAGGTTTGGGTGTGCTTCCCAGCCTGAAGGCAGTTGGTTGATTGCACCAGGTGGGAATGATCTGGTGATTAAGGGAGTTTGGAGGCAGTTACTCACAGGGCAGTGGGGAGTAAGCAGTGTGTGAGAGAAATGGTTGGAGAGTCTGGACTTGGAAAAAGGAGACTGCAGGACTAAATCTAGTTTCAAACAAGGAAGAAGGAGCTGGTGAGCATTCATTTGTGATATGTGTCTTTGTAGGTGCATTAGGAAAATCATTTGATCAAATTTAGGTAAAATGTTTTATATTAAAAATCATGTGATTGAAATGTAAGTTAAAATGTCATATTTAATATCATGTGGGTTTAAAAGTGTAGTTAAAAATGGATTGTATTTTAAGAGTTTAAAAGTTAAAAGCTGCTAAAGTTGTAAGGTTAAAAATTTGAACAATGTTTTAAGATGTATTTAGTATTTGGGGTGCTTTAGATGTGGGTATTTTCTATTTATTTTGAAGATTAATTTTTAGTAGTTTAAAAGTTGAGTATTTGATTTTGAATTATGTCGATTTATTATGGTTTCTTGTGTTACATTTTCCTTGACCTATTTGTGTTTGTATTTAAAGGTTTTTCACCTGTGCTTGGCTTTGATGACTTTTCAAAATAAAAGGAAAGAAAAGGGAAAAGTTGAGTCTTGGTCATTGAGTGACTTTTTGATTTGATTTTTTTTTTTTTTATTTTGTATACTTTATTGATCCCCAGAGGGGAAATTCAGGGCATCCAATGATGCTGATGAAGCAGCCACAGTATGGCGCTATCCCTTAACCATTCACACACACATTCACACCTAGGGACACTTTAGAGTCTCCAATTAACCTAACCTGCATGTTTTTGGCCTGTGGGAGGAAACCAGAGAAATCCCGGAGTAAACCCACGCAGATACGGGGAGAACATGCAAACTCCACACAGATCACTGTTGGTCAGGGGCTGGGATCGAACCAGGGATCCCATGGCCAAGGGTGAGTTGCTGTGCTGGTGCAGTGCTAACCACTGCGCCACCGCACCGCCACACCGACTTCCAGTTCTATCTTCCGGAGCAAGCTTCCCGTTCAAGTGGGATGAACTGCTGGTCAAACCTCACAAGAGTGGGGGCCACTTGAATGTGATTTGTTTGATTGTTATCTATAAAGTGTTTATTTACAGAATCAATGTTTTCACCTTTTGACTTTTTCTTTTAAATCCTGGTGAAAGGTAGTGAATTGGTTACTGTTTTTCTTTTCCTGTGGATAAAACATGAACCAAAAATAACACACTGACTTTAAATAACACCTAAAGATTTTAAGTATTGATTAATGTGGTTTCCTAACTTTGAAAAATTTTGATAAATATTCAGTGAATCACTAAATCTTTTACCAACATGCAAAGTTTTAACACTACTTTGAGATCACTCTTGAATAAGCATTAGCATTTATTAGAGTCCTTAAGCTAAAAATGGGCTTCCTGTGGAAGAAATCACACAATGCAGCATTAAAAAAAATGAAACGCACACATGTATAGCTTCAACAGTTTGCAATTGTAACATAAAATGCGTAAATATATGTGCTTTTATCCTTAAAGATTAAAATGTGTGGTTAACATACACTACCGTTCAAAAGTTTGGGGTCACCCAGACAATTATTTTGTGTTTTCCATGAAAAGTCACACTTATTTACCACCATGAGTTGTAAAATGAATAGAAAATATAGTCAAGACATTGACAAGGTTAGAAATAATGATTTGTATTTGAAATAATATTTTTTTTCCTTCAAACTTTGCTTTCGTCAAAGAATCCTCCATTTGCAGCAATTACAGCATTGCAGACCTAACATGGTTGCACAAGGGTTTTCTAATCATCCATTGGCCTTCTGACGCAATGAGCAAACACATTGTACCATTAGAACACTGGAGTGATAGTTGCTGGAAATGGGCCTCTATACACCTATGTAGATATTGCACCAAAAACCAGACATTTGCAGCTAGAATAGTCATTTACCACATTAGCAATGTATAGAGTGTATTTCTGATTAGTTTAAAGTTATCTTTATTGAAAAAAGTGCTTTTCTTTCAAAAATAAGGAAATTTCTAAGTGACCCCAAACTTTTGAACGGTAGTGTAAGTGATTAAATACAAAGTGTATGCTTTTATACGCTTCTACTGTTTATGCAGTAAAAGCTATACCACCCCTAAGAATAAGCCTTCAACAGCCATCAAGTTTCCTTTTCGCTGCTTTTGGTATAGAAACATTAAATTGGTTTTAAATTTAGGTTATTCTGAATGAATTCCTTTGAAGTTAATTTGGATGCTCGATTTGGTTATAAATCAGCTTAACAGGTTAAAAGTTTTAGCAGTTTTATTAAAGAATGCAGTTCTTATGGTTAACCACAAGATGGAGGCAGTTCCTTCTGCACTCTAGGAGACAGTGACATCACCCAGAGGCGGTCTATCAGTCTCAACTCTAAAATGGCGTCTAGGGTGCCTCGCACTAGTGGCTTTCAAAATGGCATCTGCACTGCTTAATCTGCGCATGCGCAGTTCTCATGCATGTATCCATGTCGGTCATGCGCGAATGTGAGCATACACATGTTCCACACACTCAGACGCAGTCTCTGACCATTAACCACGCCTTGTTTTTTCTTCAAAGCGGGAGAGTTAATCTCCTACTTGACTGAAATTCTGAATTACTCCAAGAAAGTAAAAACGGAATTTAATGAAAAGAGGAATATTATTTCTCTTTAATTCTAGAGCTCTGATCAGGTCTATAAACTAGTTCCAAACCTGAGACAAATCATGGCATTCTTAAGCTATAGACCTCACATTATTCAGCAGATGAAACAAAGAAGTCAGCTCACGCGAATGTTGCATTGGCTTTCCTTGTGTTGGTGTTTTCTTCAGCTGGATTCAGGAGCTGAGATTTTATTTGACGATTATACCAGAGAATATCTGCCAAATATTCTTCCAAAGTCCAGCAGTCACAAGCTGAGATTTTCACTGCGAAAATGAGGCTTCTTCACTCCGCCAATGGCCGGAGCTCTTTTCCGGGCAGCCTTGGTGGTCAGCTGCTTCCTGGGGCTTTTCCTCCGGTAGATTTATGGGAGGTCTGCTTCGCTAGCCGTGTAGTATGCCATGCAGACACGAGAATCTTTCAGCAGTGTTCTCGGGTCTGAATAATTAGATATAGTTCAAAATCTGATCCAAATCACAGAATTGGAGAGACAAGATTACTAAAAAAAATTCAAGCCACGAAATCCGAGTCCTTCAGATTTCGTGGGTTGGCGAAATAGCTTCCAGGGTGAGAAAAACAATCCATCCCCTTTAAAACACCCTGTGGGTTTAAAGAAAACAATAGTAAAGTTTAGCAGAATAAAATAGAAAAAAAAAAACCGTCTGTGAACCAGGAGTTTCACTCCTATAAGAGAGGTTTTGAACTCAAAGAAGAAAAAGTAATTTCCCAGATGTTTAAAGGAAAAAAGGATTTTTAAGCAGAACACACACAGACTTTCACAAGACAACTCTCTCCACCAATCTCTGGGTGTTTTCCCTTAAAACTGAATGAGTTTTGCAGGGAAAAACTTCACTGACATAAAAGGGAACCAATGGTCTTCCATTGTGGGAGGTTTAAATGAACTCTGGTCCAATAAGAAAACAGTTCTTTGTCTGTAACCGACCAATAGAATGAAAGGGGCCGTTGCCCAACAGAGACTGGCTGGTGATTGGCTGAGTGAGTCAGATGACTTGAGGAAACTTTTCTCAGAGGATAAACACAGCTTAATAACTCTGAAAATTCATTATATACTTAATATAAAGTCTAAGCTAACTTCAGTAATTCATGACTAACTTCAGTGAGCATGCATTTTTATAAACTTGTACTTATATAATTAACATGCATGAGAATAAGGCTCATTTAAGCATCTTTCAAACATGCACACATTCAAAATCAGTGATTAATGAAATATTTCAAACCACAATGATATGTTAGAGTCCCACTTGATTTTCCAGGGTGTCCTGAAAATGAAAGTCTGAGAACTGAGAATTTTGTAACAAAGGAAGTCATTTCATTCATTAACCTCCGGTCAGCTTGTAGAATCAAAAGTGAGCATATTCCAGAGTCATCCACCAGGGGGTAATATTGAGCTGTGGATAATTCCTAGTGACCTGTGGGGGGCAATCCAAAGTCTCTGGAATGCATCAAAGATTAACGCATAAACCTGTATGATTGGGAGGAAGCTCAAGTTTATTTATGAAGGCAAACTAATCCATTCCTTGCACAAGATGTGATCCTTATCTCTCGCACCTTTTACCATGGAATGTGTCATACTTCTTCAATTAATTTCACTCTACATACCCCACCTGTTGTTACATTCCCTACCTAGACCTGCCAGAAATACTGCCATACCACAGTGGATTAACAAGAGCTTAAAGGAAGCAAAGCAATAGTAGTCTGACTCCGACAGTTGATTCCATCAGTGGCAGCACCAAGGCCCACTATAACGTATGAGTGAATGAGTATAACAGGCCCTGGTTATAAGAAATATGCTTCATATTCAGTAGTATAAAATACCAAAGTGTGCATAAATAAGGGGAAACATAAAACAAATTTAGTACACTTCTGGAACTGAAGGACATGCTTTTCACCTAGTGGATACACAAACAGGAAAGTTATGATGAAGTGGATGAGCACACACAAGTATCTGAAACAGTGATGCTTATCCACTGTACTCCAAGAGCACTTATGGCAATATTTTTTCCTTTTTTAATATTTCCATTTGCTGCTTGGGTTTTTGTTGGATTTCTAGATTTCCATGTTTTTATTTCTTTCTCCATGTGTTTGAAGTCCGCAGCATGTTGAGCCAGTATTGAACCGCAATGAAAATTTAGGTGATTGAAATGAGAATAATCATAAGCAAGATTTTGTGAGAATATTTGGACTATGCAATCAGTCTGTGCAAGTTCATTTTCAAACATCCAGGTTGTTATGTCTGGAAATAATGAGTCTGCAGACAGGTCCCCGTGTTGAGGTTAACTTTATTCAACACTAGCATAACATGCTAGGAGGGAGTGCACAGTGAGGTAACTGTGTGGCGCCAAAAGTGGGTAGCAAGAAAGAGAGACCGGCTAGCCCTGGGTGGCCGGCTATTTACCCTGTGGCGTAGTAACGTCCCGCATGTGTATGAGCGAGCGCAGCGTGGTGTGTTGTGCTGTTTCCCATGTATCACATTTACTCCCCCCATCCCTGAAAAAGCCAAGAACTACATCCGTCATTAGCCTGAGCAAGGGCAGCAAGTAAACAACAAGGCAAACTAGCATATTGGTTAACGCACGAGGTGGTGGCTCTGGGAGGCTTATGCCATACGAGGATCAGTCCCCAGTCTTCAGTGCTCTGGTTAATGTGCGGTGTGAAAAATTGAGTGGCTACGCCTATTTTTGGGCGAAGCAGGCTCGGACCATCAGCAGTCAAGCAGAGACCTATGTGATCTGTGATGGTAAAGCCCAGCTCATGGAAAAGGTCACGTCCCAAAATGTTGTCACCAAGGCACGTCACTTGAAATGTGAGTGCTGGGAGGACTCTTGGCCCGTAGTGAAGCGGTAGAGTGATGGTTCCTACCATGCTGATTTTGACGAAGTGGTTCAGCTTACTGCAGCGTTGGCACTTGTGTCCTTTGGCAGGGCAGATGCACATGTTCGGTGCGACTGAGAGCCACAGTTACCACATGGCTGGCGTGCTTTGTTGTCCTGTCATCCTGCGATGTTAACTTCAGGGTCCCCCAGGGAGGACACAAGGTCGTCGGGCTCAGCAGCCAGGGTAATAGCTTGTGCTAGCGGAGCAAAGTGTGGTGAGTGCAGGCTGGAGGCTCCTAGCTGAGTGTTTAGACAAGCCGTGGCCGCTAGATGGGATGCTAACTCCACCAGCCTGGAGAGCGGCAAATCGTCTGGTGCCATTAGTAGCTTCTCCCGTAGCTTCAGGTTGGTGGTGTGCTCCGCTAACTGGTCTCGCACCATCTTGTCTTCCAGTTGTGCAAACCACACATGCTCACTAGACAGTGAAGGTCAGCAACATACTGTTGGACCGACTGACCCACACGCTGTCAGCGTTGGCGAAATCTAATCCTCCTAACTAGCACACTCTCTGGAGTGGCAAAATGTCCGGCTAACACAGCAATACATTCTTCATAGCTATCTGCATGTTCGAGCATCTTGAAGACACGCTGTCCCTTGCTGCCAAAGCAGTGGATTAGCATAGCATGTAGCCTTAGCTTGCTAATCTTAGCTAGGCCCATGGTGGAAATGAACATCTCAAATGACTCATGTCAGTGTGACCAAGGAATAGGTGGCTCACTGGGCAAAGCAAGGAAGGGTGTCAGGGGTGTCAGCAGCGTTTCCATCCCGATGTCTTCCAAGTTTCTTCTCGTCACCAACTGTAGTGATGTCACGCGTGCATACGAGTGAGCACAGTGTAGTGCGTCGTGCCATTTACCATATATCACACAGGTGTCAGACAAACTTTCAACAGGGAGTTTTATTTAAAAAACACTGGACTAAAAACTAATTAGAATTCAAGATGTTTTGATGTTTATCCAAACACCATCATCAGTTGGAGGACTGCAGCAGGAAGTATCTCTGGCCAGTAAATAACCTACAAGGAAGTCACATGACAAAAGGACATGAAGTCACATGACTTGTGGGAAATGTAGTCCTTGTTGTCTGACCAAAGAGGACAAAGGGGAGAAAAAACAAAACAAAACAAAAAAAAACCATGGTGCTCCTCTCAAAACTCACATGAAATGTAAAAAGATTTCTAGGCCATCAGGAGAAATGTAGTGTAAAATCAAGAGAAAGCATGTAGTCATTCCATATGTGGCTGGGCTCTCTGAAAAGTTTTGCAGGATTTTCTCCAAATACAACATACCTGTGTACTTCAAACCCAGGAACACTCTGCAACATTGTTTGGTTCATCCCAAAGACTGGATACCAAAACGCAAAAAAGAGCAACCTGGTATATGCTGTCAAATGTAGTGAGGAGTGTGACGATCTTTATATCGGGGAAACAAAACAGCAGCTCTGTAAACACATGTCGCAACACAGAAGAGAAAATTCATCTGGACAAAATTCAGTTGTCTACGTACACTCACCTGCAACAAAAATAACACACCTTTGGAGACCAAGATGTGTACATCTTAGACAAAGAAGAGGAGTGGTTTGAAAGAGGCATTAAGGAAGCCATCCATCCATCCATCTTCTACCACTTTTCCGGACGTCCGGGTCGCAGAGGTAGTTCAAGCAGAGAAGCCCAGACCTCCCTCTCCCCAGCCACCTGCTCCAGCTCTTCAGAGAGGATACCAAGGCGTTCCCAGACCAGCTGGGAGACATAGTCTCGACAGCGAGTCCTGGGTCTGCCCCAGGGTCTCCTCCCAGTGGGACATGCCCGAAACATCTCAAATGTGAGGCATCCAGGAGGCATCCTGATCAGATGCCCATACCACCTCAACTGGCTCCTTTCAACGTGGAGGAGCAGCGGTTCTACTCTGAGCCTCTCCCGGATGACTGAGCTCCTCACCCTATCTCTAAAGATGCATTCACACCAAAAGTGAACAGGCAAATTTTTTGCGCAGCTCGATTACATTTTAACTCAATGTAGACATGTCAACAGACATAAATAGTGAGATGCAGACCAGACGAAGGTGTCTTTAAAACTTCTGCAGCTGTGTTAAACCTGCTGTGGAAATTCCCAAAGTAATGTCATGCTTATGTTTACATTATCCAACCGGGGGCTCACCTGAAAATGATGTCTGAAGCCTCCAACACTTAACAGATGATCCCATGTTTATGTTGCTAGCTAGCTTGCTAGGATGTCCGTGACTGGAAACTGTGGGTAAATAACTCCAAAAACCTGATTCAGCTGAAGAGTTCCTGGTCCTCCTGTCTCCCGGTGAGTGAGTTTCATTTTCTAACTAGTTTACTCTGCAACGGTGATAAATTTACTCCGTCCGCTACCTAGCTAGCTGCTAGCATAGCTAGCTAGCGGACGCGAATGCATGACAATGAAAATTTGCGCATACTCTTGTCTTCCCATTGATTTTCTATGGATTTGCATCACCCGTTTGCGTTTGGTGTGAACACAGCTTAAGAGTGAGTCAGCAATCCTATGAAGAAAGCTCATTTCAGCCACTTGTATCCGTGATCTCGTTCTTTCGGTCATTACCCAAAGCTCATGACCGTAGGTGAGGGTAGGAAAGTAGATGGACTGGTAAATCGACAGCTTTGCCTTGGAGCTTAGCTCCCTCTTCACCACAACAGACCGGTACAACGTCTGCATCACTGCAGATGCTGCTCCGATCCATCTGTCAATCTCTCGCTCCACTCTCCCCTCACTCGTGAATAAGACCTCAAGATACTTAAACTCATCCAATTGGTGCAGGAGCTTGTCTCCAACCCGAAGAGGACAAGCCACCTTTTTCCAGCTGAGGACCATGGACTTGGACTTGGGGGTACTGATTCTCATCCCAGCCGCTTCACACTCAGCGGCAAACCATCCCAGTAAGACCTGTAGGTCATTGCTGGATGAAGCCAGCAGGACAACATCATATGCAAACAATAGAGATGAGATCCTGTGATCACCAAGCATGACACCCTCCTTTCCTGGTTGTGCCTACAAATCCTGTCCATAAAAATTATGAACAGGATTGGTGACAAAGGACAGCCCTGGCGAAGTCCAACTCTCACTCGGAATGATTCCGACCGAGTGTTGGCAATATGAACCAAACTGTCTCAATGGCCGTATAGAGACCGAATAGCTTGTAACAATAAGCCCGATACCCCATGCTCCCAAATCAGCCCCCACAAAAAACCATGAGGGACGCAGTCGAATGTCTTCTCCAAGTCCACAAAACACATGTAAACTGGTTTAGCAAACTCCCACGAACACTCGAGGATTCTCAAGAGTGTAAAGAGCTGGTCCGATGTGCCACAGCCAGGACAAAAACCACATTGCTCCTCCTGAATCCGAGGTTCAACCAACGGCTGGACTCTCCTCTCCAGTACCTTGGCATAGACCTTCCCAGGGAGGCTAAGGAGTGTGATCCCTTTGTTTGAAGAGAGGAACCACCACCCCGGTTTGCCATGCCAAAGACACTGCCCCCGACCTCCACGCAATGTTGCAGAGGTGTGTCAACCATGACAACCCTACAACATCCAGGGCCTTGAGGTACTCAGGGCAAATCTCGTCCACCCCTTTGGCACGGCCACCAAAGAGATTTTTAACCACTTTGGCGACCTCAACCCCTTTGATAGGTGAGTCGTCCCCCTCAGCCACAAGCCCTGCTTCGTCTGTGGAAGGCGTGTCAGTGGGATTTAGGAGATCCTTGAAGTATTCCTTCCACCACTCGATGATATCCCCAGTCAAAGTCAGCAGTGCCCCATCCGCACCATACACAGTGTGGACAGGGAACTGCTTCCTCCTCCTGAGCCTCCAGACAGTTTGCCAGAATCTCTTCGAGGCTGACCGAAAGTCTTGTTCCATGGCCTCACCGAACTCTTCCCACACCCGAGTTTTTGCTTCAGCAACCACCCAAGCTGCACTCCGCTTGGCCTGCTGGTACATCTCAGCTGTTTTGGGAGCCCCCAAGCCAACCAAGCTTGATAGGACTCCTCATGAAGAAAGTCATCTATGTCAAAGTGGAACAGGCCTCCCTTAACAGAGGAGGGGGACTGAGATATCATCTGTCCTCAGCTTACAATGCTGTGTTAAAAACTATTCCTCAGCACTTTACGGACAAATGAAGATAAGATAAGATAAGATAAGATAAGCCTTTATTAGTCCCACATCGGGGAAATTCCAGGATTGCAACAGCACAGGGATAGCAACACTCAGAGCAACAATCAGAAGGCAAGAAAAAAAAAAAAATAAGCAAGCAAGAGCAGCTAATATACATATGTACATATTACTATAAAATATACTGTATATATACACACACACAGACACACAGTGCAGAGCATTGTAGCTGGATGGAATAAATATATGAATATATAAACACACAGTGCGGAGCATTGTAGCTAGATGGAATAAATATGTAAATATATAAACACCCACAGTACGGAGCATTGCAGCTAGGTGGAATAAATATGTAAATATATAAACACACACAGTGCGGCGCAATGTAGCTAGATGGATTAATATGTAGATATATATAAACACACAGTGAGGAGCATTGTAGCTAGATGGAATAAATATATAGATATATAAATATAAACACACCCAGTGCGGAGCATTGTAGCTAGATGGAATAAATATGTAAATATATAAACACACACAGTGCAGAGCATTGTTGGTGGATGGGATGAAACAGCACAACCGTCTACTTAGTTATCCTACATGGTATGATTATGTGCCCATACATATTCTCACTCTCCATAGCGACCGGTATTTTCCTAGTTGTATGCCGGAGGGGACCATTGTGTAAGTCTATTGTGTCTTTTGCATTCAAAAAACTATTAGTTTGTTACGTCTTTTGCTATCTCTGCGAGCAGCCCTGCTTAGGTTGTACAGTCTGACAGCCGTTGGTAGGAAGGACCTGCGAAACCTCTCGGTTGTGCACCTGGGATGATGTAGTCTGCTGCTAAATGAGCTCCTCAGTGCATTCAGTATGTCCTGCATAGGGTGGAACTCGGACTCCAGCAGAGATGACAGTTTAGCCACCGTCCTTCTCTCTCCTATCTCCTCCACCGGATCAAGGCGCTGCCCCAGGACAGAGCTAGCTTTCTTGATCAGTTTGTTCAGTCTCTTCCTATCGGCTGCAGTAATGCCACTGCCCCAGCAGACCACTCCAAAAGTGATGGCTGATGCCACCACCGTGTCATAGAATGTCTTCAGCAGCGCCCCTTGTACACCAAAAGACCTGAGTCTCCTCAGCAGGAACAGCCTGCGCTGTCCCTTCTTGTAGAGTACGTCAGTATTGTGTGACCAGTCTAGTTTATTGTTCAGATGAACACCCAGGTACTTATAGGATGTCACTATCTCGATGTCTGTTCCCTGTATATTTACTGGTGCTGTGAGGGGTTGTCCTTGCCTGCGGCAGTCCACCACCAGCTCCTTAGTTTTCCTCGCGTTGATCTGGAGGCAGTTCCGATGGCACCAGTCCACGAAGTCCTGGATAAGCCCTCTGTACTCAGCTTCATCTCCATTGTAGATGAGGCCAACGATCGCAGAGTCATCAGAGAACTTCTGTAGATGGCAGTGTGTTGTGTTGTGTGAGAAGTCCGCAGTATAAAGAGTGAACAGGAAGGGAGCCAGCACCGTTCCCTGGGGGGCCCCCGTGCTACTGATGATCGTGTCGGACACACAGTCCCGGGTTCTCACAAACTGAGGCCGGTTCGTGAGGTAGTCCAGGATCCATGATTACAGGTGCTGGTCCACCCCTGCGCGCAGCAGCTTGTCCTTCAGGATCATCGGTTGGATGGTGTTGAAAGCACTGGAGAAGTCAAAGAACATGATCCTCACCATATTCCCGGGCTTCTCCAGGTGGGACAGAGAACGGTGAAGGAGGAGGATCACCGCATCCTCCACCCCAATGCCATGCTGGTAGGCGAACTGGAGTGGATCCATCGCTGGTTCCACCAGGGGGCGGAGGTGAGCAAGGAGCAGTCTCTCCAGGGTCTTCATCAAGTGGGACGTCAAGGCCACCGGTCTGTAGCTGTTCAGGTCTTTGGGGTGGGAAGTTTTTGGTACAGGTACCACACAAGATGTTTTCCACAGCTGTGGTACCCTCCCCAGTTTCAGGCTCAGGTTGAAGATATACGTCACAATCCCACAATCTGAATCTGCTCCAACTCCAAGTTTAAGGGAGGAGCACCATGTTTTTGTGTTTTATTTTGTTTTGTTTTCTTCCCTTTCTCCTATTTGGTCAAGGACTACATTTCCCACAAGTCATGTGAGTTGATGTCCTTTCGTTATGCGACTTCCTTGTAGGTTATTTATTGGCTAGAGATACCTCCTGCTGCAGTCTTACAACTGATAATGGTGTTTGGATAAACATCGAAACGTCTTGAATTTTAATTAGTTTTTAGTCCAATGTTTTTTTTTAAATAAAACTCCCTGTTGAAAGTTTGGACTACGCACTAAATTGTGTTAATTGTACTTGTACTCATGATTGAGCACTTACACAATTCAAATTTAACATTACATCATAGCTATATGGCTACATAAATGATCAAATTTTTCTAACATAACTGTATATATTGCAATTGCATCATTATAAATCCAAACATTTATACACTGCATTGTATGTGTATATGTAGAAATAATGGCTATGACTGCCTTGACAATAAGCACATAAATGCACGAATGAAATAATCATGGTAAGAATGATATAAAGCATAGTGATGAATGGGATAGAGTATTCTTTTTATATGCTTTCATTTCTTTCATAAACCTTAGTCATTACTCATTCTCAAGGAATGTTTTCCCATGGCTGCTCCAATTAAAATGCCTTTAGAAATTATATAGAAAATTTGGAGGGAAATACCCATGTCTAAAACCCACAATATGCCACTTCCACAACATGTCAGTTATTTCCAAAAAACAGGGGACCAAGGCTGCCAGCTTTCACTTCAATCACATAATTGGCCAGCCCCAAAGATCTGCAATTACAGCACATCATAATTAATAGCCTGCTTTCTGGAAATGATTCAACTTTTGTCCTTTCACAGTTTTTTTTCCCACTTCTGCAATCAAAGCTGCCACCTGAGGAAATGCGGACGCACAATTACATCAGACATAAAGGACTGGTCATCATGGGTCAGTGTAATTTCAATACTCATCACAGGTGATGGGTAATATAGTAAAGGTTGTCTTGTGGAGTTAGGCAGGCTGTCACAATGTTGAACCTGTTTGCCATCGGGGGTGGCATTGATATTAGCAAATGAGAGCCATGAGGGCACCAAACACACTTCTGTGATAGGCAGCTGGACTAAGTAGTTTAAGCTGATTTCTGAGACAAGTGAGGACAGTTTCTCCAAAGAGGATACGGATTTCTGTATAACAGTGTTTTATAGAAGGCAGATACAGACGTGCATCAGGGTTTTCAAGCTAAAAATAAAAAGGGATGTTTAAATAATTTCCATCCCATCAACAGGTTCATACAACTATTTGCTTGAAAAGAAGGTCCAAACAATGAAACTGATATGAAAGCACCCAAATAATTACTGCTAGTATGTCAAAAAATGATGAATGCTGATGAACATTGCAATTTTGTTGGTTTTGTTGGGGTTTGCAAAAGGTTGCAAAACAGTTCACAAACAGTTTTTAAGATTGCAAACAGTTTTTCTTTTTGTAAAAAAAAAAAATGAGCTTGATCAAAATTTGTTTGGAAAGATTTTATCTAGGACCTGAATCAAATTTCATGTATTTCCACCCAGAATTTCTTACTTGCATACTCTTAATTCACATCTTCACATGGGATGGAGACTTTTATCACCACATCTGCTTTTCATTTACCACTCCTTTGTGAATGTTGGTGTGAAGACAAACAATTTTGAGTAGAAAGTGGTTAAAATAACTGTTTCAAACAGAGAAGTTACAGTGGATGACATAAACATAACAGTGTTTGTACAGTACAATGAGTTTTAGTATGGTAGGTAAGACTCATCATGGATTTGGCTTGGTTTAGAATCATAGCATTAATAATGTTTGAACTTAACTATATCTTTATCAGAAAATTCATTACCTAAAAATATGAGCATTGCCATATTTTGATTTAAATGTGATAAAGTCAGAAAATACATCTTTCTATTCATCCATATAAATCAAATATAATATGGGAAAAGGCAAAATATTAAATTGATTTATGACACTGGGAAAGAGGAAGAATAAATGTAAACACCGGTCCTGCCTCATATGATATGATGGGACACAATAGCATTAATCACACCACTGAAGCTGTTTATGCAGAGCAGGGAAGGTGAAGTATGCAGAGTGGAAATCTGGCACCATCCATCCATCCATCCATCCATCCATCTTCTACCGCTTTTCTGGACATCCGGGTCACGGAGGCAGCAGTTCAAGCAGAGAAGCCCAGACCTCCCTCTCCCCAGTCACCTGCTCCAATTCTTCAGAAAGGATACCAAGGCGTTCCCAGACCAGCTGGGAGAAATAGTCTCGACAGCGAGTCCTGGGTCTGCTGCGGGGTCTCCTCCCAGAGGGACTTGCCCGAAACACCTCAAGTGGGATGCGTCCAGGAGGCATCCTGATCACATGCCAGTACCACCTCAACTGACTTCTTTCAATGTGGAGGAGCAGCGGTTCTACTCTGAGCCTCTCCCAGATGACTGAGCTCCTCACCTTATCTCTGAGGGTGAGTCCAGCAATCCTACGAAGAAAGCTCATTTCAGCTGCTTGTATCCACAATCTTGTTCTTTCAGTCATTACCCAAAGCTCATGACCATAGGTGAGGGAAGGAACGTAGACTGACTGGTAAATCGACAGTTTTGCCTTAGAGCTTAGCTCCCTCTTCACCACAACAGACCAGTACAACGTCCACATCACTACAGATGCTGCTCCGATCCGTCTGTCAATCACTCTCTCTATTCTCCCCTCACTCGTGAATAAGACCCCAAGATACTTAAACTCCTCCACTTGGGGCAGGAGCTTGTCCCCAACCCGGAAAGGACAATCCACCTTTTAACGGCTGAGAACCATGGACTCAGACTTGGAGGCACTGATTCTCATCCCAGCCGCTTCACACTCAGTGGCAAACCATCCCAGTAAGACCTGTAGATCATTGCTGGATGAAGCCAGCAAGAGAATATCATCTGCAAACAACAGAGCTGAGATCTTGTGGTCACCAAGCATGACACCCTCCGTTCCCTGGCTGCGCCTACAAATTCTGTCCATAAAAATTATGAACAGGATCAGTGACAAAGGGCAGCCATGGCTAAGTCCAACTCTCACTGGGAATGAGTCCGACCGAGTGTTGTCAATGCAAACCAAACTCTCACAACAGTCATACAGAGACCGAATAGCTCTTAACAACAAGCCCAATACCCCATACTCCTGAAGCATCCCCCCACAAAAAACCACAAGGGACACGGTCAAATGTCTTTTCCAAGTCCACAAAACACATGTAAATCAGTTGAGCAAACTCCCATGAACCCTCGAGGATTCTCGAGAGGGTAAAGAGCTGATCCGATGTCCCATGGCCAGGATGAAAACCACATTGCTCCTCCTGAATCCGAGGTTCGACCAACGGCCGGACTCTCCTCTCCAATACCTTGGCATAGACCTTTCCAAGGAGGCTGAGGAGTGTGATCCCTCTAAAGCTGGATCACACCCTCCAGTACCCTTTTTTGAAGAGAGGGACCACCACCCCGATTTGCCATGCCAAAGGCACTGCCCCCGACATCCATGTAATGTTGCAGAGGCGTGTCAACCATAACAACTCTACAACATCCAGGGCCTTGAGGTACTCAGGGCAAATCTCATCCACCCCCTTGGCCCGGCCACCAAGGAGATTTTTAACCACCTTGGTGACCTCAGCCCCTGTGACAGGCGAATCGTCCCCCTCATCCACAAGCCCTGCTTCGTCTGTGGAAGGTATGTCAGTGGGATTTAGGAGATCCTTGAAGTATTCCTTCCACCGCCTGAAGATATTCCCAGTCGAAGTCAGCAGTGCCCCATCCGCACCATACACAGTGTGGACAGGAAGCTGCTTCCCCCTCCCGAGCCACCAGTCATTTTGCCAGAATCTCTTTGAGGCCGGCCGAAAGTCTTGTTCCATGGCCTCACCGAATTCCTCCCACACCCGAGTTTTTGCTTCAGCAACCACCTGAGCTGCACTCCACTTGGCCTGCCGGTACGCCTCAGCTGCTTTGGGAGTCCCCCAAGCCAACGAAGCTTGATAGGACTCCTTCTTCAGCTTAATGGGCCCCCCTCACCACTGGTGTCCACCACTTGGTTCAGGGGCTGCCACCACGAGATGCCCTGACGACCTTGTGGCCGCAGCTCTCAGCAGCCGCTTCAACAATAGAGGTGGAGAACATGGTTCATTCAGACTCCATATCTTCAGACTCCCTCGGAATGTGGTTGAAGTTCTTCCGGAGGTGGGAGTTGAAGACCTCCCAGACAGGTGCCTCAGCCAGACGGTCCCAGCACACCCTCACTATACGTTTGGGTCTACCAGGCCTGAATGTCATCCTCCCCTGCTATCAGATCCAACTCACCACCAGGTGGTGATCAGTAGATAGCTCTGCACCTCTCTTTACCCGAGTGTCCAAGACATATGGTCGCAGGTCTGATGACACGATAACAAAATCGATCATCGACCTGCGACCAAGAGTGTCCCGGTGCCAGGTGCACATATGGACACCCTTATGCTTGAACATGGTGTTTGTTATGGACAAACTGTGGTTGGCACAGAAGTCCAACAACTGAACACCACTCGGGTTCAGATCGGGCAGGCCGTTCCTCCCAATCACCCCCCTCCAGGTTTCACTGTCATTGCCCACGTGTGCATTGAAGTCCCCCAGTAGGACAAAGGAGTCTTCAAGAGGAGCACTCTCCAGCACCCCAGTCAGAGACTCCAAAAAGGGTGGGTGCTCTGAACCATCACTTGGTGCATAGGCACGAATGATGGTCAGGACCCGTTTCCCAACCCGAAGGTGCAGGGAAACAACCCTAACTCCAACCCCAACCCTAACAACCCAAACTCCAATATAGAGGCATCATGGTGGGGGTATACAAAATACCCACCCCTGCTCGTCGCCTCTCACCCGGGGCAACTTCAGAGTAGGCCAAGCTCCAGTCCCTCTCCAGGAGACTGGTTCCGGAACCTGAACTGTGTTGAGGTGAGGCCAACTATATCTAGCTGGTATCTCTTAACCTCATGTACCAGCTCAGGCTCCTTCCCCACCAGAGAGGTGACATTCCACGTCCCAAAAGCCAAAACTGGCACCAATGCTGCTAATTATTATAGAATCACAAAAAAAATACCCACATATTCTATTCTGTTCCTTCTTCTTTCGGCTGCTCGCTTTAGGGGTCACCACAGTGGATCATCTGCTTCCATCTCACCCTATCCCTTGCATCTTCCTCTGTAAAACCAACCCTGTCCATGTCCTCCTTCACTTCATCCATGAATCTTCTCCATGGTCTTCCTCTTTTCCTCCTGCCTGGTAGCTCCATCTTCAACATCCTTTGTCCAATATATCCACTGTTCCTCCTCTGTACATGTCCAAACCTTCTCAGTCTTACCTCTCTTTCTTTGTCTCCAAACTGCTCAACCTGATCTGTCCCTCTGATATACTCATTTTTAATCCTGTCCTTCCGAGTCACTCCCATTGAGAATCTTGGCATCTTCAACTCCACCATCTCCAGCACCACCTCCTGTCTTTTTATCAGTTCCACTGTCTCCAAACCATACATCATAGCAGGTCTCACTACCGTCTTGTAAATCTTCCCTTTCACTTTAGCTGCTATCCTTCTGCCATAAATCACCCCTGACACTCGTCTCCACCCACTCCACCCTGCCTGCACTCTTTTTCACCTTTCTTCTGCATTTTCCATTGCTTTGGATGGTTTACCCCAGGTTTTTAAACTCATCTACCTTCATTACCTCTACTCCTTGCATCTTCACCGTTGCACCTGCCTCCCGCTCATTCACACACATGTATTCTGTCTTTCTTCTACTGACTTTCATTCCTCTTCTCTCCAGACTATGCCTCAACCACTCTTCCACCTCCTCTCTCCCCTCACTACTTCAAGTCGTGCTATTCTGTTTACCTTTGAATATTGCTGATTCGTGTTTAATCTTTTAAGCACATATAAGCATTAGACAGGAACATCAGCTCACATTGTCTCATTCCTCCTATGCGAAACTAGCTGATGGTACCCTGTGCAGCTAAAGGCAAATACACAACTGGCGTCACCTTTGGTTTGGTAATTTAAGTCACCAGTGCTTTGTCATACAGAGGAGTCAAACAATTCAATAAAAGATGAAGGATGATCTTCAGTATGAGGTGATTTGAATAAGTATTTGAGGGGTATGACTGATGGCTACCATCCAGTGTCACACTTGTACTCTTTTCAGATGCATCACAGTTATTGAAGCCTCCCATCTCTGTACTAGCACAGTAGACTCTCTGCTTCATTTAGTGAATTTCTGAAAATAGAAACCTTGTTTTCTCAAGGAGGGGTACTCCAAGCACATTTCATCCCACTGCGGAGGTGAAAGTTCTTTTCACAACAGGTGCAACATCTATACCTGAACCCCAATGCTGTGGTTAAGAGAGCAGCTGCTTTCCATCTGTTGCTGTGCTCTTCTAGCTCAGGATTAAAGCCCACTACACATATCAGCAGTGTGAGCTGTGCCCAAGGCAGGATGGGATTCAGAGGTAACATGTAGTCAAGGTGTACTTCAAAAAGGTTCTGGCACTGCTCTTGATGCAGAGGGTTTCATTCTTGCAGTGGAATTCCAGGCCTTCCAAGTATTGTTCTTTCCTCCACCTTGTATGAAGAAAACCTACTGGTCTCAGTGTGAGACAGTAAGTTTATCAGCTTATTCACAAATTTTAAAAGTAATTTGCAAATATTATTGCTTAACATACCTTAATAAATAAAACAGCTTTGGTGTTTTTGGCCATCTAAAACAACAGGCACCACTTCTGTTTGATGATATTGTAAAAAGAGCAAAATAATTAATTATTCCAAAAGATTCAACATTAGGGCTGCACAATTAATTGAATTTTGATCACGATCACGATTTTGGCAGCCATGACTAAATTAACGTGATTGTTGGTGATATTAACACCAGGGGGCGAACGCACATTAGGGCAACATGATGCTGCAGAACTAACAAGCAAGCGGACCCTGTAATGGCAGTCTGAAGTTTTCAATAGCGGACTGGTGTGACGGGGAAACACAAACTAGATGTTGGGAGCAGAAGGTGACAATACGGCAACACATGAACACGAGGAGCTCTAGTGCCCTCAGAAGGGATCATCATCCATTGTCTGGACATGTTTTGGATTCATGGCAAGTGATGTTGACTAAATGCTAAATGACTAAATGTTGTAGATGCATTTTACTGCTTTTTTACATCTTGGCCAGGGGACTACAGATGAAAACTAGCCTTTTGGCTAATTCTGGCTTTTTTAACCATGTGTAATCATGTGTTTTATGAAATTGCATTGTTCCTTTTCAAATAAACTAAACTAAAAAAAAAAGAAATTATATCTAAGGAGTGCCATAGAGCTGTGTCTGCACTGCAGGGCAACACAACTAACTTATTCAACCACCTGAAAAAACACTACAAACACAAGTACTGTGGAAATGTGAAAATGACGAGGCAGAGTTTATCTCACGAGTCAGGTTTATTCACATCTTCCAACATCAGCAAAGCAGAAAGAAAGAGGAAAAACACAGAAGCATTCGTCCTTTATATACCAGGACTCTCCCAGTTCACAGTCACATTGCATTTCAATCACAAGTAACAATGCATCTACTCTTTGATCCTATAACCTCCTTTTCATAGTCTTCGGCCACCCTGAAATCCCCCAAGGCCGTCTCTTACATACCAAAGGCTAAACTTTCACAACCTCCTGTTATCTCCAAGGAGACTCAGTTCTTTGTTCTAATCTGAGATGTGAGGCCTAAAGCAATACATATGTGTCCCACATGACCCCCCCCAAACATCTAAGATGGAACAACAGAATAACAGTCTGCATGTCATGATAAAATCATTACACATCAACCACGTGCTGCTTGGGCCTCAGCCTCCTCCCGTATCTGCTGTAAGTGGGCTTCACCACTTCTGCGGCACCATCATGCTGAGAGGCTGCTGTCTGGGGGTGAAAACTGTTTGTCAGTCCTTGTGGGTGTTCTGGGGAATTTCCCCGAGGGGGTCTGCCGCGCCGAGGAGCCCTGGCCAACAGCACATCCTCGTCCGCCACAACAAAGGCGGATTTGAGCCTGTTAATGCCAATCTTTTCCTTCCTGCCCCCCAAATCTAGCAAAAAATGCTTGTCCCCTGTTTCCAGCACTCTAAATGGTCCATCATAAGGTGGCCGCAGCGGTGGGCGATGAGCATCGTGTCTGACAAAAACAAACTCCGCGTTTTTCAAAGTCTTAGGTACAAAAACGCATGGACAACTGTGGTGAACGGGGCCAGGCAGCGTGCCCGATTCCGTGCCACGCTGCAACTAGCTGAGACGGGGAGCTATCTGGCGCAGGATTATCTGGGAGAAACTCCCCGGGCAGCCGAAGTGGCTGCGCAAAAACTAGCTCGGCTGGGGAGGCTTCTAAGTCCTCTTTAGGTGCAGAACGCAACCCCAGTAAAACCCACGGTAGCTTGTCTACCCAATTTGCATCCATCAGTGACGCCCTGAGGGCCGCTTTCAATGACCTATGAAAACGCTTGCATAGCCCATTAGCCTGCAGATTGTACGCGGTTGTGCGGTGAATTGTGACACCCAGGCTGCGGGCCATTGTTGACCAAAGTTTGGAAACAAATTGAGGGTCTCTGTCAGAAGTAATGTCCGACGGGACTCCAAAACGCGCCACCCACGCAGTTAAAAATGCACGCGCCACCTCTTCGGCTGTGGTTGACGCTGTCACCATGGGGTGAGACGCCGGCTCGGCGCTCAGCCCATGCTCCTTTTATCCCTGCCTCTCATTGGGCAGCGCCTCAGCTGGCTCCCAGTTGTCAGTGTCACGGGACGGCTGGGGCCAATTAATCGTCATAAGCTGGGGCGCTGCTAATGAGTATAAAGAGGAGCAGCCACGATCATTCGGCACTGCGACATAAGCACTACTAGGCTGGAGCCCCTTCGTCCGGTGCCAGCCCTTGTCTCATCATCCAGCATCTCTCGTAAGTGTTTTCCCGTAAGAAGTATTTGTGCCTCTGTGCCCCCATGTCCGGCGCAAGCCCTCTACTAGTCTTAGCGAATCACTTGGGAGCGCCACCTTATTAACTGTTAACTCTGTTGCTGTACTGCCCATGAGTGTAACTATGTATGAGCATCTGTGCTTTCCTCATCCCTTACCCCTGTCACTATTAAACATCACAACTGACTGGCTCGCCCTTGGCTCTCTTATTGCGTGGCTCCCTAGAGCCACGTGTGACAGTATGTCGCAGCCAGAACGAGTTGCCGGCGGCTGTAAATGGTTTGGACTTGTACCTTCCTGTCTGGGTGTTAGCGCCGTTAGCACGCCGTTTCCCAGGAGTCACCTCCGACCCCAGGGCGACGAGCTGAGGTCCATCCTGGGGGCTGTCGATAGGACGCTCTTCACCCTGCACGACACCTCCAACGCGAGACGCTGGCATCCGGGCCGTGCTGAGGATCTCCTGGACAGTTACACTCGCTCCTTATTCCATCTTGAGGTCAGTGCCAGGATTGACGCCATGGACACACAGCGAGGGAAGCTCCGCGGGTTGGATGGAAACCCCGGCAGAACGCCGAAGTGGATGACGTTGCCCCCCGCTTCGGGACCCCGTTCCTGCTGCCATTCCAGCCCGGGAGTTCGCGCCACCCAGAGGGCTTCCCCCATTCTGCATCACGTCACTCGGGATTCCCCCCATGGAGCTGCAGCTGACAGCAGTTACGTCTGGGACTGAGCGGCTGACGCAATTCCCGCTGTGCATCCATTCACCATCTGCAGGCACGTGGCGGCGGCAGTGAGATTGGTGGAGAGGACTCCAGGGCAGCGAAGCTTTCCCGAGCTCAACGCCTTCCTCGCCTCGGTCTCTGATCAGGAGCGGCGATTCCTGGATTCCCCCCTCGCTTCGTCCCCTGGGAATAGCCGTCATCACTTCGCCAAGTCACCTCAGCATGAACCCCGTCCGGATCCAGTTCTGGGCTCCCACCAGGACCTCTCCTCCCACGCAGCTGTCACCTTTTCGCCTCGTCAGTGTGGAGATTTTACAGCCTCGTTCCCTGAGCCTCATTCCCCCGCTGTCACTCCAGGGCATTCGGGCTGGCTCACCCTGGCTGATACCCCCTCCTCCTCGACGCGCTCCCCGACTGCTGTGTGTGCCTGGAATCCCGGCCTGGTGAGCCCTCTCCTGGAGACGACGCAAGCGGTCCCCAGACGATTTCCCAGGGGATCCTCCATTATCGTCTGGCGGGGAGAGGAGGAAGCAATGTTCACCGCAGCAGGCTCCACCCAACCTCCAGGAGGCAGGCAAGTCCCAGTTTATTTACATCAGTTTAATGATTTGCTCTGTCACACTCCTGGAGGTGGAGTTCGGGGTTCGCAGCTCCCTGAACTCCCACCACCTGCTGTAACCTGTGCCTTTAATCCTGCATCCTCTGTGTCTCTCTCCACCGAGCGCTCCTCGGATCCGGGTTAACGTGGTGGGACGAGGAGAGGGCCTGCGGTTCTGCAGCTACGTTGTGGGCGGAGGAGGAAGACCGACTGCTGTGTGGAGTCTGCGCCGACGACCAAGCGTCCCCGGGTCTCCACGGAGGTGCGGTTCGGTCCAGCAGGACGAGGTTCTCCTACCATCACGCCGCATGGACTGTCGGCGTGGCTACTTGCGCTGGAGGAACCTCAAGCTGCGCTGACCATCGTTCTGGCTGCGGGGCCTGACGCAGCCGAATGGGAGCCTGACAACGACCTCCGGATAACGGATCCTGGGTCTTCGCAGTCCTGGATGGCATCGGAACCCGGGATCAGGCGAGTGCTCCTCTCTCTTTTCTCCCTCTATTTCTCTGAGCACTTTAGCCTGTCTCTAGGGGGGATGAGCCGGGTGCAGCTGCCCGCTGCATCCTAGCTCATTCCGCCGAGTTCTGGTGCTGCCGGTGATCCTGACCCCGGTTCTGTTTTCTCCTCTGAGCCTTCTTCCAGGGTCGCCGGCGAGGAGTTGCCGTTCCTCGTGGTGCTGTGGGGTCCAGGTTCAGTGTTGAAGGTCGGTTCTGGTGCGGTGCCGACCCAGTCGGGGTCCGTCGTGGGTGCTGCTCCAGCGGTGCTCGACGTGGATTCGCCTGAGACCCAATCGGGGTCCGACGCGGGTGCTGCTCCAGCGGCGTTCAGCGTGGGTTCGCCTAAGACCCAATCGGGGTCCGACGCGGGTGCCACCCCAGTGTTGTCCAGGTCCGGTGGGGAGGTGGCTGTTCCCCTGCAGCCTGACGTTCGTCTACCTCATCATCGGCTCTCCCCTAAGCCTCTTCCTCCGGGGTCTGCTCTGACCCTTCGCCCGTCTCAACGGTCCTGGTGGTTGAGTGACGCGGGGCGACGGCTCGACCTGCAAGTCTTCTGGTTCGGCGAGCTGGTCCAACCTCCCGACGAACTGTATTGTTGCTGGGTGGCCTGGCACGGCTACCGGTGGCCTCATTTCTTGGAACTTGGGTTTGGACTTGGCCGCCCGAACATTGTCTCTTCCCCGGGTTGCCAACTGGACAATGGGCGGGGAGATTACCAGAACAATTCCGGCCGTTTTGGACTCTGCCTGCCGTCTCCTCGAGTGTCCTTTACTTCTTTTATTATTATTGAGGTCACTCGGGTGTAGTTTCTTTGTCCGTTAGGGGAATATATGTTTTTGTGCTGTGTGTTGTGTTTTTTTTTATTAACCGTACTCAGCATTTTACCTTATTGTTATCCTATGATCCTGTCACCTTTATTCCTCTAGGTAATCCCCCGTTTTTTTTTTGGTGCTGTGTATTGCGTTCTCCCCCTTGTAAACCGTACTCAGCATTTTTCCCTCATGTTCATCCTGTTCCTACCCTGTCACCGTTATTTCCCTGGGTGTCCCTCTTTGTATATGGCGCTGTGTATTGTTTTCCCTGCCACCCGTACTCAGCGTCTTTCATCACCCTTATTTTATCTTTAGCTTTGTAGGAGTGCGTTATGGAGTAGTGTGTTTCGTTCCCCCTTAACCATACTCTGTAATTGCTTTATTTGTCCTGTTACCTCTTTGGGGGTTTTTTTTCCCTCCCTTTCTTGCCCTGGGCTACACGTTGTGTTATCTGAGTAGAGCGTAACCTGTGTCCTACTCAGTTTTCTCCCCATCTGTGCCCTGGGTTAATTTTTCCCTGTTTTGTAACGTATTGTGTTTGGGTTTTTTCCTCTCTCTGCCCTGCGACCCTACATTGTCCATTGGGGTTTTTTTTGTTTTGTCCTTCCCTTTGCATCTTCCCCTCCGGTCCTGCGGGGGGGGGGGGGGGCTGGGATGTTCCTGGTCGTTCGGGAGCCCGACCGTGAGGGGGAGGCTCTGTCACCATGGGGTGAGACGTCGGCTCGGCGCTCAGCCCATGCTCCATTTATCCCTGCCTGTCATTGGGCAGCGCCTCAGCTGGCTCCCAGCTGTCAGTGTCACGGGACGGCTGGGGCCAATTAATCCTCATCAGCTGGGGCGCTGCTAATGAGTATAAAGAGGAGCAGCCACGATCATTCGGCGCTGCGACATAAGCACTACTAGGCTGGAGTAGTGCTACTACTCCAGGTAGTAGCACTACCTAGTAGTGCTACTACTCGAGGTGTCAAAACGGGCTAGCTGCCCGTTTTGACACCTCGTCATCTGTGTCCAACTCCCCCCCTCCCTCCAGCTCTACAGCCTCCACATTCCCTACTTCATTTAAGGCACCCCCCCCCCCCCACCTCCCCCCCTCCCCTTATCATCAGTGAGCAGGATGTGCTCAAACAGTTCTCCAGACTGAACCCGCGCAAGGCCCCCGGCCCAGACGGCGTGTCTCCCTCCACCCTGAGACTCTGTGCGAAACAGCTGGCTCCTGTATTCACAGACATTTTTAACACCTCCCTTAAGTTATGCCACGTGCCATCCTGCCTCAAATCCTCCACCATCATCCCTGTCCCCAAGAAGCCACGGATCACTGGACTTAATGACTACAGACCTGTAGCGCTCACCTCTGTAGTCATGAAGTCCTTTGAGCGCCTGGTCCTGTTCCACCTCAAGTCCATCACCACCCCTCTCCTGGACCCGCTGCAGTTTGCCTACCGAGCCAACAGGTCTGTAGACGATGCAGTCAACCTGGCCCTCCACTCCATCCTGCAGCACCTGGACTCCCCGGGAACCTACGCCAGGATCCTGTTTGTGGACTTCAGCTCCGCATTCAACACCATCCGCCCCGCTCTGCTCCGGGACAAGCTGTCCCTGCTCAACGTGCCTGACTCCCTCTGCAGGTGGATCATCGACTTCCTGACGGACCGGAGGCAGCATGTGCGGCTGGGAAAGACTGTCTCAGACTATACTAGCATCAGCACCGGATCACCCCAGGGCTGTGTACTTTCCCCCCTACTCTTCTCCCTTTACACCAACTCCTGCACCTCCAGCCACCAGTCTGTCAAGTTGATCAAGTTTGCGGACGACACCACCCTCATCGGGCTCATCTCCAACGGCGACGAGTCCGCCTACAGGAGAGAGGTGGCCCAGCTGGCGTCCTGGTGCAGCAATAACAACCTGCAGCTGAACGCTCTGAAGACAGTGGAGATGATTGTAGACTTCAGGAAAGTCACTACTCCTCTGCCCCCCCTCACCCTCTCAGGCTATCCCATCACCACTGCTGATTCCTTCCGCTTCCTAGGCACTACCATCACCAGGGACCTCAAATGGGAGCTGACCATCAGCTCACTCATCAAAAAAGCCCAGCAGAGGATGTTCTTCCTGCGGCAGCTGAGGAAGCTCAAGCTACCCACCAAGATGTTAGTGCAGTTCTACACAGCCATCATCGAGTCCATCCTCACCACCTCCATAACCGTGTGGTACGCAGGAGCCACTGCCAGGGGCAGACTAAGGCTGCAGCGCGTCATGCGCACTGCTGAGAAGGTGATCGGCTGCAAGCTCCCATCTCTCCAGGATCTGTACATCTCCAGGACCCGGAGGCGTGCTGGCCGGATCATAGCCGATCCCTCACACCCTGGTCACATACTGTTTGCCCCCCTCCCCTCTGGTAGAAGACTTCGGTCCATCCAGACTAAAACCTCCCGTCACATGAACAGCTTCTTCCCCTCTGCCATTAGACTGCTGAACACTAAGTGACTCTCGTGCACCATGTACAGCAGCTCAACCAGACTCATGTCAATCATCACTGTTTTCTTCCAGCATTACCGACTGCACTATATAGTTCTCCACAGTATCTGCTGCTGGCTAATATATATTTTAACTGTTGACCAGTATCACTTAATCTTATCCTACACTTTATTACATGTATAGTTTATTTCTCTTATCTTATCATGTTTAATGTTGCAGCATTGTACCGAGACAAATTCCTAGTTTGTGTACTACATGAACAATGGCAATAAACCTGATTCTGATTCTGATTCTGATTCTGAGCCCCTTCGTCCGGTGCCAGCCCTTGTCTCATCATCCAGCATCTCTCGTAAGTGTTTTCCCGTAAGAAGTATTTGTGCCTCTGTGCCCCCATGTCCGGTGCAAGCCCTCTACTAGTCTTAGCGAATCACTTGGGAGCGCCACCTTATTAACTGTTAACTCTGTTGCTGTACTACCCATGAGTGTAACTATGTATGAGCATCTGTGCTTTCCTCATCCCTTACCCCTGTCACTATTAAACATCACAACTGACTGGCTCACCCTTGGCTCTCTTATTGCGTGGCTCCCTAGAGCCACGTGTGACAGACGCCAGTGGAACCACTTCCGGCCAGCACGTGGTGCGGTCCACCATTGTCAGAAGGTGTGCGCACCCCTGTGATGGCGGGAGGGGGCCTACGAGGTCCACGTGAACATGATCGAACCTCTTAGCCGGGATGTGAAACGGCTCCAAGGGAGCTCTCGTGTGTTTGTGTACCTTGGCTCGTTGACACACCATGCAGGCTGCTGCCCACTCCTTAACTTGTTTGTGCAGGCTCGGCCATACAAATTTCTCTCCTACCACTTTGACCGACGAGCGCACTCCTGGGTGAGCCAGAGAATGAATTGAGTCAAAAACACGGCGCCGCCACACGGCTGGTACCACAGGACGTGGTCGTCCAGTGGAGACGTCGCAGACTGGGGGGGGGGGCATACCGTCTTGCAGCACCCTGTTCTCCAGCTTTAACCCTGTTGGTCCAGACTGGAGCGCGCGCACTTCTGCGTCGCTAGCCTGATCCGCGGCCATGGCTGCATAATCTATCTCTACGCAGACTGGGGCCGCCACGGCGCGCGAGAGGCAGTCTGCCACTACATTAAGTTTACCTGCCACATGCTGAATATCGGTAGTAAACTCTGAGATTGCGGCCAGCTGTCTCTGCTGCCGGCCTGACCACGGTTCTGAAACCTTGGCCATCGCGAAAGTCAGCGGCTTGTGGTCAACGAACGTGGTGAAACGGCGTCCTTCCAGCCAGAACTGGAAGTGGTGAATGGCCAAATGGAGAGCTAAAAACTCCCTGTCAAACGCGCTGTATTTACGTTCACTATCGCGCAAAGTCCTGCTGAAAAAGGCGAGCGGCTGCCAAGCCCCGGCTACATGATGCTCCACGACCGCCCCTATAGCCACATCTGACGTGTCAGTAGTGAGCGCTATGCGGGCCATTGGGTCCGGATGCGCCAACAACGCAGCATTGACCAGGGCTGCCTTGACTTCCGAGAACGCTCACTCTCGCTCCGGGGACCATTTGATTTTATTCGCGGGTTTTTGTTTTTTGAGCGCGGCGTACAGTGGTTGCATGAGCTGCGCTGCGCGGGGGAGGAAACGATTATAAAAATTTACCATTCCCAAAAACTCCTGTAACGCTCTGACCATTTGTGGCTGGGGAAAATTTGTTACCGCGCGCACTTTGTCAGGTAGCGGAACCGTTCCTTCTGGAGAGACGCAATGCCCCAAAAAATCAATCTGCGCCACCCCAAACTGACACTTCGCTGGGTTGATTATTAAACCATGCTCTCCCAACCTCTGGAAAACTGCCGTGAGGTGGTTTTCGTGTTCGTCTTTGGACGCGCTGGCTACTAAGATGTCTTCCAAGTAGACGAATACAAAAGGGAGATCGCGCAACACCGCGTCCATCATGCGTTGGAACGTCTGCGCAGCGCCTTTAAGCCCAAATGGCATGTGCAAAAACTCGAATAGACCAAACGGAGTTATTACCACTGTTTTGGGTATGTCCTCAGCGCACACTGGGACTTGGTGGTAACCGCGGACCAAGTCTATCTTAGAAAAAACGCGCGCCCCCGCCAAATGAACGGAAAAATCTTGGATATGGGGGATTGGGTAGCGGTCGTGCGCTGTGGCGTTGTTCAACCTGCGGAAATCTCCACAAGGTCGCCACGAGCCGTCAGCTTTCGGGACCATGTGAAGCGGGGAAGCCCACAGGCTGTTAGAACGTCTGATGATGCCCAACCTTTCCAGGTTGGCGAACTCCTCGCGCGCTATGATCAGTTTAGCTGCATCCAAGCGCCGAGCTTTTGCAGAAACGGGCGGGCCGGTGGTAGTAATAAAATGTTCCACCCCGTGTTTAGCAACGGCTGCTGAAAATGTGGGAACCGTGAGTGCTGGGAACTGAGTGAGCAGTGTGTGGAACTTACCGCTTGCAGCTGTGACGTTGGCTTGTGCTGTTGACGGGGCCACTTGGGCTGTACAGGGAATAGAATCGAAAGAAAGTGCATTAACCAGGCGCCTGTTAGCGAGATCAACCAACAAACCATGTGAGCACAGAAAATCAGCCCCCAACATATTGAAATTCACTGCTGCTATGACAAAAGTCCACTCGAATGTACGGCCGTGTAAAGACAGAAGCAGAGTCCTCTCACCAAAGGTCTTAATCTCCGAGCCGTTCGCTGCTGCCACCCCGGGACCTCTGGAAACTGCCAGCCGGTCAGCGGAGGAAGGTGTGATGAAACTCAACTGGGAGCCTGTGTCCACGAGGAAATGCCTCCCTGAGCGTGCATCCTTCAAGTAGAGCGGCTTGTTCTCCTCCCCGAGGGTCGCAGCTGCTACCGACCCCCGGTCTTGGCGTTTCCCAAGCGCTTGAATTGGCACTGTGGTATACATTTGGGTGCCTTCTCTGCAAAGCGGCAATGATAGAAACAGAGGGTGTCTCCTCCACGATCCTTGGCCCCCGCCGCTGCCGTCATCGGTGATTCTGCTACCGCCGTCTCTGGCCCCCCACCATCTCCGGCCGCCGCGCCAAACTCCGTCGCTGCTGCGATGGCCGCGCGCTGTTTGCTGGCGTTGAGAATCCAATGCGCCTCCTGGGCCAGCGCGTGGAAGTCCCGCTGGGCCAACAACGGCAAACTGGCCAGGGCCGCTCTCGTGGCCGACGGTAGGGTCCTGAGGAAAATGCGGGTGAAGATGAAGTCGTCGTCGTCTGAGCCCCTCAACCTCAGCATGTTCTCCATCAGGTCAATGCGCGTGCCATCTCCCAAGTCGTTCAGAGCCAGGAGCCCCTCCCCTCTCTCCTCGACTGAGAGAGTGAAGCGCTGGATAAGGGCAGCCTTCAACCCGCCGTATTTGTCGTTGGCCGGTGGCCGCTCCAATAGGCTCTCCACATGCCGAGCCGTGCGGTTGTTGAGCTTTGCAATCACATGGTAGAACTTCGTGTCATCTACTGTTATCGCCCGGAGGGCGAACTGTGCTTCGACCAAGTGGAACCAGGAGTGCGGGTTGTCCTGCCAAAAGTCCGGTAGCTGGACCGTAGCGGCATACGCTTGGCTGGGAGCTCCTGACTCGGCTGTCCCGGGGGAATTTCTTTCATCCATGATACGTCTTAGGGTCACCAGTGTGGAAATGTGAAAATGACGAGGCAGAGTTTATCTCACGAGTCAGGTTTATTCACATTTTCCAACATCAGCAAAGCAGAAAGAAAGAGGAAAAACACAGAAGCATTCATCCTTTATATACCAGGACTCTCCCAGTTCACAGTCACATTGCATTTCAATCACAAGTAACAATGCATCTACTCTTTGATCCTATAACCTCCTTTTCATAGTCTTCGGCCACCCGGAAATCCCCCAAGGCCGTCTCTTGCATACCAAAGGCTAAACTTTCACAACCTCCTGTTATCTCCAAGGAGACTCAGTTCTTTGTTCTAATCTGAGATGTGAGGCCCAAAGCGATACATATGTGTCCCACAGTACGATAAATGAATAAAGGCTAAAGCTAATCTCACTTCACTAAATCACAGTCTGTGTCTGGCGCTGACCCAGGCAAACATAGTATCAACCCTGCACAGAGCTTCACCATATCCATCTGCCTCCCAAAGACACGCTTAAGTAACTGATGCAATAATTCAATTCAATTCAATTCAACTTTATTTATATAGCGCCATTTCACAACAACAGTCATCTCATAGCACTATCAACTGTAGGGAGGACCCCCACAGTTGCAGAAAGACCCCAGCAATCAGGCGATCCCCTGTGAGCAAGCACTTGGCGACGGTGGAGAGGAAAAACTCCCTTTTAACAGGAAGAAACCTCCAGCAGAACCAGGTTCAGGGAGGGGCAGTCATCTGCTGCGACTGGCTGGGGGGTGAGGGGATAGAGAAGAAGAAAAGAACAGACATGTAGAGAGCAAACAGCACGATGGGGACTCAATCTATGGGAGAGAACAAACAAATGTTAATGACCAGCAAAAAAAAAATATTTCATAGAGAGTGAGGAAAGGAGTGAGGCCCAGTGCATTACTGGAGGTCCCCCGGCTGACTAAACCTATTAGCAGCATAACTAAGGGAGGGTTCAGAAAACACATGATCCCTCCCTAATTGTAGGCTATATCAAAAAGGTAGGTTTTAGCCCTATTCTTAAAAACAGAGATCGAGTCTGACTCCCGAATCCAGATTGGCAGCTGATTCCACAGGAGAGGAGCTTGATAACTGAAGGCTCTGCCTCCCATTGTACTTTTGGAGATTCTAGGTATTACAAGTAAACCTGCATTTTGGGAGCGTAGTGCTCTGTTAGGATGATACGGTAGTATCAGATCTTTTAAATAAAAAGGAGCCTGATTGTTTAGAGCTTTGTAAGTAAGAAGAAGGATTTTAAACTTAATTCTAAACTCTATGGGAAGCCAATGAAGGGAGGCCAGAACCGGAGAGATATGATCTCTCTTTCTAGTACCTGTTAAAACTCTTGCTGCAGCATTTTGGATCAGCTGAAGACTTTTTAAAGATGTTTTAGGACAACCTGATAATAAAGAATTACAATAATCTAATCTCGAGCTAACAAAAGCGTGGATCAGCTTCTCAGCATCACTCTGAGACAAGATGCTCCTAATCTTGGCAATATTACGCAAATGATAGAAGGCAGTCTTAGAAACAAATTTAATATGTGAATTGAAGGACAAATCCTGATCAAAAATAACTCCAAGGTTCCTCACAGAGCTATTAAGAGAAAGAGTAACTGCATCCAAACTGAAAGTTTGATTTGGAAAGGAATTTCTAAGGTTTTTTGGACCAACAAGAATGACTTCAGTCTTATCTGAATTTAATAGCAGGAAATTACAAGTCATCCAAACTTTGATTTCCTTAAGACAGGCTTCTAACTTGGCTAATTGATTAGTATCATCTGGCTTCATTGACAGGTATAATTGTGTGTCATCTGCATAACAGTGAAAATGTATACAGTGCTTTCTAATAATGTTGCCTAACGGAAGCATATAGAAACTAAAAAGAGTAGGGCCAAGCACAGATCCCTGTGGAACTCCATGACTAAGCTTTGAGCTGAGAGAAAACTCATCATTTACATGAACAAACTGGAACCTATCAGATAAATAAGATCTAAACCACTGCAACGAAGTTCCATTAAGTCCAACATAGTGTTCTAATCTATCAAGTAGAATATTATGATCAATAGTATCAAAAGCTGCACTAAGATCTAAAAGGACAAGTACAGAAACTAGTCCATTATCAGATGCAATGAGGAGGTCGTTAGTGACCTTCGCTAAGGCTGTTTCAGTGCTATGATGGATTCTAAACCCAGATTGAAACTCCTCAAATAAACCATTTCCCTGCAGGTGGTCAAATAATTGCATAGCAACAACTCTTTCTAAGATTTTTGAAATGAAAGGGAGATTAGAGATTGGTCTATAGTTAGCTAAAGCTCCTGGATCTAGCGTTGGCTTTTTGAGTAAGGGTTTAATTACAGCCGTTTTAAAAGCCTGCGGTACATGGCCTAAAGTTAATGAAGAATTGATTATATGAAGAATAAAGCTACCAATAAGTGGGAAGACTTCTTTAAATAACCTGGTAGGAATAGGGTCTAAAAGACAAGTTGAAGGTTTGGATGAGGAAACTATTTTGTCTAACTCACAAAGGTCGATTGGAGTAAACTCATCAAGACAGACATCAATAGAAGGAGTTGTAGTAGTTACAGTATTTAAGTTAACTGTGGGAAGAATCTGATTGATTTTATCTCTGATGGATGAAATTTTATTATTGAAAAAGTTCATAAAGTCCTGACTAGTAAGCTCTAAGGGGATGCTAGGATTGACAGAGTCCTGACTCTTTGTCAACCTGGCTACAGTACTGAAAAGAAACCTGGGATTATTCTTGTTCTCTTCTATTAATGCAGAGTAATAACTCGTTCTAGCTTTTCTAAGAGATTTTTTATAAATTAAAAGATGATTTCTCCAAGCTAAATAGATTTCATCTAAATTAGTAGAGCGCCATTTTCTTTCTAATAGCGTTTTATTTGGCCAAAGACATGTGTCCACTAAATACTGTTTGAGCAATGAAGGCTTCAGAAACATGGTCACAACACTGGACAAGAAATACACACAAGACACACAAGAAAGACACTGGACAAGAAATAAGTGATTCCCATGTGATTCTCCAAAGTTGCATTACCTGTGGTGTATGAAAAATACGGATGGATATCACAACTATGACTGACCTATGGTCAAGCAGAATAACGGAGCTGTACTTGTCCCTGACAATTCACTACATTGATGGAGATTTTAAAATGAAGAGTCAATGATTGTAAACATTGTTTTTCCCACAAGACCGCACAGGAGAAGCTATAGCCTACAGACTGAGGGAAGCACAATCATTTTGGAGCCTGCAGGAGGAGGGACTAGTCTGCATAACAATAGATAGTGGATCCAACGTTGTCAAGGCAGCTTCTCTAAATAAATGGACGAGGCGCTAGCGCTTTAGCCACATGGTTCATCTAGCAATTGGTAAGCAGGATGAATGTTTTTCCGAAAGTTAATTAATAATCTTCATTAATAATCGTGATTTCAATATTGATCAAAATAATCATGATCATTATTTTGGCCATAATCGTGCAGCTCTGTTCAACATAGAGATCATCGTCTAATCATGTCACTGATCTAACTAGCTTTGTCAGGATTCCAGTTCTTCTGGCTTTGGGCTTTTTTGTTGTAGTTGTTGTTTCAGTGGGGATTTTGGCATTTTACAGTTTCTAAGGCCTTATCCACACATAGACGGATATTTAAAAAAAAAAAAGGGTTTGTCCAGTCATGGGCCATGAAGTGCCAAGACCATGCAACTTTTTTCCCAGCTGGTCTCTTCAACAGCTATTTTCACAAAATCCCCTCCCACTGAGTGCTGATCAGTGAAAACACCTGTTTTAGTGTCTGACTGGAAGGAAAACCTTTAGGGCAGGGGTCCACAAATGCTTTTACCAGGGGTCCGCATTTGGTTTTTCAAGTGGGCCGGAGGTCCAGAGCAGTGCCAATATGCTGCATGGGCCGATATTTCATTTTTATGTTTGAAGGGACAATAAACAGAACATTTTCTCCAGAGTAAATATTGAGGGGGCACTATAAATATGATTGTTGTCAGTCACAAATTTATGAGAAAAAATGTACACTTATGGGGGGAAAAAGCTGCAAATTTACAAGAAGGTCATAAATTTATGAGAAATAAAACTGCAAATTTACAAGAAAAAAAATGAAAATTTTCAAAAAGTCAAGTTTACAAGAAAAAAATTGTAAATTCATGAAAAAAGTATGGAAATTTGCAAGAAAAAAATCACAAATTTATTTAAAAAGGTTGCAAATTTATAAGAAAAAAATTGCAGATTTATGAGGAAAAAGTGGCAAATTTACAACAAAAAAGTTTTACATTTACAAATAAATGTAGTAAATTAATGAGAAAAAGTTACAAATTTATGAGAAAAGCTGCAAATTTTAACGAAAAAATTTGTCCCCCCTTGACTCCCTTGATTTACATCCATGTCACCAGACTGTTCTGCTGTGGGAGGAGCTGGGTGAAGGCAGCGACTTTCAGCAGCAGTTACCTAAATATTAGTGCATGTCATGCATGTCATGTTGCACCGGAGATTGGTGCGCCCACACATGGACAAAGAGTGCAGTCTTCAAGCTACAGTGGCAGCAAAGCCATGTTGGTGGTAGTGGTCAAGCTACCACCATATCAGTCAAATCTGCTGTTTGAACAGAGTGATCACAAGCACAGGTGTTGCTCAATGCACGTGCACGATTCTGAAGGCAGCACAGCAAAGTTGGTCAGCACAGAGAAGCAAATCTATTAAATAAAGGCGAAACAAAATAAACAGTAACATAGTCCTTCAGTCAAAAACACAGACACCACCCCCCCCGTCCTGTCAGGCAGCTATGTGAGCAGAACAGAAATCTGCTACCCTTATTGTGCCAAAACAGAATTACTTTGTCAAAAGGAGCTTTACACAGTACCTATTTATGTATTGTATATTGTTGTAAACTCCTCCTGTAATAACTTTTAATACTTTATTTAAATTATTTTACCCATGAAGGGCCCGACAGGATGGGGAATGGGGAGGGGGAAAGAAAAGGGAAAGGAACAGACAAAAAAGAAAAACAAACCAACAACTAAAGCAAACAGAAGACAGACTGCTTCTTTCACCGAAGAGGTCTTAACACGAGTCTGGTATAGTAGTCTGGTAAAGGAGAAACATTTGTGCATGCAAGTCTGTGCGCATGTATAAAAAAACAATTTCTAACATATAAATATCAGACTGGAAATAAGTCTACCACTGTTTGACGGTAGTTCTCTGACTTTAGTTTGGCATCATCAGAAATAAATACATTTTATTTAAAGGCACCTTTCATGACACTCAAGGTCACCTTACAAGGATAAAATTCAAATAAAAATAACAAATAATAAAGTAAAATTACAATTGAAAAGTTTACAAGGACTATGTGACAGAATCAGAGTCAATATTCTAGCTTAAAAAACTATAGGTGCATCTTGATAAATTAGAATGTCACCGAAAAGCTGATTTATTTTAGTAATTCAATTCAAAACGTGAAACTCGTATATTATATAGATTCATTACACACAGAGTGATATATTTCAAGTGTTTGTTTCTTTTAATTTTGATGGTCATGGTTTATAGGTCATGAAAACCCCAAATTCAGTATCTCCAAAAATTGGAATATTACATAAAATTAATTTGAAAAATTGATTTTTAATAGAAATGTTTGACATTTTAATAGAAATGTTTGTCGACAGAAGAGTATGTTCATGTGCATACTCAATACTTTTCCTTTTGCATGAATTACTACAACAATGCGGTGTGACATGGAGGTCATCAGCATGTGGTACTCTTGAAGTGTTATGGAAACCCAGGTTGCTTTGATAGCGGCCTTCAGCTCATTTGCATTGGTGGATCCGGTGTCTCACATCTTCCTTTTGACAATACCCCACAGATTCTCTACAGGGTTTTGGTCAGTCGAGTTTTCTGGCCAACAAAGCACAGTGATTCCATGGTTATTAAACCAGGTATTGGTACTTTGGCAATGTGGGCTGATGCCAAGTCCTGCTGAAAAAGGAAACAGCATCTCCATAAAGATTGTCAGCAGAGGGAAGAATGAAGTGCTCTAAAATTTCCTGGTAGACGACTGCGCTGACTTTGGACTTGATAAAACACAGTGGACGAACACCAGCAGATGACCTAATAATTTTTGCATTTCATTTGTAAGAGTGGAGAGGCACAGAATCCAAGTTGCCTGAGGTCCAGTGTGAAGTTTCTATAGTCAGTGATGACTTGAGGAGCCATTTTATCTGCTGTTATTTGTCCACTGTTTTATCAAGTCCAAAGTCAGTGCAGCCATCTACCAGGAAATTTTAATTCATTTCAATTTTATTTATATAGCGCCAAATCACAACACAGGTTATCTCAAGGCACTTAAAAAAAAAGAGTGGGTTTAGGCCATGCTTTCAAATTTATAGAACCCAGCAGAGACCCCTAAGGGCAAGCACTGTGGCGACACAGGCGAGGAAAAACTTCCCTTTAATGGGTAGGAACTTTGAGCGGAACCATAGCTCATAGAGGATGGCATCCGCCTCGGCCTGGCGGTAGCTACATTCAAAACAAGCGTAACAAATACAATTCAACATTAACATTCACAGCCAGACATTCCAGTATTAAGCCGGGTTAGGCTCCACATGCGAGTGAAGGCCTGGCAGTGGAAAGTTTTTTAACTATAGGCCTTATCAGAGAGTAAAGATTTCAACTTACTCTTGAATAAAGAGATAGTGTCTGTCTCCTGAACTGAACTGGGAAGATAGTTCCACTGGAGGGGAACCTGATAACTGAAAGCTCTACCTCCCAATCTACTTCTGGAGACCTTGGGGACCACCAGTAGTTTGGATTTTTGGGAGTGCAGAGCTCTGGTTGGATGATAGGGAACTATGAGTTCTTGCAGGTAAGAAGGAGCCATACCATTAAAGGCTTTATAAGTTAGGAGCAATATCTTGAATTCAATTCTATATTTTATTGGGAGCCAATGTAAAGAAGCTAAAACTGGGGTAATGTGATCTCTTCTCCCTGTTCTCATCAGGATACGTGCAGCTGCATTCTGAATGAGTTGGAGAAACTTTTTGGACTTATTAGGACAACCTGATAAAAGTGAATTACAATAGTCTAGCCTAGAGGTGATAAAGGTGTGGACAAGTTTCTCTGCATCTTTATGAGACAGGATGGACCTAATTTTAGAGATATTACGCAGATGGAAGAAGGCAGTCTTAATGGTTTGCTGTATATGAGAGTTAAAAGACATATCTTGGTCAAAGACAACTCCAAGATTCCCAGCTGAAAACTTAGAAGCCAGTGCAATGCCATCTAGTGTTGTTATCTTACTAGAAAGAGTACTTCTAGCATGTTTGGGGCCAAGAACAATGACTTCAGTTTTATCTGTATTCAGCAATAGAAAGTTGTAGTTCATCCAAGATTTAATATCTTTAAGACACTCCTGGAGTGAACCCAGATGGCTGGGATCATCCAGATTGATGGATAAATATAATTGAGTGTTGTCAGCATAACAATGAAAATGAATAGAATGCTTCCTCATAATGTCTCCCAAAGGCAGCATGTATAATGTAAACAGTACTGGTCCAAGTACCGATCCCTGCGGAACTCCATAGCTAACCATGGTCTGGATAGAGAACTTGTTATGGACATAGACAAACTGAGAGCGGTCTGATAAAAAAGACTGGAACCATCTTAGCGTTGTTCCTTTCAAACCAGTTTGCTGTTCAAGTCTCTCTAGCAGAATATGGTGGTCAATAGGGTCAAAGGTAGCACTAAAGTCCAATAAGACAAGGACAGAGACAAGTCCTTTGTCAAATGCCATAAGGAGGTCATCAGTAACTTTCACTAAGGCTCACTCTGTGCTGTGGTGTTTCCTAAAACCTGACTGAAATTTCTCAAATATAGAATTATTTTCTAAAAAAGTGCACAGTTGACTGGCAACTACTTTTTCGAGGATCTTGGAAAGGTAGGGGAGGCTAGATATTGGTCTATAATTGGCCAAAATCCCAGAATCAAGTGAAGGTTTTTTAAATAGAGGTTTAATTACTGCCACTTTAAAAGACTGCGGTACATATCCTGTCAATAGGGACATATGATAGATAGATAGATAGATAGATAGATAGATAGATAGATAGATAGATAGATAGATAGATAGATAGATACTTTATTTCGAACAAAAAAGTATAACAAAAACAAAACAAATGACAAATGCAATAAAGTAACAATATACAGTGTTCGAAAGGGAGAAGGAAGAAGTGAAAACTTATTAATTCCATCTCCTCTTTTCCATAAATACACCCATGTGAATTATATACAAATTACCACATTTAAGACCCCAAGTAAACAATTAACTGTATTTTGTACATATCAACATTAACACCCATCCATCCTAACATACATTGATGTCCATACATCAAAACCAGCCTCAAACAACACAGATATACACGGTGCTGTCCCACCCACCCTTCCATAGTGTCCCATAGTGTCCCAGGGTGAGCATAGTGAATTGTACATATAAATACTACCCTTCTAACATATATCCTTTCAGCAAATAATGTTTATACCTCTTTTTGAATTGAATTCTGTTTGTACATAGTTTCAGTTCCGGCTCCAGACTGTTCCACAAATCCACCCCACAGACAGATATGCACATACTTTTCTTGATTGTTCGTATCTTGGGTTTTGTAAAGTTTAAGTCTCCTCTCAAATTATGATCATTGTCTCTTTTTTTAAATATTTTTGTATATTAGTTGGGAGTTGATTATTAATTGCAATGTACATTACTTGTGCTGTCTTAAATTTAACTAACTCGATGAACTTTATGACATGTGACTTTAAAAACAACTAATTGGTATGGTCTCTATATCCTACATTATTTATTATCCTTATAGCTCTTTTTTGTAATGTGCATATTGACTGTAGGTTGGTCTTGTAGGTGTTTCCCCAGACTTCTACACAGTAGTTAAGATAAGGTAGAAATAGTGAATTGTACAGTAAGACCAATGATTTATAGTCCAAGATGTGTCTCTGTCTTCCCCAGTATGCCTATACATTTTGCTAACTTGGCCCGGATGCGACTGATGTGAGGTTTCCAGCAGATTTTATTGTCTAGCGTCACCCCCAGAAACTTATTTTCCTGTACTGTTTCTATTCTGGTATCATCTATCGTTAACATTATTTCATGATTTATTTTATAATTTCCAAACAAAATAATCTTTGTTTTTTTTAGATTTAGAGATAATTTATTTTTGTTGAACCACTGCGTTAACTTTTTCATTTCAGTTGTGACCACCTCTAAAACCTGCTGCAAATTCTCACCAGTGCAAAGGATATTTGTGTCATCCGCAAACAAAATAAATTTCAGAATTTTTGATACTTGGCATATGTCATTTATATACAAAATAAAGAGTTTGGGTCCCAAAACTGACCCCTGGGGCACACCACAAGTGATGTCCATGAAGGGTGATTTGTGCTCACCAATTTGTACAAACTGTTGTCTGTTACTTAAATAACTTTCCACCCAACTCAGTCCGACCCCTCTTATCCCATACCTTTCCAGTTTCCTTAGTAGTATTCTGTGGTCAGTGGTGTCAAAAGCTTTCTTTAAATCTATAAATACTCCTACAGCAAACTTTTTTTTATCTATACAACTAGTAATTTCTTCTATAAGTTCGATCAGTGCCAAAGATGTAGATTTATCTGCTCTAAAACCATACTGGCTATCTGTAAGGAGGTTGTGTTTTTCAATGAAATCATCCAGTCTCTTAGTGAAGATTTTTTCAAGTATTTTGGAGAATTGTGAGAGTAAAGAGACTGGCCTGTAATTTGTGAAACAATGACTGTCTCCTGTTTTGTATAGAGGTATTACTTTTGCTATTTTCATTTTGTTTGAAAATTTACCAGTTTGAAATGACAGGTTACAGATGTGGGTGAGTGGCTTAACAATTCCTTCAATTACTTTTTTCACTATTGTCATGTCAATTTCATTCCAGTCCGTTGATTTTTTGTTCTTAAATTTACTCACAGTCTTGATAATTTCCTTTTCAGTAACTGCACCCAAAAAGATTGTGTTTGGATTTCTATCTTCTATTTCATTTACAGAACCACTGTTGTTTGTTTTTGCTGTCACTATTGATTTTGCTAATTCAAGACCAACCTTTACAAAAAAAATATTGAAACCACTGACCACATCCTCCGTATTATTTATCAAATTGCCATTTTCAATAAAAATATATTAATTATGTTTAAAAACGGTGGACTAATCAGAGATAGCGACTCCTTCAGGAGTCTAGCAGGGATTGGATCTAAGAGACAGGTAGTTGGTTTAGAGGCTGAGACTATTAAGGCTAGATCAGAATGACAAATAAGAAAAAAATCAGAAAAGCGGAGTTCTGAGCCTGTGGACACAGCAGTGTTAGGCAGAGGCTTGGTATTTTTAAAGGGGCTATTTTTTTGGAATATTATTCCTGATACTGATAATTTTACCGTTAAAAAAAATTCACAAAAAGTCATCAGCATTAAGAGTTGGAGGAATGTAGGGGCCTATGGTATTGTGGCTCTTGGCTAACTGAGTTACAGTGTTAAAAAGAAATCTATGGCTGTTTTTATTTTCTTCTATCAAGGATGGGATGCATAGTACTGTCGCCTAGCACTATGGAGAGATTTCTTATAAGATAAGCCTTTATTAGTCCCACAATGGGGAAATTCCAGGATTGCAACAGCACAGGGATAGCAACACTCAGAGCAACAATCAGAAGGCAAGAGAAAAAAAAACAAGAGCAGCAAGTATACATATGTACATATAAATATATATATATATATATATATATATATAGACACACAATGTCTATATATGTCTATAGCTAGATGGGATAGATACTGTATATAAATATATAAACACACAGTGCGGAGCATTGTAGCTGGATGGAATAAATATATGAGTATATAAACACACAGTGCGGAGCATTGTAGCTAGATGGAATAAATATGTAGATATATAAACACACACAGTACGGAGCACTGTAGCTAGATGGAATAAATATGTAAATATATAAACACACACAATGTGGAGCATTGTAGCTAGATGGAATAATATGTAGATATATAAACACACACAGTGCGGAGCATTGTAGCTAGATGGAATAAATATGTAAATATATAAACACACACAGTGCGGAGCATTGTAGCTAGATGGAATAAATATGCAGATATATAAACACACACAGTGCGGAGCATTGTAGCTAGATGGAATAAATATGTAAATATATAAACACACACAGTGCGGAGTATTGTAGCTAGATGGAATGAAACAGCACAACCGTCTACTTAGTTATCCTACATGGTATGATTATGTACCCATACATATTCTCACCCTCCATAGCGACCGGCATTTTCCTAGTTGTATACCGGAGGGGACCATTGTGTAAGTCTATTGTGTCTTTTGCATTCAATACTACTAGGTCGTCACGTCTTTTTGCTATCTCTGCGAGCAGCCCTGCTTAGGTTGTACAGTCTGACAGCCGTAGGTAGGAAGGACCTGCGAAACCTCTCGGTTGTGCACCTAGGATGATGTAGTCTGCTGCTAAATGAGCTCCTCAGTGCATTCAGTATGTCCTGCATAGGGTGGAACTCGGACTCCAGCAGAGATGACAGCTTAGCCACCATCCTTCTCTCTCCTATCTCCTCCACTGGGTTAAGGCGCTGCCCCAGGACAGAGCTAGCTTTCTTGATCAGTTTGTTCAGTCTCTTCCTATCGGCTGCTGTAATGCCACTGCCCCAGCAGACCACTCCAAAAGTGATGGCTGATGCCACCACCATGTCATAGAATGTCTTCAGCAGCGCCCCTTGTACTCCAAAAGACCTGAGTCTCCTCAGTAGGAACAGCCTGCGCTGTCCCTTCTTGTAGAGTGCGTCAGTATTGTGTGACCAGTCTAGTTTATTGTTCAGATGAACACCCAGGTACTTATAGGATGCCACCATCTCGATGTCTGTTCCCTGTATATTTACTGGTGCTGCGAGGGGTTGTCCTTGCCTGCGGCAGTCCACCACCAGCTCCTTAGTTTTCCTCGCGTTGATCTGGAGGCAGTTCCGATGGCACCAGTCCATGAAGTCGTGGATAAGCCCTCTGTACTCAGCTTCATCTCCGTTGGAGAGGAGGCCAATGATTGCAGAGTCATCAGAGAACTTCTGTAGATGGCAGTGTGTTGTGTTGTGTGAGAAGTCCACAGTATAAAGGGTGAACAGGAAGGGAGCCAAAACCGTTCCCTGGGGAGCCCCCGTGCTACCGATGATCGTGTCGGACACACAGTCCCGGGTTCTCACATACTGAGGCCCGTTAGTGAGGTAGTCCAGGATCCATGATGACAGGTGCTGGTCCACCCCTGCGCACAGCAGCTTGTCCTTCAGGATCATCGGTTGGATGGTGTTGAAAGCACTGGAGAAGTCAAAGAACATGATCCTCACCGCATTCCCGGTGCCGCATATTAAGAAGTGGAAAGCCAAAAAAGCTGGTTGGCAGACCCAGGCACTTTGGGGTGAGGTGACACACCAGCTTTCAGTCACTGTACTAAAAAATGCTGAATGGAAATAAACAGATTGTCCCTTAGACCATCTGGCCTCATAAATGATGAGCGATTCCATAACAGGTTGAAATTGTCTATAAAGCCAATGTTAAAAGTAGGACATGTTGAACACAACCAGGTATTAAGGCTAAGAGCTCTGATGAAATAAATGCAACCTCTTCTAAAAGGAGCAAGTGGTCCCGCGAAAAACACACGTCTGCCACATTTCTTAAGAGTGGACAAGAGGCTCCTGAAGTGTCTCTTTAAGATCTTAGATGCTTCATCTGGGATGTTGTTGCATCCAACATGGACAATAACAGTTTTAGCGTGGGGGTATTCATTTAATAGGTCAGGGGTAAGAACCTCAATGTCTGACACTTAAGCCCCAGGAAAAAATTTTGTAACACAGTACCTGCTTCTGACGTTCCTCATTATGGAATCACCACTAACCAGCATCGTCTGGGGGGACTTTGTAGGTGGCTTCTGTAATAGTAAATAGTTTTGCCGTTGTTGTTGTTCTTGCTGCTGTGGCAGTGAGATGTCGGTGCGGGGGTGATGCGGGGGGTTGCGCTATCTTCTTTTTGGAGCTGGTATAAAGTTCGGCACACCTATGGTAGTTTTAATCCGAGGCTTGCGGGTTTGGGCTGCTGCTGAAGGAGGAGGGGCGGCCATGGGAGGAAGATCAGCATCCAGTTGGGGGAAATCTTCCAGGGAAAAGATGTCGAATCTGTTTTCCAGCGAGATGGGAAGGGACGAGGTGCGGCTGTGCCTGGTTGATCCTCAACGTTTGCTGTTGGGCCCGACCATGGTCCAGGGCGTGCATTAAGGCTGAGAAGAACCACCTGGGTCTTTAGGTTTAGCTCCGAGCTGAAGCCAGTGTTTAATGCTGCAGTCCTGGACAGCTGAGGTGACTGGAACAGGGGTGGAGGTGGATGGCGATATGATAATTTCACCCAGGTAGGTAGCTGTCTCTGCTCACTGCGAGTCCATCTCTGGCACCGATGTCCGTCCAAAAATGATTGTGTCCAGATGATTTTCAGCCTCCTGAATCTTATAGAGGTTAGAGATTCTCAGTTCCAACTCTGAAACCTTCTTAGAGAGGGAAACGCAGCGGGAAACGCAGCTGTCACAGGTCGGAGAGGGAGCCACGGCTTTCCAAACCAGGGGTGGCTACCCAAAACAGACAGGTCAGCCTAACCCGGTTTGTTGACCAAAAAAGATCAAGTGGTGAGAACCCTCGGTCCAGTAAAATTATAAGTAGATGAAAATCATCAAGAAAGATGATGCAGAGGTTAAAAACAATAAAACAAATGAACAGCTTATGTACTGTAATGCTTCCAACATTTCCTGTTAATGGTTGGATCCTTGTAGCAGCTTGTGGCTGAGAAAGTGTAGGAGATAATGTTAATTTAAGCGCACTTAATGCTTTCCTCTACTGACAAGTTTTACAGAGATGCTGATTTCTTCTTCTTTTAGATTTGATTGGCGGTTGGCAACCAACCCACAGATGCATTAACTCCACTGACTTGATTATCATCACTGTGTATCTTTGTATAAGGGGTTCTTATAAGGAGTTCTGAACAACTCCTTATGTGCGAAAAAATTATCCATCCTTGGACTGTTATTTCGTTCTCCAGAATGACTTGGCACCAGCCCACACTGCCAAAAGTACCAATACCTGGTTTATTGGCCATGGCATCACTGTGCTTGATTGGCCAGAAAACTCTCCTGGCCTAAGCCCCATAGAGAATCTATGGGGTTTTGTCAAAAGAAAGATCAGAGACAAAATGCGTTTCGGCGTGTAGAAACCAAGGACTCTACACTGAAAGACAAGCCTTTGGGGTTCTTTCAGAAAGAAAAAAATGATCAAGGACAGAAGCAAATCTTCAAGGTAACTACATCAACACATGACTTTGTTTATACTGCTCACACAATTTTTTTTTACGTGTTGTTGGGCCCTGAGGCAAAAAAGGTTGGGGACCACTAATCTAGGGGCAGTGTGTGCAAAAGCTCCGCAACCTATTGGCACCAGGTTAAAATTGGTAACAGATTGGTTGGAGGCCAGCAGATGCAGATCACAGGGACGGGGCAGGGGTGTAAGTGTGCACTCAGTCCGTGAGATGTTTAGGAACCTGTTTTGGAAGCTCTTTAAATGTTAATAAGGGGATTTTAAAATCAATTTTATGTGCCAGAGGGAGCTGGTGGAGTTGGATGAAGAGGTGTGATGTGAGCAGTTGCTTTTGTACATGTAATAATCCTGGCAGCAGAATTCTGGATGAGCTGGAACCGATGAAGGAGTGTTTGAGGGATCCCAGAGAGAATGGTATTACAGTAGTCAGTGTAACCAGTGCATTAAATAAAATCTCTGTACTGTGCTGAGGGCAGAACAGTTTTATGGATATGAAGAATGACTGTGCAAGAGATGTTGTTTAGTGTGCTGTCCAGGATAACACCAAGGCTTTTTACCTGACTAGAGATGGGAATGATGGCAAGTGTCAGTGATGAGACTGAAACTGTAAATCCTTGAAAAAGCCATTCCCTTTTGCCTATGGATTCTCTTTGTTAGCATATATTCTGGATCTAAAACCCAGAATAAATATTTGATGAAACTAAATCTTGGATGTGGAATCTGTTTTATACTGTATGTGGCTGTCACAATGCCGTGACCGAGCTGAATTAATCTTCATTTTATTCTTTGGTTTTAGCCCCAGCAGAGCACATTGTACAAAAGTCTTGATAATCTTGAGTTGATCCCTGCCATCTCTTTTAATATTAGCCTCATCGATGTATGATGGCACTTTATTTGCCTACCGTGATGATTTATTGGCAACTTACATGTATAAGTTTACCATCTTGATGCGAAAGCCCCACTGCTGGAGATACTTTATGTCCTTGACAGTTTCACCTTTAATTCTTTAACACAAATAGCTACAGTTGTGGTTGGCTGAGCCTCCACTTCAGGGAATGTGTAAATATTTTAACATGTACTTCTTCTGTTAAAATGTAATCAGCCTTCTCATTCAAGATGTGTTCTTGTATAACAGAAAATAGTTGTTACCATCCTGAACTGACTAAAACGGTGCAAGACGGCTGCTTCCTCCCATAAGCAGAGTGATCGAAATCCTAGCACCATGTAATTCAAAGATTTAAAACCTAATTAAATTGCCACAGACACAACGACTAATTAGTGTTCTGTCGCTGAGTACCAGAATCTTGAAATGCTTTAAAACTGGCATATCCGGAATACAATCTATGTAAACAATCAATTTCCTCTTGCTTTATCAGCTTGAACCATTTCCAAGCACTATACAAGCTCCATGCAGGCTCTCCACCTTGCCTCTTCTACGCTGGTCTCGGTCCATCCAGCACAGATCAGCCATTCCATCGGATTATCATTGACAGGAAGTCTGGACCTGCTGAGAGAGGCACTTTCCCTCCTGATTCTCGATCTGACATTGGGACGAACAACAAACAACTCTTTTCCACGGGGAGCACAGCGCTCCATAATCCATACTGACCTTCCCTGGCTGCAATTCAGCTTTATTTTTAGTCCCACTGAAGAGGAGAAACCTAAGCATGTGTTTTGGTGCAGAGAACAGCAACAATTTTCCCAGCAGGATTCAGCCTTACCATTGCTTTTACTTTGATGAAAAGCAAGAAAGTACTTAGTTTGCTTCCTGAACCAAGCATTTGAGCTCTGTGTTCCCTCAACATTACTCCATAATGCCCAGATGACAATGCATGGACACAGAAATGAACATGAAATGCAACAAGATTTTTTTTTAAATCAGAACGGCTCAAGGCACTATGCTGGTTGTATGCCAGCAAGCAATTTTGCAATATAATTGCATTTCTGTTGGTAAGTAACTGGAAGGTCTGAGATAAAATTGTGGCTACACACAAAATTCATTCAAGACAACTTTGATTGTCCACTATTTGATGATGATGACGATGAGAAACTTTATTTCGAACAAAAAACCGAAAACAAAACAAATGACAAGTGCAATAAAAGTGACTGTACAGTGCTCGAAAAGGAGAAGGAAGAAGTTAACACCTATTTACTCCAACGCCTCTTTTCCCTAAATACAACCCATGTGAAATATATACATATTACCTCTATTAAGAGTCTCAAGTAGACAATTAACTATATTTTATGCATACCAACACCGACACCCATCCATCCCTACATACTGTACATACAGTCCATACATATACATACATCTATACCCAGCCCAAAACAACATAGATATTCACAGTACCATCCCACCTACTATACCATAGTGTCCCAGAGTGAGTTTAGTGCATCTTCTTCTTCTTCTAGATTTGACTGGCAGTTGGCAACCAGCCTACAGGTGCATTACCGCCACTGACTTGATTATCATCACTCTATATCTTTGTATAAGGAGTTCTGAATAACTCCTTATGTGTGAAAAAATTATCCGTCCTTGGACTGTGTCCTAGGTGCAGCTGTTTCTCAGATCAGAGGAGCCTCTGTCTGTACTACACCTCTAACATATATCCTTTTAGTAAATAATGTTTATAACTCTTTTTGAATTGATTTCTGTTTGTACATAGTTTCAGTTCCAGCTCCAGACTGTTCCACAAATCCACCCCACAGACAGATATGCACATACTTTTCTTTGTTGTTCGAACCTTAGGTTTTGTAAAATTTAAGCCTCCTCTCAAATTGTAATCATTGGGGTTTTTTTGACTATTTTTTGTATATTAGTTGGAAGTTGCTTATTAATTGCCCTGTACATTACTTGTGCTGTCTTATATTTAACTAAATCTATGAACTTTATGGCATGCAACTTTAAAAACAGTGAGTTGGTGTGGTCTCTATATCCTACATTATTTATTATCCTTATAGCTTTTTTAAAATGTGCATATTGACTGTAGGTTGGTTTTGTAGGTGTTTCCCCAGACCTCTACACAGTAGTTAAGATATGGTAAAAACAGTGAATTGTTCAGTAAGAATAACGATTTATAGTCCAAAATGTGTCTTGTCTTCCCCAGTATCCCTATTCATTTTGCCAACACTGCCCAGATGTGACTGATGTGAGGTTTCCAGTAGATTTTATTGTCTAGCGTCACCCCCAGAAAAATATTTTCCTGTACTATTTAAATTCTGGTATCATCTATCGTTACCATTATTTCAAGATTTATTTTATAATTTCCAAACAACATAATCTTTGTTTTTTTTTTTTTTTTTTCAAATTTAGAAATAATTTATTTTTGTTGAACCACTGTGTTAACCTTTTCATTACCTCCGCCAAGGAGGTTATGTTTTCATCGGTGTTGGTTTGTCTGTCTGTCTGTTTGTTTGTTTGTTAGCAAGATAACTCAAAAAGTTATGGACGGATTTTCATGAAATTTTCAGAGATTGTCAGAAATGGGGTATCCTACAGATGATTAGATTTTGGTGGTGATCCGGATCACCGTCCAGAAGAAAACCGAAGGTCTGTGCTCTCCGAGTGCTTTTCTAGTTTCTGTTGTGACCACCTCTAAAACCTGCTGTAAATTCTCACCAGCACAAAGGATATTTGTGTCATCTGCAAACAAAATAAATTTCAGAAATTTTGATACTTAGCATATGTCATTTACAGGTACAGCTCAAAAAAATTAGAATATCATGAAAAAGTTCTATATGTTTTGTCACTCATTTCAGAAAGTGAAACCCATATATTTCAAGTGTTTATTTATTTTAATTTTGATCATTATGACTTACAGCCCATGAAAACCCCAAATTTAGTTTCTCAAAAAATGAGAATATTACATAAAATTAATTTTAAAAAATAGTTTTTTAATAGAAATGTTGGCCAACTGAAAAGTATGTCCATGTACACACTGAATACTTGGTTGGGGAAAATTTTGGATTAATTACTGTATCAATGTGGTGTGGCATGGAGGTGATCAGCCTGTGGCACTGCTGAAGTGTTAAGAAGGCCCAAGTTGCTTTGATAGTGACCTTCAGCCCGTCTGCATTGTTGGGTCTGGTGTCTCTCATCTTCCTCTTGACAGTACTCCATAGATTCTCTATGGGGTTTAGGTGAGGAGAGTTTGCTGATCAATCAAACACAGTGACACCATGGTCATTAAACCAGGTTTTGATACTTTTGGCAGTGGGGGGGGGGAGGGAGCAAGTCCTGCTGGAAAATGAAATCAACTTCTCCATAAAGTTTGTCAGCAGAGGGAAGCATGAAGTGCTCTAAAATTTCCTGGTAGACGACTGTGCTGACTTTGGTCTTGATAAAACACAGTAGACCAACACCAACAGATGACATGGTTCCTCAAATCATCACTGACTGTGAAAACGTCACACTAAACCTCAAGCAACTTAGATTCTGTGCCTCTCCACTCTTTCTCCAGACTCTGGGACTTTGATTTCCAAATGAAAGCAAACTTTACTTTTATCTGAACAGAGGTCATCTGCTGGTGTTTGTCCACTGTGTTTTATCAAGACTAAAGTCAGCCCAGTCGTCTTCCAGGAAATTTTAGAGCACTTCATGCTTCCCTCTGCTGACAAGCTTTATGGAGATGCTGATTTCATTTTTCAGCAGGACTTGTCACCCACCAACACTGCCAAAAGTATCAAAACCTGGTTTAATGACCATGGCATCACTGTGTTTGATTGGCCAGCAAACTCTCCTGACCTAAACCCCATAGAGAATCTATGGTATATTGTCAAGAGGAAGATGAGAGACACCAGATCCAACAATGCAGATGAGCTGAAGGTCACTATCAAAGCAACGTGGGCCTTCATAACACCTCAGCAGTGCCACAGGCTGACCACCTCCATGCCATTCTACATTCATACAGTAATTAAACCAAAATTTTCCCTAACCAAGTATTCAGTGTGTACATGGATATACTTTTCAGTCAGCCAACATTTCTATTAAAAAACTATTTTTTTTAATTAATTTTATGTAATATTCAAATTTTTTGAGAAACTGAATTTGGGGCTTTCATGGGCTGTAAGCGATGATCATCAAAATTAAAATAAATAAACACTTGAAATATATCACTCTCTGTGTAATGAATCTATATAATATATGGGTTTCACTTTCTGAAATGAGTGACAAAAAATATTGAACTTTTTCATGATATTCTAAATTTTTGAGATGTACCTATATATATATATACGATAAAGAGTTTGGGTCCCAAAACTGACCCCTGGGGCGTGACATAATGCACGGCTCAGGAGACGCACACACACAGGCTTAGAGTAGTTCAAAGAGTTTCTTAACAGCAGGAGTGAATGAGTGCGTGTCTGCGGGATGTAAATGTGTTGATGATGGCGTCTGCTTCAGGCACAGAGGCAGGTGACCGTTCAGCCGAGCAACCCTATGGAGAGAGCACAGGGAGAGGGTGACGGGCATACACCAACACAGGAGGGATTTATGGCGAGAGAAGGACTTACTTGGTTTGTCAGGATAGCTGGCACAACAAGGGGGCAAAGCCCGGAAGACAGCCACCTGGAGAGCTCTGTACAGCAGCGAGGATTGGGCGATGGAGTGGAGATGTCCGCCGCCGGGGAATCCACCTGTGCACAGGGGAGCAGACTGGGAAAGAGAGGTAAGGGTTCTTACCCAAATTATGCTTGCTGAAGAGAAGTAGCTCACAACGGTGAGGGACGAAGTCTGACGGCTTCAGGCCGAGCCTCCGGGCGAGACGGCCTTTATCCCTCGCCGCTGATGATTGTCAGGTGCGTGAGCAGGTGGCGCCGCTGATGAATGGCGCGGCGTGACAGTACTCCCCCCTCTAGCAGCGCCTCCTGGCGATGGCTTATCCGGGTGCGCTCGGTGGAAGTCCGCGATGAGCGATGGGTCCAACACAAACGACGGGGGCACCCATTGTCGATGCTCGGGCCCATAGCCCTCCCAGTCCACCAAGTATTGCAACCCACGACCTCGGCGCCGGGAGTCCAGGATGGAGGAGACGGACCAGGCCGGGTGGCCACCAATCATCCGGGGCGCGGGTTGCGCTGCAGGAGGAGGGCAAAGGGGGTCGGTGACTGCCAGTTTCACCTTCGACACGTGGAAAGTGGGATGGATGCGGAGGGAGGGGGAATAGCCACGCGCACAGCCACCGGGTTGATGATCCGGGTGATGGGAAAGGGACCCATGAATCGCTGTGCCAGCTTCCTCCTCTCGCCTTTTAATGTGACGTCCTGGGTAGACACATACACGAGTTGCCCAACTCTGTACGCCGGGGCAGGTCGTCTGTGCCGGTCCGCCACGGTCCTGTTGCGCTCCACTGTGCATAAAAGCGCATGACGCGCGGCAGCCCAGGTGGAGCGGAACTGCCTAAGGTGCGCCCTAACAGAGGGGACAGTTACCTTGCTCTCCTGCGCTGGAAACAGTGGGGGGTCGTAACCCAGGGACGCCTTGAAGGGGGACATCCCCGTTGCAGAAGAGCGGGCGGTGTTGTGGGCATACTCCACCCAGGCGAGATGGTTGCTCCAGGACGTCGGCTTGGATCTGGTAACACAGCGGAGCGCAGCCTCCAGCTCCTGATTGGTCCTCTCACACTGCCCGTTAGACTGGGGGTGATGGCCGGAGGAGAGGCTCACCTTGGCTCCGATGGCGTTACAAAAAGATCTCCAAACCTCGGATGAAAATTGGGGGCCCCGGTCCGAGACCATGTCCACTGGAATCCCGTGCAGCCTGACCACGTGTTGGACGAGGAGGCCCGCCATCTCCAGGGCGGTAGGGAGACCTCGCAGGGGGACGAAGTGTGCCGCCTTGGAGAAACGGTCCACGATGGTCAGGACGGTGTCAAAGGAGTTGGAAACGGGGAGTCCGGTGACGAAATCCAGTGCGATGTGCGACCAGGGCCTGCCGGAGACGGGCAGAGGCTGGAGCAGACCCGCTGGAGGGGCATTTCCCGACTTGCTGGTGGCACAGATTGGGCAAGCCCGGGCGTAGCGGGCTGCATCCCCCCGCAGGCCTGGCCACCAAAAGGACCGTTGGAGGAGGCTGATCATCCGAGAGGTGCCGGGATGACAGGTGAGCCGGGAGGTGTGGAGCCAGTGGATGACCTCTCCTCGGACCGCAGATGGGACGAACAGTCTTCCCTCTGGTCCGCTGCCAGGATCAGGTTCCACCTCCTGCGCCTTCCGGATCTTGTCTTCAATGTCCCAAGAGATGGCTCCCATGACGCACGACCTGGGCAGGATAGTGTGGGGCGTCTCCTCAGCCTCCACGGGGGTGAACTGCCTAGAGAGGGCGTCAGGCAGGCCGTTTTTGGAGCCCGGCCTGAAGGTGATTGAGAAGCGGAACCTGGCGAAGAACAAAGACCAGCGCGCCTGGCGGGCATTCAGGCGCTTGGCAGATCGTAAGTACTCTAAGTTCTTGTGGTCCGTCAGGACCACAAACGGCAGGTCCGCCCCCTCTAGCCAGTGGCGTCACTCCTGTAAGGCGAGTTTAATGGCCAGGAACTCTCTGTCCCCCACATCGTAGTTCCTCTCCGCCGGGGACAGGCGCCGGGAGAAGAAGGCGCACGGTCGTTTGGTGCCATCGTCAGGTGACCGCTGGGATAATACTGCTCCCACTCCCGTGTCCGAAGCGTCCACCTCCACAATGCACTGCAGCGCGGGGTCGACCTGGCGAAGGACCCGGGAGGAGGAGAACTCCGCCTTCAGCGCCTTAAAGGCAGCAGCGACCTCTTCAGTCCACCGGAACGGGACCTTCGGGGACGTGAGGCGGGTCAGCGGTCCGACGATCGAGCTGAAATTTGGGACAAAGCGGCGGTAAAAATTGGCGAAGCCAACAAATTGTTGCACCTGCTTCCGGGATGCGGGAGTAGGCCACTCCACCACCGCCTTCACCTTCTCTGGGTCTGGGAGCACCTGGTCTTGAGCGATGATGAATCCCAGGAAGGATGTGGTCCTAGCATAGAATTCGCATTTCTCAGCCTTCACGTACAGACGATTCTCCAGCAGTCTTTGGAGGACCCGCCTCACATGGACCTGGTGCTCGTCCCTGGACCTGGAGAAGATAAGAATGTCGTCCAGGTAGACGAACACAAAGAGGCCAATGAAATCCCGGAGGACGTCATTAATGAGGCGCTGAAAGACGGCAGGAGCGTTGGTCAACCCGAACGGCATGACAAGATACTCAAAGTGGCCGTTCGGGGTACGGAAGGCTGTTTTCCATTCATCTCCCTCCCGGATCCGGACGAGGTGGTAAGCGCTGCGTAAATCCAGCTTGGTAAACCAGGTCGCCCCCTGGAGGGAGTGAAAGGCAGTGTCCATGAGGGGCAGGGTGTAACGGTCCCTCTCAGTGATGTCATTTAGCGCTCGGTAGTCTATGCAGGGGCGGAGGGATCCGTCCTTTTTCCCGACAAAGAAAAACCCTGCCCCCACGGGTGACGACGATGGGCGAATAATCCCAGCGCTCAGTGATTCCTTCAGGTAAGTATTCATGGTCTCCTTCTCCGGCGCCGACAGGCTGTAGAGCCGACCAGAAGGCAGGGGAGCCCCCTGGCGGAGGTTGATAGCACAGTCATAGGGTCGATGCGGGGGAAGAGACATAGCTTTTGATTTACTAAATACCATACCCAGGTCGTGAAATTCTGGAGGCACCAGCGACAGGTCCGGAGGTGCTGTATCCGCCACAGGGGGAGCCGCGGACGGGGAGCAGGCAGCGGACTGAAGGCAGGTGCCCATACAGAAGGTACTCCATGCCGATACCCCAGCTGACCTCCAGTCCAGGACAGGGTTGTGGAGGCGTAGCCAGGGATACCCCAGGATGACGGGCGACACAGAGTTGGGCAGGACGTAAAATACCATCTCCTCCCGGTGGTTCCCTGAGATGATGACTGGGACAGGCATGGTTTGGTGAGAAACTCTCCCAAGGGAGGCACGAGAGAGATGGACCAGGGAGATGGGGTGTTTTAATGCCTGACAGCGGATGCCCAATCGGGTTGCCAGGCCTTGTGAAATGAAGCTGCCCTCTGCGCCCGAATCCACCAGTGCATGGGTGAGGTGCCCAGTGGGATTGTGGCAGAAACGGATGGGCAGCTTTAATTGAGTGAGGGGACTTTGCCGATTGACGTCCGCGAGGCCCCCTACAGTGACTCGTGGACCCCGCCGTTTGGCTTTTGTGGGCAAAGCTCTACCGTGTGTTGACTGTCTCCGCAATACATGCAGAGACCCAACTCCCAGCGGCGCTGTTTCTCTGCCGAGGAGAGCTTTGCCCAGCCCGTCACCATCGGCTCCGACTCCTCGGGGCACGATGGTGGCGGCGTCGCCAGGGGGCGAGCTTGGAGCAGGCGTAGCGGGGCTCCCCGAGGGCGAGAAGCAGACGGCTTCCGTCCTGAGGAGCGCTCGCGCAGCCTGTTGTCCAAGCTAATTGCCAGTGAGGTTAGCTCCGCTAACATTCCGGGGATATCCCGTCCAGCCAGTTCATCCCTCAGATCACTATTGAGGCTGCGGAGAAACAGGCCGCAGAGGGAGCGCTCCTCCCAGCCCAATTCCTCCGCCGCTACCCGGTATTCGATGGCATAATCCGCGGCCGACCGGTTTCCCTGCTGGAGAGCGAGAAGCCGATCAACCTGGACCGCCTCGGAATGAGAATGATCAAACACCTCCAGGAAGCGCCTCACGAACTCGGCATAGGTGAGGGTGGCATAACTGGGTCTCGCCATAATAGCGTAGGCCCAAGTTAAAGCGCGCCCCTCCAGGAGGTTCCCTATGTAGCCGATTCGGCTGTGATCTGAGGGGAAATCTCCGGGCACACGGTCAAACACGGACTCGCACTGCATCACAAACCCCCGCGCTCCGCCGAGCTTTCCGCTAAAGCGAGCGGGGGTCGGAATCGGTGTGAGTCGGCCCGGTGCCACCGGAGCTGGCTGGACGGCCACCAGAACAGCAGGAGCTGCGCCACCCTGAGGAGCCGGGGGGAACGGCTGCTGGGGGTCCAGGCGGTCCAATCGGCCAGTGATAGTTATCAATTGATTCAGGATAACCTGCTGTTGATAAGCTATTTGATCCACTCTAGCCTCGAGATTGGTAAGCCGGTGTGCGAGCCCGCCGTCCGCCGAGCCGCTCTGCTGAAGCCGTACTGACATAACGCACGGCTCAGGAGACGCACACACACAGACTTAGAGTAGTTCAAAGAGTTTATTAACAGCAGGAGTGAATGAGTGCGTGTCTGCGGGATGTAAATGTGTTGGTGATGGCGTCTGCTTCAGGCACAGAGGCAGGTGACCATTCAGCCGAGCAACCCTATGGAGAGAGCACAGGGAGAGGGTGATGGGCATACACCAACACAGGAGGGATTTATGGCAAGAGAAGGACTTACTTGGTTTGTCAGGATAGCTGGCACAACAAGGGGGCGAAGCCCGGAAGACAGCCACCTGGAGAGCTCCGTACAGCAGCGAGGATTGGGCGATGGAGTGGAGATGTCCGCCGCCGGGGAATCCACCTGTGCACAGGGGAGCAGACTGGGAAAGAGAGGTAAGGGTTCTTACCCAAATTATGCTTGCTGAAGAGAAGTAGCTCACAACGGTGAGGGACGAAGTCTGACGGCTTCAGGCCGAGCCTCCGGGCGAGACGGCCTTTATCCCTCGCCGCTGATGATTGTCAGGTGCGTGAGCAGGTGGCGCCGCTGATGAATGGCGCGGCGTGACAGGGCGCACCACAAGTGATGTCCATGAATGGTGATTTGTGCTCACCTATTTGTTCAAATTGTTGTCTGTTACTTAAATAACTTTCCATCAAACTCAGTCTGATCTGTCACGAGACGAGCCGGCTTGGTTTTCCCGGCTCGGCCCTGATCTCTCTGTGGGTTTTGGTTCTTCTGTATATGTGCATTATGTGTATTTTGTACTCATTTCCATATCCATTGCCACTGCCTGACCAGCAGCTGTTAGTCAGCCTTTGTGACCTACTTTCTCCCACGCTGCTGACAGTCTGTCGGTCCAGCCACGCCCCTCGCGCTCCCTCTTATTTCCATCAGCTGTTCCCAGCACCGGTAATTATCTTTCCTGCGCCTTGCCCAGGTGTTCCCAATTTGTGAGCCCAGCAGTGTTTGTATTTAAGCAGCTCTTTGCTAGACAAACACCTCTAGACCAATATACGAGTTAGGTGGCTGTTCTCTGCTGTCTAACCATCATGTCACCAAAAGGATTATTTCTGTGTGTGCCCTTGCACTTACGTGGATGTCTAGGACCGCTCCAGTGGCATGGGTACAAACTGATGGCGTTTCCCCCATGCTTGCACGCTGTGGAACTTTGCCCAGTTTCTTCTCAAACTGTTGAGCGCCCTGGAGGGCTTCATTGTAATTCTGAGTACAAGTGATACAGTATGTTCAACTGCATGTGAATTATCCATCTGTTCAAATAAATGTGTGTATGGTGTTAACCCAGCACGTAAATCCTCATCCTTTCTCCCCTCGCCATGCACATTGGAGAAGCGCACGGGAGGGTTTATGACACCGATCCCTCTTATCCCATACCTTTCCAATTTCCTCAGTAGAGTTCTATGATCAATGGAGTCAAAAGCTTTCTTTAAATCTATAAATACTCCCACAGCAAACTTTTTTTTACCTATACAACTAGTGATCTCCTGTACGAGCTCAATCAGTGCCAAGGATGTAGATTTGTACGCTCTAAAACCATACTGACTGTAAGGAGGTTGTTTTTTTCAGTGAAATTATCCGCTCTTTTAGTGAAAATTTTTCAAGTATTTTGGAGAACTGTGAAAGTAAAGACACCGGCCTGTAATTTGTAAAATGATGACCGTCTACTGTTTTGTATAGTGGTATTACTTTTGCTATTTTCATTTTGTTTGGTAATTTACCAGTTTGAAATGACAGGTTACAGATGTGGGTGAGTGGTTTAACAATTCCTTCAGTTACTTTTTTCACTATTGTCATGTCAATTTAATTCCAGTCAGTTGATTTTTTGTTCTTAAATTCACTCACAGTCTCGACAATTTCCTTTTCAGTTACTGCACCCAAAAAGACTGTGTTTGGAATTCTATCTTCTATTTCATTTACAGACCCACCATCGTTTGTTTCTGGTGCCACTATTGTTTTTGCTAATTCTGGACCAACATTTACAAAAAAATTATTAAAACCACTAACCATAGCCTCCATATTATTTATCAAATTGTCATTTTCAATAAAATATTCTGGATAATTTGCATTGTTTGATTGGTTACTAATAATCCCATTTAGCACTTGCCATATTCCTTTGAAGTTATTTTTATTATCCTCTAATATTCTGTTGTAGTACTCTGTCTTACATGCCCTTATTATATTAGTCAGCTTGCTTTTATATCTTTTATATTTGATCTCGCGTCTACCGTTCTACATTTAATGAATTGTTTATATAATGTGTTCTTCTTTTTACATGGATTTAGTAACCCCTTAATGACCCATGGAATATTTTTGGTTTTTTGTCAGTCACTGTATTGTTTTATAGGACAGTTTTTGTTGTACAATGATTGAAATATTTGTAAAAAAAAAATCATCATATGCTTTATTTATATCATTTTCATCACAAACTACCTTCTAGTCTTGTATTAATAATTCCTTTTCCAGTAAATACATAGATTCTTCAGTTCTTATTCTTTTATAGTTAATATTTTTGGTATATTTATTCTTCCTAGCTACAACTAAAATAGATTGATGCTTTCCTTTGTGTTGTTGAAGATACACAGGTGGTTCTTCTTCTTCTTCTAGAATTGTTTTTCTTCTTTTAGATTTGATTGGCAGTTGGCAATCAGCTTACAGGTGCATTACCGCCACTGACTTGATTATCATCACTCTTCTTCTTCTTCTTTTAGATTTGATTGGGGGGTGTATTACCGCCACTGACTTGGCCATCATCACTCTACATCTTTGTATCCTGTCACCTGTGGCTGTCTGCTGTGGAGTCTTTATCATCACTTGATATTCTTCTTCTTTTAGATTTGATTGGCAGTTTGCAACCAGCCTACATGTGCATTACTGCCACTGACTTGATTATCACCACTCTATATCTTTATATAAGGAGTTCTTAAAAGGAGTTCTGAACAACTCCTTATGTGTGAAAAAATTGTCCGTCCTTGGACTGTGTCCTAGGAGCAGCTGAAGAGTTCCTGGTCCTCCATCACTCTATATCTTCTTCTTCTTTTAGATTTGATTGGTGGTTGGCAACAGCTCACAGGTGCACCACCACCATGCACCCCATGCTACATCACCACTCTAGCCTCTCACTCTATATTTTCTTCTTCTTCTTTTAGATTTGATTGGCGGTTGGCAATCAGCTTACAGGTGCATTACCGCCACTGACTTGATTATCATCACTCTATATGTTTCTATAAGGAGTTCTTATAAGGAGTTCTGAGCAACTCCTTATGTGCAAAAAAATTATCCCTCCTTGGACTACATTCTCTTGGCAGCGTCTGCTTGTTTAACAAAGTTTTGATGCATCACTACCACTCTTTTTCTTCTTTTAGATTTGATTGGTGGTTGGCATACCCACTTGATTATCATCACTCTATATCTTTGTATAAGGAGCTATAAGGAGTTCTGAATAACTCGTGTGAAAAAAATATCCGTCCTTGCTTACAGGTGCATTTTCTTCTTTTAGATTTGATTGGCGGTTGGCAACACACTGTTTTTAGCTGGATTCATGCTGCACCTCTTCTCACTCTATATCTTTGTATAAGTTCTTATAAAAATCAAAGGCAGCCTTCACTTACGATCATAGGACTCGCTATGTTAAGGAATCTGTGTGTGTGTGTCTGTGTGTCTGTCACGACCATAGGACTTGCTAAAAGATCATAGGATCGCCTGTAATGTTCCTATGATCTCTACATGATGTTTATATGATGTCATATAGACACCATAGTATAGATTCAAGAAAATCTGTGTGTGATCAAAGGCAGGCATCACTCATGATCATAGGACATCAAAGATTAAAGGCAGGCATCACTCACGCTCACTCACGCTCAGGACATCAAAGATCAAACGCAGGCATCACTCACGAGCATAGGACTCGCTATGACATCATCAAAGATTAAAGGCAGGCGTCACTCACGCTCACTCACGCTCATAGGACATCAAAGATCAAACGCAGGCATCACTCATGAGCATAGGACTCGCTATGTTGATTTGATATCTTTGATATCTATGATGTCATAGCGGCTATGACATCATCAAAGATCATAGGACTCGCTATTACATCATCAAAGATCATAGGACTCACTATGACATCATCAAAGACTAAAGGACTCGCTATGACATCATCAAAGATCAAAGGACTCGCTATGACATCATCAAAGATCATAGGACTCACTAAGAGTGTCAAAGATCATAGGACTCACTATGACAGCATCAAAGATCATAGGACTCCCTATCCATCCATCCATCTTCTTCCGCTTAATCTTTTTCGGGTCGCGGGGGGGCTGGAGCCTATCCCAGCATCTTTGGGTGAGAGGCAGGGTACACCCTGGACAGATCGCCAGTCCATCGCAGGGCCAACACAGAGAGACAGACAACCATTCACTCTCACAGTCATACAAGGACAATTTAGAATCCCCAGTTTGATGCCAATTAACCTAACTTGTATGTTTTTGGCATGTGGGAGGAAACCGGAGAAATCCCGGAGTAAACCCACACACATCATCAAAGATCAAAGGAAGGCATCACTCACACTCACTCATGATCATAAGACATCAAAGATCAAACACAAGCATCACTCACAATCATAGGACTCGCTATGACATTTCATCAGAGATCATAGGACTCGCTATGACATCATCAAAGCTCAAGGACTCACTATGACATCATCAAAGATCAAAGGACTCACTATGACACCATCAAAGAGCAAAGGACTCGCTATGACATCATCAAAAATCGTAGGACTCACTATGACATCATCAAAGATCATAGGACTCGCTATCCATCCATCCATCTTCTTCCGATTAATCTTTTTCGGGTCGCGGGGGGGCTGGAGCCTATCCCAGCATCTTTGGGCGAGAGGCAGGGTACACCCTGGACAGATCGCCAGTCCATCGCAGGGCCAACACAAGGAGACAGACAACCATTCACTCTCACAGTCATACCTAAGGACAATTTAGAATCCCCCAGTTTGATGCCAATTAACCTAACTTGTATGTTTTTGGCATGTGGGAGGAAACCGGACAAAATTCCAGAGTAAACCCATGCACATCATCAAAGATCAAAGGAAGGCATCACTCACACTCACTCATGATCATAAGACATCAAAGATCAAACACAAGCATCACTCATAATCATAGGACTCACTATGACATGACATCAGAGATCATAGGACTCGCTATGACATCATCAAAGCTCAAGGACTCACTATGACATCATCAAAGATCAAAGGACTCACTTTGACACCATCAAAGATCAAAGGACTCGCTATGGCATCATCAAAAAATCATAGGGCTCACTATGACATCATCAAAGATCACAGGACTCGCTATGACATCATCAAAGCTCAAGGACTCACTACGACATCATCAAAGATCAAAGGACTCACTATGACATCTTCAAAGATCAAAGGACTCGCTATGACATCATCAAAAATCATAGGACTCGCTATAACATCATCAAAGATCAAAAGCAGGCATCACTGAATGAGTCGTGACACGCTTGCTTACACCTGCTTTCTACGGGCATGCAGAAATACTTGCTTATACTGGGTTTCTACAGCCATGCACGAGCATGCATAGGCATGCACAGGTATGCACTAGTGATATTTAATTTGTAGGAATTGGGCAAAAACTGACCAGCAGAAGAGTGATGATAAGATATGTAGAGTCGTGGCGGTAATGATATAGAGTGAAGACAAGAGTCTTCATAGAGTGATGACCTGAAGAACTAGATAGAACATAGGTTTGGACGAATTATATGTAGAGTGATGTAGCGGTGTGAGCAGGCTTGCTGAATACCTGATAATTTTTTCATACAGGGAGTTTTTCAGAGCTCCTTATAGGGAGATATAGAGTGATGATAATCAAGTCAGTGGCAGTAATGCACCTGTAGGCTGGCTGCTAACCGCCAATCAAATCTAAAAGAAGAAGAAGAAGTGTCATAGACATCATGTAGACATGGAAATCTCACTGTTTGAAGAAGAAGAAGATTGTTCAGAACTCCTTATAAGAACTCCTTATAGAGTAATGACCAGATAGAGTGTTATAGACATCATGTAGACATGGAAATCTCACTGAAGAAGAAGAAGATTGTTCAGAACTCCTTGTAAGAACTTGTACAAGACATACTGTAGAGTGAAGAAGACGAAGAGGAGGTTGCCAACCGAGAAGAATTCTTACTTTTGATGCATAGAGTGATGTTTACTGAGTGAACTACGTGGCGGTAAGGACTACAGCTCCTGACCAGATAGAGTGATGATACAACCACCAATCAAATCTAAAAGAAGAAGAAAACTGACCAGCAACAAGCTGATTTTGTTTATATTTTGGCTAGTTTGGAAACTCACATGCAATAGGCTCTGAGTTACATCTTCCACAAAAACATATATTTTTAGAAAGAAGAAGTTCTAAGCTTTACAATGATACCAGGCACTGACAGGGGTTTTCCCAGGACTTGCCGTCAGCAAAGAAAGAATCATGATTTGTGACTTCTTGTGCCTGTAGCTTGTAATTACCCAGTGCGCATTCCGACTCATTTTGCCAGTATGGGTCACAAATATCCAGATCTCCTGACCTTTGACACTGACCTTGAGTTTGACCTCAACCTGGATACTGACCCACCTGAGGATCATTTTGAGTGAGTTTGGCAAGCATTGAGGCAATGTCCTAGGAGGCTAGTGATTTTTCTGAAATACATATGTGCCCAGATCTCCTGACCTTTAACTCCAACCTTGAGCACAACTTGGATGCAGACCCACCTACAATATGTACATCATCTATGTATCTCAAACCCCTTTGCCAAGATTCACAATGTTTGTAGGAGGAAACGATTTCACAAAACAGCCCAAAATCCAACCACCTTAATAAGTTGCTTGTTGACCAATATACATTAACTGAAATGAGTTGCAAACATTATATATATCTATATCTATATATAGTTATATTGTTATATTTGAGCAACATGTATTCAGTATGGAATAAAAACAGTCTTATAATTTTATAATCTAACTTTTTAATTTGTTTCCATAATTTTGGATGTCTAATCTTTCTTTCATACTGTAATAAACTATAGAGAACTTCTATGTATTTTTCCATATAATGAATTACAATTCTGTGATGTACAGTAGTGATTGTGATACTGCTATCCAAATAATTTGGGAAGTAGATGGCAAATCTACTCAATTAATCCTTTACTACAATACTTCAAAGTCATTAGCGTTGTTTATTAATACCTGACAGAGAATTGATTATTGTCAACTGCATGCTGTTCTAAGCCTGCTGAAGTTTTTTGACTCAACATCTTTACGATTCTGATGAGTTTAACTACAAATAATTACCTCTACCAAGGAGGTAATGCAATCTGGGTGGTTTGTCTGTTTGTGTGTCTGTTTGTTAGCAGGATTACACAAAAACTACTGGACGGATTTTGATGAAAATTTCACCAGAGGTAGCCCTTGGGCCAAAGATGAACCCATTACATTTTGGTGATGATCTGACAGTACATACCACCACCAAAGACCTTGTTTTTATTTGTGCAGCAGGATTACACAAAAACTACAACATGGATTTAGATGAAATTTTCAGCAGAGGTGGTCCTTGGCCTAGAACCCTGGAACCCATAACATTTTGGTGATGATCCAAGAACGTATACCTCCACCAAGGCTCTTATTTTCTCACAGTGTGTTAGCTAGAATACTCCAAAATTACTGGATGGACTTCGATGCAATTTTCATCAGAACTGGCTTTTGCCCCACACACAAACCCATTACATTTTGGAGGCAATCCATGAAGGACGGAAGGAGCCTTGGTAAAGGTATGCACTCTCTGAGTGATTTTCTAGTTGGTAATTTTTAACATGTTCCCAGTCTTTCAATTCCAAATCTATATTGTGTGCACAGTGGATAAACTTTAGACATACAGTGTACCTTTAATAATGATAATGCCATCTTCCCCAACATAGTTTTTGTGTCTTCTCACACAACTGACCACAATAATCCCAGCCCTGATGATGATCATTTAAAAGGCTTTTATTTTCTTTTTCAAATTCTTTAATTGTTTCAAAGACTCCTTTGCTGTTTGCCCACATTGGTTGGGGATCAGCTGCGGTCTATAGAGACCATGGTGCCTGTAGCAAATTAAATAAAAAATGAAACTCCGTGATAAAGGTGATTCAGTGATTAATATTTTGGAATAAGTAGGCAAGCAGTATAAAGGCAACTTTAGCTTAATGGATTAATTTCATTGCTGCAGTGTGTTCTGTGAGTGTGTGCACCATTCATTCCTGTGTGCTTTCACACAGCTGCACTGCTTTCAAGTCTCTGAGAGTAAAGTAAGAACCAAGAAATGAGAACAGGGGGAGTAAATGTTAAAATTACCATATTGATGGATGTTACAAAATAGGGGCTTCATCTTTTTCATCTGAATTTCAATGATGCATAATCATAATGGTCATTTGCTTTGAGTATTTGCATAGTTTCCAGAATTATTCAATTTTTAGGTCATTTTACCAACAAAGAGAAATGAAGACAGAAACTTTGTTTGAATGTGGGTCATGGTTGAGTCACAAAATACCATTCCTTGTACTATACCCAAAATCATGAATGAGAAATAATTTTTCAAAAGGATAATTACCTGTGAAAAGAATGTTGATTATTTGTTTAATTAGACTACTTGTGCAGGTTAGGATAACAGGCAAACCCTCTCAGATGCCTGACTGTAAACTGCATCAAATTACACATTCAGATTCAATAGTTCAAACTAAATGTATAAATATTTATACATAAAATATACATTGACACCTATCGTATTTTGTTGTTCTTGTTTCAGATCACACTTTATACTTGCACTTACTTTTTATTTCAGTACTATTCACAGTACAGTGTCTATAGATGGCTGTAAAGTGTTTTTATAATGGTGAAACGTTAGACTGTGGAACCCTACATTACCCTCAGTGGTTCCCAAAACCTTATGAGTGTGGATAAGGCTAAGTCAGACAGGACAAGCCTCATAGCAGTTATTCTCACTGTCAATATCACATACACTCCCTTTTAAAAGTGTTGAAACAGTGACACATTTTTATTTTAGCTGTTTATGAAAACATATTCAAGATACAGTAATCATATAATGAAATAATGTACAGACTCTTACCTTTGATTTGCGGGTATTCCCATGCAAATTGAAGCTATGGTTTAGGAATTGCAACCATTTTTATACAGTTTCCTCATTTCAGGTGCTCAGAAGTAGTGGAACAAATTAACATTACCATAAATAAAATGTTCATTTTTAATACTTTGTTGAGAATCCTTTGCAGGCAATGATTGCCTGAAGTCTTGACCCTGTGGACATCACCAAATGCTCAGCTTCCTCCTTTGTGTTGCCTTTCCAGTTCTTTACTGCTGCTGTCTTTAGTTGTTGGGTATTTGTGGTCTTTCTGTCTTACATTTTGTCTTAAGTAAGTGAAATGCATGCCTGATCGTGTTGAAATCTGGTGACTGAATCAGCCATTGCAGAATATTCCACTTTTTTACCTTAAAGCCCTGGGTTGCTTTCGTGGAGAGACTGTAATTCCAATTGCCGTCCAATCAGTGTTGCTGCATTTGGCTGAATCTGATCAGGTACTATATCCCTATACACTTCAGAATTCATCTGGCTACTTCTGTCACATCATCAGTAAACACTAGTGACCCAGTGCCATTGGAAGCCATGCATGCCCATGCACCACATTGCCTCCTCCATGTTTACAGAAGATGTGGTGTACTTCAGATCGGGATCCCTTCTAAGCCTTCTGTGTACTTTCTTCTTCCCATCTGTAGCGTGAAATATATGGAAAATTAATAAATATGAAATATGAAATATGATCAGGTATGAATTATATAATTTATATTGATGTATTGGAATCTGAGATCAAATCTCATTTCATATACATCAGAAAAGTTAATAACACTCGTAGGGGCACCAGCTTCTATCTCTAAGAAGCAATTTAATCTTTAATTTCACTTTATACCTGTTTAATCACTCAATAAACTAATCAATAATCAGTCTCAAAAATTTTTCCGTGAATTCGATACCTGTGCTTGAACAGACTCAGAATGAAATAAATTCTCAACAACTTCTCTCATTTTCACATATTTATTAAACGAAATGATTAACAGACACTGCAGTAATTTCATTAATCATAGAATCAATCTTGTAAATGATAGATTAATTTTCGGAACCAGGGTTAACTGAGAAACCAGTTTCTATCAGTTTGAGTTAACAGATTATGGAAACAACGCAAATTTATGGAGAAAGTTTACTAATTATATGAAAAGTCCTGGATTAATCTTAAGAAAATAAAAACGGAATTTCAATGAAAAGAAGAGTTATGTTAAGGGCTTCTTAATTTGCATCTGATTAGATACACAAATTATTACCGAACCTCAGAAGTTTAATTCAGCAGATGAATTAAAGTTTGCAGCTCACGTGATCCCTTGGTGATGATGGTTCTGTCGTCGTCCTCATGCCCAAGATTTCGTGGATGTTAGAGGAAATGTCTGCCCGCAGATATTTCAGCATCCACAGTTCGACCTTTAAAAGTCAAGCGGTCGAAGAGGCTGGATTTTGGCTGTATGAGCCAGATGGTGCCGACGTTTCTTCAGCGTGTGATGAACAGCTGCGCGTTGATTCCTCAGCTGCACATGATGTGGGAGCTGCGTCTTCTCAGAGGCCTTCGATAATAATTAATTAAAGTAGTAGTAGTAGATTAGTTTATTTGACAGGGACAGTGCAATAAACATAGACAATTAATCAAAGACAATCAATCTGATGTGTTGCACATAGAGTGTATAGCTATTAGCTAATTTGCAACTCTTGTCCCTGGATGGGCTTTAGAAAAAAGAATAAAGTAAAGATGGGAAAAAAAAATATACACAATAACCACATACATCAATGCAGAAAAATTATAAATACACAATTATAAATATTATAAATATTATAAATACACAAATATAACAGCCTGACTCACACTTAACATAAATATTATAAATATTATAAATACACAAATATAACAGCCTGACTCACATTTAACACATATAACATAACTCACATTTGCCTATTTCAGGCCTTCCTCCCTCCGTCACTCACTATAAACAAACACATTTATTCCTTCCCTTCATTCACTCTCACTTTGCAGACAATTAATTCATACATGAGTACATTCTTGTTTATTTTTCAGCCAGTTTTTAACATTTTTAGTGAATGTTTTAAAGTCCGTTATTATTTTAATTTCATTTGGCATTGTGTTCCAGATGTGACTGCCCTTTATAGAGAATGCTGTTTGTCCAAATGTGGTTCTGCGGTGGAATATTTTACAGTTATTGTTAACAGAACTCCTGGTGGCTCTGCTGCTGTCCTGTCTTTGGACGAAACCAGCAAGTGGCTCGGGTGCTGATTTATGGAAACATTTGAACGTTAATTTCAGAAGACAGAGGTCAATGAAGCTCTCAAAACTCAATAGGTTGTATTTTTTTAAAACATTACAGTGATGCCACCTAATGGGCTTTTTGTCCAAGATTTTTAGGGTTTGATTATATAATGAACCTATATGTCTTATTGTGGAAGGGGCTGCTTGAGCCCAGACTGTCAAACAGTATGATATATGAGAAAAAACCATAGAATGCATATACAGTGCAGCTGCTGTATATGATCTGTAAAGATATCTAATCCGATCTCAAATTAAAAGGCTTCGGACTTTAGATAAAAATAATAGCTTCTGGTGGGTGCTTGGTCAAGAAAAATATTATAAAAATAAAGTCAAGATTAAAGTTTACATTAAAATTAAACAAACGATGGTTTTACAGAAAGTTTAACAAAGAAAAAGTGATGAATAAAAATTGGAGTTTAACTCCGATTAAGAATTGAGCTCAAAGATATAGGAATTCCTAGGCATTTAAGAGAAAAAGAAAAGGCATTAAAATATAAAGTTACATAAACAAATTATGAGTTATCTGCTCTGTGTTCAGAAAAACGACACGTGGTAGGAGTCTTTGTTCAGACGGTCCTTTGTTCTTCCTTGCTGTGTGTAGACAATAGACTTCCAAGAGACGAACGAGTCCAAAGAGAAAAAAGATCGGTGGAGAAGGGCGAGCCGAAAGAGAAGAGAGCCAAAAAAGGAGCGAAGCAGGGGTCTCTCTGTTATTTATAAGTTCTGTTGAGCTATTGCAGGCTTCCGGGATCTCAGCCAATGAGTGTCCTTCGTGGGTGTCCTCGATGAACTTTTAGTCCAATAACAAACAGTCTACAAGGGACCAATGAGATGAAGAAGGTAGGGTCTCTCTGAAGACTGATGAAATGTGATATCAGTCCAAATGAATACACACAATTTTAAATACATTGGAATATACACACTTATGTATAACTAAACTAACCTTAGTGTATCTTATAGGCAGTGCTTCTAAATCAACATGCAGGAATAAACATTCATTTAAACATTAACGTGCATATATATATAAAATCACAAATTAATGCATTTCACACATATTATTGATTTTCCACATTAAAACATCAGAGTCCATTTGCTTTTCATAGTCCTGAACAGAAGAGAAGGTTTAGAATTGAGTTTGTAATAATGTACTTTAAAATTCACTGGTTAAATCCAGCATGTCCCAGAGTTTAAGGAAATTTTATTGAGTTGTGGGTCTGTGTGGCCAGGTCTGTTGCATGTTTATGGGGGCAATAAAAGCAAAGCCGGACATTGGGGAAATTCCTTAGGCTGGTTTTAACAAAGGAATGGGATTTCAGCTGTGGCCTGGGGGAGAAAATCCATTTCTTTGTCTTACTCCTGGGTGAAACAAAATGTCTTTAAGCAGAAGAATAATTATTGCTGAGCCAAAGTGAGATGATGCTACACATCATTCTGGTACAGGTTGATCTTGGTTTCATCTGTCCAAAGAATGTTGTTTCGGAACTGGGCTGACTTCTTTAGATGTTTTTGTTGTTGTTGTTTGATTTTTTGTGGCTAGGTCTAATCTGGCCTTTCTGTTTTTGAGGCAGATTAGTGGTTTGCACCTTGTGATGAATCCTCTGTATTTGCTCTCATGAATTTTTCTTTTTATAGTAGACTTAGATAATGATACACCTGCTCCCTTGAGAGTGTTCTTCACTTGGGTGGATGTTGTGACTGGGGTTTTTCTTAACCATGGAAAGAATCCTGCGATCACCACCACTGTTGTCTTCTGTGGACATCCAGCCTTTTTTGAGTTCCCGAGCTCACCAATGTGCTCTTTTTTCTCAAAATGTACCAAATTGTTGAGTTGGCCACTCCTAACATTTTAGCCATCTCTCTAAAGCTGGGTTCACACTATAGCATTTGGACCAACTTTTACAGACGTTTTGAAAAATCAGAGAAATTAGTCCAAACGTTGCTAAAATTAAGTAAAGTTCATGAGCAGGTTTTTTTTTTTTTTTTTTAATCCAGCGCACCCCAACTTTTACAAACTTTTGCTAGCATTTGCCAGTGTTGCATTCAATGTTGGCAAACTTTTGCCAACGTAGGCTAGTGCATATGTACCTGTTGCCAACTTAGGTTAACTTAAGCAAATGAATACTCAGCGCAGGTTAGCTGACATCAGCATTAGGCAACATTCATATGAAGATCAACGTTTGTGGAGGCTTCCTGCCATTCTGGACCTGCTTTTTTGAGGGGTGGATTCACAAAACAATGTTTGGACCAACTTCTACTGGTGTTTTGGCAAACATCTGGCTCTGCTGGAAAAAGTTGCTAAAAGTTAACGATGGTTGGTGTTTGTTGGCAAAAGTTGTATTCCTTGAAAATTTTCAGCACTCTGAAATTTTGCCGATGTTTGGATATAACTTGGTGAAAGTTGTGCTGAGTTTGTAAAAGTTCCTGAGCGCTGGACAAAGTTATGCAGAGTTCACATAAGTCAGCCTAAGTTAAGCTCCATTGGCAAACATTGACTGAAATGCCAGTGGAAGCAGATGTTTTTAGACAAAACTCATTTCAGACATGCATGGATGAAAGAGGAATCGAGAGAAGGAGAAATTTTTAAAAAAAGAAAAAATATATACGTATATATAATCTCCCAAAAATGTGACAGCCCAAAAGAAGAAAAAAAATCGCCTCATTGAGAAATTTACTGTTCTTAATTTTCTGCTCTGTGCGTAATCATTCTTCAGGATTTATTGAATCTGCTTCCATTGTGGGAAATCAAACAACGCTGATGTGGTGTCAAAAAGTAAATGACATTTAACAGGATTTTATGTTGAGAGAGTTGCAACAGCCAAAATGTAATCACCCATCATTTTATTTATATGATAAACACACTAATTAGTGTTTTTATTCCATCCACTTTCACATTTTAATTGCAGACTTACCGTTGGAGTCTATAGGCATTTTTGTATTATTTTTTTAGATGAATGAATGAATGAATCAATGAATAAATGAACAAACAGGAAAAGGGTATGCAGAAGTAACTACAAAGGAATATAAAACGAAACGTATGCCCAAGGGAGACGTGTTCACTGCAAAAGCAGAATCGAAGGAAGCCTCCACAAACGCTAATCTTTATACATATGAGTGTCGCCTGACTCTGATGTCAGCTGACCTGTGCTGAATATTTCTCTGATTTTTCAAAACATCAGTAAAAGTCAGTCCAAACACTATAGTGTGAACCCAGCTTTAACTTAGGCTGACTTAGGTATGCCCTACATAACTTAGCCCAGCGCTCAAGAACTTTTACAAACTGAGCACAACTTTCACCAATGTTTATTTCCAAACATTGGCAAATTTTCAGAGAACACAACTTTCACTAGCATTTGCCAACAAACACCCAACTATCATTAACTTTTACCAGCAGAGCCAGACGTTTGCCAAAACATCAGTAAAAGTTGGTCCAAACATTGTAGTGTGAATCCACCTTAATAGATTTCTTTTTTTTTTTAGACTAAGGATGGTCTGTTTCACTTCCATTGAGAGCTCCTTTGACTGCATGTTGTGGGTTCACAGCAGTAGCTTCCAAATGCAATTGCTTGATTGATGATGGATTGACGAGGGAACAGCCCATACAACTCTTGAAAATAACTTTTGAGTCAATTGTTCCATGACCTTTGGAGCCTGAAATAAGGAAACTTTGTATAAAAATGGTTGCAATTCCTGAACCATAACTCCAATTTAAAATATCAAATTTCAATTTAAAGCTGAGATTCTGCACTTTAAGCCTATATTGATTATATTGTGGGAACCCACTCAGTATGTTTCCACTCAGACTGAAGGGGAATGGTCATGGGGGGATTTGTGTGTTGATGCGAACAGTGACAAAGGGAAATGGCAAATGTATTTCTGTTAATGCAGCACCCCAGGTCACAGAGAGAGTGGTATGCTATAAAAGGAGAGGTGCCTGCGACCTGCTTGAGGATGCTTGTGATTCTTGTGAATGTGAGGGAGAGATTGATAAAGTCTGCTCTGCACTGCACTGCTTCGCCCGATTATTTCTCTCTCCACAATATAACTGTATTTTGAATATGTTTTGGTAAACAGGTAAAATAACAAAACTTTTGTCACTGTCCCAGTACTTTTAGAGGGGAGTGTACGTAAGGACAGGGGCAAGAGGAGGACTTATTTTCCTAACATACATGTCTGTCACAGCACAAAAAATCTGCAATCTGCTGGTAGCTTGCTGTTTGCGGCCAAGGCTAACACCAGCAGTGACCAGTGAAGCTGGGGTCAGGCAGCAGATAGAAAACTGGCAGGAGCTAGCAGATGCTATCTAGCAGGGCTAGATTAGCCTCCTTCTGAAGTGTCATTTGAGCGAAGTGAAGACTGCAAGAACTTCGGGGTGATGTGATGATAGGAGGTTATATGGGTCACATGCCTAAAGGTATGATTTGAGGTTGTTCACACAAGGGGTACATGGAGCATGAAGTCCCACACATCTGTGGGTTCAGTTCCATGGGCAGGAGTAGACTTGCAGTTTGAAGAACTGGGAAATTTCCTGGTGGACTGGCTTGCCAAAATGGCCTGGACAAGCGCCAGCAAACACAGACAGAGAGAGCGAGAGGGAGGTCTGGTGCAGCACCAGTCTCTAAAGGTGCATTTTAAACCAAACACGAATGGACAAATTTTTACATTTTAACTCAAAATAAACACGTGAATAGACATGAATTCACTGTCTGAGTTGCAGACAGGTGAAGTATCCTTTATAACTTCTGCAGCTGTGTTCAACCTGCTGTGGAAATTCTCAAAACACTGTCATGCTTAAGTTTGCATTATCCAGTGGCATCTCAACTGAAAAAATTGTCCCTGCCTTCAAAATTTCACCTGGATGAAGGGTTGTTTACACTGCTAGCCTGCTAGTCTTGCTAGCACGTCTGTGATTAGATTAGATTAGATTAGATTCAACTTTATTGTCATTACACATGTATGAATACAAGGTAACGAAACACAGTTTAGCATCCAATCAGAAGTGCAAAGGACAGCAGTGCAGTATATACGGTAATTAACAGTATGTGCAATTTAAGCAAATATATGCAGCAGTGCAGAAAGTTAAGAGTACTATTATGTGCAAATAATGTACAATAAGTTAGATGGGCAGTTATGTACAGGTGAGGATGGTAAGAGATGATGGTAAGAGAGTCAGCGGGGAACTAAGTTCAATAACGTGACAGCTGTTGGAAAGAAACTGTTCCTAAACCTGCTGGTTCTAGTCCGAAGGCTTCTGAAACGTCTTCTGGAGGGGAGAAGCTGGAACAGTCCATGAGCAGGATGGTTGGAGTCCCTAAGAATGCTGCGTGCCCGGCGCAGACATCTTTTCCTGTAGACGTCCTCTATAGCTGGAAGTGGAGTCCCTGTGATGCGTTGGGCGGTTTTCACCACCCGCTGCAGCGCCTTACGGTCAGCGACAGAGCAGTTCCCATACCAGACTGTGATACAGCTGGTCAGGGTGCTCTCAATCACGCAGCGGTAGAAGTTGCCCAGGATGTCAGTTGACAGATGGTTCTTCTTCAGTGTCCTCAAGAAGAAGAGGCGCTGATGGGCCTTCTTGATCAGGCTGGTGGTGTTAACTGACCAGGACAGGTCCTCCAAGATGTGGGTCCCCAGGAATTTGAAGCTGGGGACACGTTCAACAGCTATGCCATTGATATGGATGGGGTCATGTGTCTCTCCCCTCTCCTTCCTGTAGTCCACTATGAGCTCCTTGGTTTTGCTGGTGTTAAGGAGCAGGTTATTGTCAGCGCACCAAGTAGCCAAGTGCTCAACCTCTGTCCTGTAATCTGACTCGTCGTTGTCCCTGATGAGTCCAATCACCGTGGTGTCATCTGCGAACTTTATGATGGAATTGGATCCATACATAGGCCTGCAGTCATGGGTGAAGAGGGAGTAGAGGAATGGGCTGAGCACACAGCCCTGTGGTACACCAGTGTTGAGTGTGATGACAGAAGAACGGTTGGGACCTGACCTAACATGCTGGGGTCTGTTGGTCAGAAAATCCATGATCCAATTGCAGGTGGAGGTACTGATTCCCAGGTCCCCAAGTTTAGTGAGCAACTTGGAGGGGATAACTGTGTTGAATGCTGAGCTGAAGTCAACAAACAGCATTCTTGCGTAGGTGTTCTTGTCATCCAGGTGTGAGAGTACATAGTGCAGCACTGTAGAAACCGCATCCTCTGTACTCCTGTTGCTCCGGTAGGCAAACTGGTGAGGGTCCAGTGTAGGGGGCAGGCATTTTTTGAGCTGTGCCAAAACCAGTCGCTCAAAGCACTTCTTGACTATGGGCGTCAGTGCCACAGGGCGATAGTCATTTAGGCACGATGGTGTTGAATGTTTCGGCACTGGTACTATTGAAATGGTCTTGAAGCACGCTGGTACCACGGCCTGGGCCAGGGACAGATTGAAGATGTCTGTGAAGACCCCTGCCAGCTGCTCAGCGCATGCCCTCAGCACACGCCCAGGAATGCCGTCAGGGCCAGCAGCCTTACGTACGTTGACATGACTCAGTACATTACGGACGTTGGTGTGAGTGAGTGTGAGGTGGTGGAGGTCGTCAGAGGGTGGGAAATTGATGTTCTTTTCGTTATTGTCCTTGTCAAAATGAGCATAGAAGTCATTTAGCTCATTGAGAAAGGGCACAGTCATGGCTATAGGTATGGAGTTGCTGGGCTTATAATCAGAGATAGCTTGAATGCCCTGCCACATGCGTCGGGGGTCAGAGTCCCCAAAATGTTCCTCCACCTTCAGCTTGTAGCTGTGCTTGGCCTTCTTGATGCCCCTCTTCAGATCTGCCCTGGATGAACTGTAGGCCTGTGCATCACCAGATCTAAAGGCATTGTTACGTGCTTTTAGCAGAAGCCGCACTTCTCTGTTCATCCACGGCTTCTGATTTGGGTACGTGGTGATCTGTCTTTCCGTGGTGACACTGTCAATAGTGGTGTTGATATGGTCCAGGACTGAGTGGGTGTAAGAGTCGATGTTTATGTGGGAGCCACAGGTAGCCTGAGAGGTGAACATACTCCAGTCTGTGAGTCAACCCCCTCTGGCCACAATTTGATGGTCCTCACTGATGGCTTCACCCGGTTGATGAGCGGTACATACTTGGGAGTAAGGAACAAAGATAAGTGATCAGACTGACCTAGGTGGGGGAGGGGAGTTGCTGTGTAGGCTCCCACAATATTGGTGTAAACATGGTCCAATGTTTTGTCTCCTCTTGTGTGACAGGAGACATGCTGGTAGAATTTAGGAAGCACTGTCTTGAGGTTAGAGTGGTTAAAATCACCCGCTACAATAAATGCTGCCTCTGGGTGTGCAGTTTGTTGTTTGCTAATAGCTGCATGCAGTTCTTTCATAGCAAGCTTAGCATTAGCATCCAGAGAAATGTAAGCGGCTGTTATGATGGTACAAGTGAACTCGCGTGGCAGATAGAAAGGTCTACATTTAACCATGAGAAACTCCAGGTTAGCTGAGCAGTGTCTCTCAACAGTGACAGAGTTCGTGCACCAAGCCTTGTTAATATAAATGCGCAATCCCCCCCCCCCCTGTCTTACCAGAGTCATCTGCTGCTCTGTCTGCCCGGAGCGTGTGTAGGCCGGCTAGCTCAATAGCATTGTCGGGTATTCCACTGTGAAGCCATGTTTCCGTGAAAATCATGATATTGCAGTTCATAAGTCTCTTATTGTTGGTGATCCGAAGCCGTAGTTCACTCATTTTGTTCGCCAGTGACCCTACATTAGCAAGGAAAATACTGGGTAGAGAGAGCCGGTACGGTGTTAGCTTTAGCTTAGCTCTTAGCCCACCGCGCTTACCCCGCCTTTGTTTACGGTCCCTACGCCGCCTGCGAGCACTTCCGGTGGGCCGGGAAGCCTGCCGAGCGTCGGGTGTTCTCCGGAGCTCAGGGATGAGACGTAGGTTGAGACGAAGGTTGCTGATAAAAAGATCGTTATCGTTACTTTGTAATCCAATGTCCAAAAGCTCATCTCGGGTGTAAGATGTAAAAGCAAAGCTGTTCTGAACGAACATACCCGAAATGAGCAGAAATAATACTGCTAATCCACAAAATCTGAGAGGACGCTGAGCCTCGCGTTGTGCACGCGCCGCCATCTTGGTCAGAATCTTGGTCAGCACAGCTGACACAGATTCCTGTGGCAGGAATCCGTGGGTAAAAAACTCAGACACTCCAATTCAGCTGCAGAACTCCCGGTCCATCTGTCTCCAAGTGAGTGTCAGTCTCCCTTTCAAACTAGTTTATTCTCCAATGTTGATACTTTTACTCCAGTGATGGCGGAATCTCTAGGCCATTACTGGCAAGCACTATCCCTTGGACGTGAATGTGCAAATGTGCAAGATTCGCATGTGCTTGCCCCTTTCCATTTACTTTGTATGTATTCATGCCGCCCGTTCACATTTGGTCTGTGTGATGTTTGGTACCCTTTGTAACATCTAACATCAAAAAATACACTTGAGAAACCAATCGTAGTGTGTCACACATCTATATTTTGTCAGCCATCTTGTATCACACATTTCTTACACAAAATTTTATGAGAATTGACTCATGACATGTATAACAGCAGCATAGGTGATCGAACAGTGCCATCTAGTGGGCCGGATGTTACATCCCCTTTTTTCTGAAAAGCTGAGCTATGTCAACAAAAACAAATTTCAGCAAAATGCAAACACTGAAATAATATCACTTTATGAAACTCTGTGGGACATCGCCAGTCACATAAGCTAAGACTAAACATTATCATTTATAATTATCAAATGTAGCAATGTGAATATTAGTTTTAATCTGAGAGGAGTAAAATGTGTAAGAGTAGCCCAAATAAAAAAAGAAATAAGGTGGCTCTCTTTACAAAACAAAACAAAACAAAACAAAAAAAATCTCTTAAACTGTTTCTCTCTTAAAAAAAAAACAACCAAAAAAACAGGTTCTTATAGGTAATAGGTAACCCTGTGTGTTAACAATGTAGACCATCAAATCACGTCAAAGAATAAATTCACTGTACTCACATAAGTGATTTTTTTTTTTTTTTTTTTTTTTTTTAGCAATTAAAAATCAAGGATTTGTCTTGGTTTGACGACATGTCCTCCTGACTTTGTGATATAACCAGGAGGGTGGTCATTTCACTGTGTTAATAGTTCAGGTTCAACATCCTGTACGTTGCTGTTGCTGGACTCGACTGGTTGGATGTATGTTGTGGTCATACAGTGGGGTAAAAAAAATATTTAGTCAGCCACCAATTGTGCAAGTTCTCCCACTTAAGAGATGAGAGAGGTCTCCAATTTTCATCATAGATATACCTCAACTATGAGAGACAAAATAAGAAAAAAAAATCCAGAAAATCACATTGTCTGATTTTTAAAGAATTTATTTGCAAAGTATGGTGTAAAATAAGTATTTGGTCAATAACAAAAGTTCATCTCAATACTTTGTTATATACCCTTTGTTGGCAATGACAGAGGTCAAACGTTTTCTGTAAGTCTTCAGAAGGTTTTCACACACTGTTGCTGGTATTTTGGCCCATTCCTCCATGCAGATCTCCTCTAGAGCACGGATGTTTTGGGGCTGTCGCTGGGCACCACGGACTTTCAACTCTCTCCAAAGATTTTCTATGGGGTTGAGATCTGGAGACTGGCTAGGCCACTCCAGGACCTTGAAATGCTTCTTACGAAGCCACTCCTTCATTGCCTGGGCGGTGTGTTTGGGATCATTGTCATGCTGAAAGACCCAGCCACGTTTCATCTTCAATGCCCTTGCTGGTGGAAGGAGTTTTTCACTCAAAATCTCACGATACATGGCCCCATTCATTCTTTCCTTTACACGGATCAGTCATCCTGGTTCCTTTGCAGAAAAACAGCCCCAAAGCATGATGTTTCCACCCCCATGCTTCACAGTAGGTATGGTGTTCTTTGGATGCAACTCCGCATTCTTTCTCCTCCAAACATGACAAGTTGAGTTTTTACCAAAAAGTTCTATTTTGGTTTCATCTGACCATATGACATTCTCCCAATCCCCTTCTGGATCATCCAAATGCTCTCTAGCAAACTTCAGACGGGCCTGGACATGTACTGGCTTAAGCAGGGGGACACGTCTGGCACTGCAGGATTTGAGTCCCTAACGGCGTAGTGTTACTGATGGTAGCCTTTGTTACTTTTGTCCCAGCTCTCTGCAGGTCATTCACTAGGTCCCCCCGTGTGGTTATGGGATTTTTGCTCACCGTTCTCGTGATCATTTTGACCCCATGGGGTGAGATCTTGCGTGGAGCCCCAGATCGAGGGAGATTATCAGTGGTCTTGTATGTCTTCCATTTTCTAATAATTGCTCCCACAGTTGATTTCTTCACACCAAGCTGCTTACCTATTGCAGATTCAGTCTTCCCAGCCTTGTGCAGGTCTACAATTTTGTTTCTGGTGTCCTTTGACAGCTCTTTGGTCTTGGCCATAGTGGAGTTTGGAGTCTGACTGTTTGAGGTTGTGGACAGGTGTCTTTTATACTGATAATGAGTTCAAACAGGTGCCATTAATACAGGTAACAAGTGGAGGACAGAGGAGCCTCTTAAAGAAGAAGTTACAGGTCTGTGAGAGCCAGAAATCTTGCTTGTTTGTAGGTGACCAAAATTCTTATTTTCCACCATAATTTGCAAATAAATTCTTTAAAAATCAGACAATGTGATTTTCTGGATTTTTTTTCCCCTCATTTTGTCTCTCATAGTTGAGGTATACCTATGATGAAAATTGGAGACCTCTCTCATCTTTTAAGTGGTAGAACTTGCACAACTGGTGGCTGACTAAATACTTTTTTGCCCCACTGTATCCTCTCTGTTGTCTTTGAAATGTCTCTCTCTGAGGTGGCTTCGGTTTCTACGATATGGCTGACCTTCGCTGGTTGTGATGTGGTAACTCCTGTCTGTCTCTGCAAGCTGGGTAACTGTTGCAGGTTTCCAGGAACCATCTTCTCGTTGAAAATGGATGGCTGCACCAACAGGCAGGGGTGGTAAAAGTCTGGCATTTTCATTATAGTAGGTCTGTTGGTGGTTCTGGCAGGCTTCCCACTGTTCACAAACTTTCTGTTGACAGGAAACTTGGGGCTGGAGCTGTTTAGCTGTTGTGGGAAGGATTGAGCGCAATCTGCAGCTCATGAGAAGCTGCACTGGTGATTGTCCACAGGAGCGTTTCTGTACTCTAATAGGCTGAGGTACGGGTCTTTGCCTTCAGCTTTGGCCTTGTCTAACATGTGTTTGGCTGTTTGGACTGTTTTTTCTGCAAGACCATTGCTCTGTGGGTGGTAGGGACTAGAAGTGATGTGCGTGAAGTGCCATGTTTCTGTGAAGCTTTGAAACTCATTTGAATTGTAACATGGACCCTTATCACTGATGAGGGTCTTTGGAATGCCATGCCTCGCCATTGCTGACTTAAGTTTGCGGATAATAGTGGAAGCAGTACAGCTGTACAGTCTCTCTAGTTCAAAGAATCTGCTGTGGTAGTCTGCTATGACAATGTAGTCGCTGGAGTTCCATGTGAAGAGGTCTGTGCCTATTACTTGCCATAGTAACTGTGGTATAGCATGTGACAGTAGGGGTTCTTTGGGGTTAGCGCTACAATGTTCTTGGCAAATACTGCAGGTGCCTACTGCTGCTTCAGTTTGTTTTCCTATGCCGATCCAGAAAAGAATGTCTCTTGCTCTGCTTTTGTTTTTTGTTTTTTTTCAATTCCCATGTGGCTGGAATGTATGCTATCATGTTTTGTCTCAAACTGTGGGGAATGATGATCTTTTCACTGTCATGGCCACCAATTAGGCACACCTGCACACACACCTGTCTGCTATCTGGCTCTGCCTATATATTCTGTGAGACCCAGGGATCAGCGCGGAGTTGTCTGCTTCCTTCTTGAGGAATCTGAATTCGCCAACTCTACACTGAGCTTCCAGCCTCATCATCCTCCAGTGCTTCTGCTCACCTAGAGTCTCCTAACCATCCGGCAGCCAAGTAAGCCTGAACCTATCCTCTCACCCATCTCCTTCCCCTGTGCACAGGCGGTGTCCTCTCGGCAGTGGACCTCCCTGCCTCATTCACCTGCCTGCTACATCTCCTACGGGGCGACTGGCACTGTCCTCCTGGCCTGGGCTGATGTGCTAACCTGCGTGCTTCTCCAACTCAGCAAAAGTAAGAACAGTTCTATCTGGCGCTTCTCCTGTCAGGATTGCTCCTAATTGTCTCTCTACTCTGTCCTTAGGGTTGCCAGGTTGCACGGTGCTCTGCTTGCCCCAAGCTGACTCATCCATGCACCACACTCACTACAGACATTCACACACGCATCCACACATTCACACTATTATTAATAAAGGTTAACTGTGTTTCCTGAGTCGTGTCTGCTTCTTGGGTCTGTACCATGTCATTCGCCTTTAAACATGATACCGTCAATCTCAGAAATTTCATCTCTGTGATTCCAGTATTCTTGTATACTGAGTGGGCATTGTGATCTTGTCTCAGGCCAGCCATTCAGGGTGGTATTGCTTTAAGTGGTAAGTTGTGAATCTTGGCTTGTTACCTCCTTGATCTCTTTCAGTCTCTGGTCACTTAGGGGAACATTGTTGATGACAGTGTGTATATGGGCTTTCATTCCTCCATTTATGGCTTGATCCTGGTATTCTATAGATTTCCTGGACAATGTGTCTGCTCCTGGAATGCCTTTTCCAGGTCGATGGATGATGCTGATGTCGTATCTTTGGAGCTGCAGTATCATTCTTTGTAGCCGTGGTGGTACTGCTGCTAATGGTTTTCTTAGTATTGATTCTAGGGGCTTGTGCTCTGATTCCACCATCACCTTGCAACCATACATGTAGTCATGAAAACATTTGCAGCCGAAGAGCACAGCATACAGCTCTTTTTCGATCTGTGTATAATTTTCTTCTGTGTCATTAAGTGACTTTGACGCATAGGCAACAGGTTTGGCATCTTGAAGCATGATTGCTACAAGGCCACTTTTGGAGGAGTCAACTTGGAGTCGTAGCTCTTTCTGGGGGTTGAAATACAGTGCATCCGGAAAGTATTCACAGCGCTTCACGTTTTCCACATTTTTCTATGTTACAGTCTTATTCCAAAAGGGATTAAATTCATTTTTCCCTCAAAATTCTACACACAATACCCCATAATAACAATGTGAAAAAAAAACTTTTGTGAGATTTTTGCAAATTTATTAAAAATAAAAAAACTAAGAAATCACATGTACATAAGTAATTCACAGCCGTTGCCATGAAGCTCAAAATTGAGCTCAGGTGCATCCTGTTTCCACTGATCATCCTTGAGCTGTTTCTACAGCTTCATTGGAGTCCACCTGTGGTAAACTGAGTTGACTGAACATGATTTGGAAAGGCACACACCTGTCTATATAAGATCTCACAGTTAGTGCATGTCAGAGCACAAGCCAAGCATGAAGTCAAAGAAATTGTCTGTAGACCTCCGAGACAGGATTGTCTCGAGGCACAAATCTGGGGAAGGGTACAGAAAAATTTCTGCTGCTTTGAAGGTCCCAATGACCACAGTAGCCTCCATCATCCGTAAATGGAAGAAGTTCGGAACCACCAGGACTCTTTCCAGAGCTGGCTGGCCGTCTAAACTGACCGATCCAGGGAGAAGGGCCTTATTCAGGGAGGTGACCAAGAACCCGATGGTCACTATGTTAGAGTTTCAGCATTGCTCTGTGAAGAAAGGAGAACCTTCCAGAAGGACAGCCATCTCTGCAGCAATTCACCAATCAGGCCTGAATGGTAGAGTTGCCAGATGGAAGCCACTCCTTAGTAAAAGGCACATGGCAGCCCTCCTGGAGTTTGCCAAAAGGCACCTGAAGGACTCTCAGACTATGAGAAACAAAATTGTCTGGTCTGATAAGACAAAGATTGAACTCTTTGGCCTGAATGCCAAGTGTCATGTTTGGAGGAAACTAGGCACCATTCATAACTATGCCAATGTTGGTTGCAGCATCATGCTGTGTTGTTACTGGGACACTAGTCAGGATAGAGGGAAAGATGAATGCAGCAATGTACAGAGACACCCTGGATGAAAACCTGCTCCAGAGCACTCTTAACCTCGGACTGGGGTGACGGTTCATGTTCAAACAGGACAACAACCCTAAGCACAAAGCCAAGATATCAAAGGAGTGGCTTCAGGACAACTCTATGAATGTCCTTGAGTGGGAGTGGCCCAGCCAGAGCCCAGACTTGAATCCATGTGAACATCTCTGGAGAGATCTGAAAATGGTTGGGCACCAATTCTTCCCATCCAACCTGACGGAGCTTGAGAGGTGCTGCAAACAGGAATGTGTGAAACTGCCCACAGAAAGGTGTGCCAAGCTTATGGCATCATATTCAAAAAGATTTGAGGCTGTAATTGCTGCCAAGTGCATCAGCGAAGTATTGAGCAAAGGCTGTGAATACTTATGTACATGTGATTTCTTAGTTTTTTATTTTTAATAAATTTGCAAAAATGTCAAAAAAAACTTTTTTTTCACATTACCATTACAGGGTATTGTGTGTAGAATTTTGAGGAAAAAAAATAATTTAATCCCTTTTGGAATAAGGCTGTAACATAACAAAATGTGGAAAAAGTGAAGCGCTGTGAGTACTTTCTGGATGCACTGTATGCAAGTACTGGACCTGGCTGTTGCGTTATCAGGTCTTTCATGTGCTGAAATGCTCTGTCATGGATAGAATCCCATACAAAATTATTCTGTTCTTTTAACATCTGGCGCAGTGGTGCATTAATTTCAGAAAGGTGCGGCGCAAACCGGGGCAGGTAGGCGAACATCCCAAGAACTGTTTCTGTCACCATGGGTTGAGATGCCGTCTCGGCACTCAGCCCATGTTTTCCCTCATCCCTGCTTCCCATTGAGCAGCGTCTCAGCTGGCCCCCAGCTGGCAGCATTATGGACGGCTGGGGCCAATTAGTCTTCATCAGCTGGGGCGCTGCCAATGAGGATAAATAGGAGCAGCCTCGATGACTCGGGGCTGCGACATAAACACATTGCTAAGCTGAAGCCCCTTCGTCTGGTGTCAGCTTATACTCCTCTTGCAGCATTCCTGTGTTTGTATCCCGCTGTGAGGATGTACGTCTTGCTACCCCCACGTCCGGTACGAGCTGCTTACCTCTGCGCTGTGCAACCTGTGAGTGTACGTCTGCATGAGTATCTGTGCTCTCCTCATCCCTTCCCCTTTACCCTGAATAAAATATCACGACTCACTGGCTTGTCCCTGGCTCTGATTGCCCGGCTCCCTAGAGCCGGATATGACAGTATGTCGCAGCCAGAAGAGTTGCCGGCGGCCGTGAGTCGCTGTGGAAATGTACCTTTCTGTCCGGGTGTCAGCGCTGCTAGCATGCTGTTTCCCAGGAGTCACTTCCGGCGCCAGGGCGACGAGCTGAGGTCCATCTCGGAGGCTGTCGACGGGACGCTCTTCACCCTGCACGACGCCTCCAACGCGAGACGCTGGCATCCGGGCCGTGCTGAGGAACTCCTGGACTGTCACCCTCACTCTCTGTACCATCTGGAGGACAGTGCCAGGATAGACGCTGCAGGTACACAGCGAGAGAAGCTCCACGGGGTGGATGGAAATCCCGGCAGGGAGTCGAAGTGGGCGACGTCTTTCCCCGCTTCGGAGTCCCGTTCCTGCCGCCATTCCAGTCCGGGAGTTCGCGCCAACCAGAGGACTTCCCCCGACCTGCGCCACGTCACTCGGGATTCCCTTCAAGGAGCCGCAGCTGACAGCAGTTATGTCCGGGGTCGAGTGGCTGTCGCGAGCTCTACTGTGTTTCCTGTCACCACCTTCAGGCATGTGGCGGCGGCAGTGAGGTTGATGGAGAGGACTTCAGGGCTACGAAGCTTTCCCGTGCTCGACGCCTTCCTCGCCTCGATCTCCAATCTGGAGCGGCGAATCCTGGGTTTCCCCCTCGCTTCGTTCCCCGGGAATAGCCGCCATCACATCGCCGAGTCACCTCTGCACGAACCTCGTCCGGATCCAGTTCTGAGCCATCGTCAGGACAGTTCCTCCCACGCAGCTGTCACCTCTTCGCCTCGTCTGTGTGGAGATTCTACAGCCCCGTTCCCTGAGCCTCGTTCCCCCGCTGTCATTCCTGGACATTCGGGCTGGCTCACCCCGGCTGTTTTCCCCTCCTCCTCGACGCGCTTCCTGACCGCTGTGTGTGCCTGGAATCCCGGCCTGGTGAGCTCTCTGCTGGAGACAACGCGAGCGATCCTCAGACGAACTCCCGGGGGGTCCTCTGTTATCGCCGGGCGGGGAGAGGAAGAAGCAGATTCCACTACAGCAGGCGATACTCAACCTCCAGGGGGCAGGCAAGTCATTGTTTTTTCACACCTGCTTAATGATTTGCTCTGTCACATCCCTGGAGGAGAAGTTCAGGGTTCGCAGCTCCCTGAACTCTCCCCACCTGCTGTAACCTGTATGCCTAATCCCGCATCCTCTGTGTCTCTCTCCGCCGAGCGGTCCCCGGCTCCGGGTCAACGTGGTGGGATATGGAGAGGGCCTGTGGTTCCGCAGCTACATTGCGGACGGGGGAGGGGGACTGACTGCTGCGTGGAGTCTACGCCGACGATTGAGCGTCCCCGGGTCTCCACGGAGGAGCGGTTCGGTCCAGCGGGACGAGATTCTTCTGGCTTCACGCCGAGTGGATCGTCGGCGGGGTTACCTGAGCTGGAGGGATCTCAAGCTGCGCTGACCATCGTGCTGGCTGCGGGGCCCGACGCGGCTAGATGGGAGCCTGACAACGACCTCCTGACGACGGATCCTGGATCTTCGCAGTCCTGGACGGCGTCAGAACCCGAGATCAGGCGAGTGCTCTCCTTTCTTTTCTCTCTTTTTATCCTCGAGCACTTCAGCCTATCTCCAGGGGAGACAAGCCGGGTGCAGCCGTCCGCTGCGTCTGAGCTCGTCTCGCCGGGTTCTGGCGTTGCCGGTGATCCTGATCCCGGTTCTGTTTTCTCTTCTGAGCCTTCTTCCAGGGTCACCGGCAAGGAGTTGCTGTTCCTCGTGGTGCTGGAGGGTCCGGGTTCAACGTTGGAGGTCGGTTCTGGTGCAGTATTCAACGTGGGTTCGCCCGAGACCCAGTCGGGGTCCAACGTGGGTTCGCCTGAGGCCCGATCGGGGTCCGACGTGGGTGCTGCCCCAGTATTGTCCAGGTCCGGTGAGGAGGTGGCCGTTTTCCTGCAGCCTGACGCCCGCCGCCCTCGTCATCGGCTCTCCCCTGAGCCTCTTCCACCGGGATCCGCTCTGATCCTTCGCCCGTCTCAACGGTCCTGGTGGTTGAGTGGTGCGGGTCGACGACCCGACCCACAGAACTTTCGGTTCGGTGATCTGGTTCCCCCCACTGGTCTGTTTCCCTCTGGGCAGCCTGGTTCGGCTGCCGGTGGACTGGATTCCTGGGATCTGGGTCCAGAGTTCGCCGTCCGAACACTTCTCTTTCCCTGATTCGCCAGCTGGACAATGGGCGGGGAGATCTCCGGAGCCATCTCGGCCATTTTTGGACTCTGCCTGCCATTCACCTCGGGTGTCACTTTTTCTTTTGTTATTAAGGTCACTCGGGTGTAATGTTTTGTCCTGTTGGTGGATTTGTTTTTATAGTGCTGTGTTTTCCATCGCTCATGCTCAGCATTTTACTTTTTGTGCCATGTTTTTAGCCTCGTTTTTTGTATTGTAGAGTTATGTTTTGTTTTCCGTAACACCATGCTCTGCAGTTATCCATTTATTCCAGTCACTTTCATTTCTTTAGGTGACTGGGTATTTATATATTTGTGTGTGTGGGTTTTTCTTTGCCTGCACTCAGTATTTCTTTTTTGTCCTGTTGGTTCATTATAGAGTCATGTGCCTTGTTTTCCGTAACACCATGCTCTATAATTGTCATTTGTTCCAGTCACCCTCACTTTTCTTGGTGACTGTGTGTATGTACTTAAATTAGCGCTGTGTATAGGTTCCCCTTTATTTAACCGTACTCAGCATTTTTTGCCCTGTACCTTTTTGGTGGTTCTTTTTTTCTTGCTCTGGGTCACGCATGGTTGGTACTCTCTGGGTAGTATGTAACCGGCGTGCTGACCCAGTTCTTCTCCCCATCTGTACCTGGGTTAATTATTCTGTTTTGTCAGTATTGTATTTGGGTTTTTCTTTCCCGCTACCCTACATTGCCCCATTGGTGTTGTCCTTCCCTTGGCTTCTTCCCCTCCGGTCCGCCTCCCTTCCTCCCATCCTAGGTGGGGTGGGGGGGTGGGGCTGGGATGTTCCTGGTCGTTCAGGAGCCCGACCTTGAGGGAGGGGCTCTGTCACCATGGGTTGAGATGCCGTCTCGGCACTCAGCCCATGTTTTCCCTCATCCCTGCTTCCCATTGAGCAGCGTCTCAGCTGGCCCCCAGCTGGCAGCATTATGGACGGCTGGGGCCAATTAGTCTTCATCAGCTGGGGCGCTGCCAATGAGGATAAATAGGAGCAGCCTCGATGACTCGGGGCTGCGACATAAACACATTGCTAAGCTGAAGCCCCTTCGTCTGGTGTCAGCTTATACTCCTCTTGCAGCATTCCTGTGTTTGTATCCCGCTGTGAGGATGTACGTCTTGCTACCCCCACGTCCGGTACGAGCTGCTTACCTCTGCGCTGTGCAACCTGTGAGTGTACGTCTGCATGAGTATCTGTGCTCTCCTCATCCCTTCCCCTTTACCCTGAATAAAATATCACGACTCACTGGCTTGTCCCTGGCTCTGATTGCCCGGCTCCCTAGAGCCGGATATGACAGTTTCTAACTCTGCTTTGTTTCGTGCTGACTGCATCTCTTTGATTGCTTTCACTTTCTGTGAATCTGGTTTCAAAGCTTTATGTGTCAGTGTGTGTCCAAAGTAACTGATCTTAGGTAAGCAGATGTGGCATTTGTCAGGGTTTAGTTTCACACCTCTGTGTACGCTGTAGCATGGCTTTGAGGTTACGGTCGTGGTCTTGTTTGGTCTTTCCAAATACCAGCACATCATCAACAATGGCTGCCATGCTGTCAATGCCTTCATACATCTTGTCTATGCACCGCTGGAACTCGTCTTGTGCTGAGATAATGCCAAAAGGTAGTCTGAGGAAATGATACCTTCCAAAAACAGTATTAAATGTTGTTAGGAGTGATGATTCATGACTCAGTTTAATTTTCCAATAGCCTGACTTGGCATCTAAGATGCTGAAGTATTTTGCTCCTGCGAGCCTTGCTCCGTCGGCCTCCGTCGGTCTATGATGACCATGGAAGAGAATCCTAAACGTCTACTCTGCTGGAACAGCACCGCCTGTGGCTGAATAGGCCGATGCGCACCGGTGTTCTACCTTCCAGCATTGGGCATTGGTAGGATTCAAGCCTGGGCAGGAAGATATGGAGGACAAGATGTTACCCATGCAGCATGTCCCCCCTCTCCACTTCACTGATGAATCCTAAGGAACAGCAGGGCTGCTATAGTTTGGCACCAGTGCCGTCGCAGGAGCTGCCAGAATGATGTTGAGCACAACAGAGAACTACCTTAGGGGCTCCAACTCCGGATTTTTCCTCAGGGTTGACTCCCGAAGCCTTTCCCGTGACCGGGTGTGCCGCAAGGCAGCGGAGGTTTGAAATCAGGGTTTACCTTCCCCTAGATGGGCTACCTTCCCAGGTTGACGAGTAACCATCTACCCGAAGCATCTGGTTTTAAGGTGCCAGAGATCCGCCCTCGCCCCTTCTCCTATTAGTAAAAGCAGTTCCGCCGGGCTTAGAGACTAAACCACATGGACAGGTTAGGAGTTGGACTTAGTTGTCAGAGGCTTTTCGAGATGCACGCCGTAAGGAGCATTTTATGAGCACTGGGAGCTTAACCCCAGTGCCGCTCCTGGCTATGACAACCTTGGAACCGAGCCTTGCAGTGACATCTTTTAATGTAGGCAAGGGATAGTGAGGTCTCTGTATTGCCTTATTGAGGGATTTCCGGTCCAGGCATACTCTGAGTTTGTTTGACTTAGGCTTCTCTACAACCACAAGTGCATTTACCCATTCTGTGGGTTCTGTGATTTTGCAGATTATGCCATTTTTCTCCATTGTTGAGTTCCTCTCTCAGTTGATTTCTCTGTGCAAAGGGAATTCTGCGTGGTGGGCAGACTACAGGTGTTATGTTTGGATCAACACGGAAGTTGCATCCATCTGGGAGCTCTCCAATACCTTTGAATACATCTCCATATTTCTTTAGTATACTCTGTGAGTCACTGTTTGTGGTTTCTTTGGTTTCATGTACAGCCATTATGATTCTGATCAGGTTTAAGTCTCTGCATGCTTTCATGGCCAAGATTGGTGGGGAGCTTGTGTCAACAACGTGGAAGTTTAGTAACAGTGAGCAGTCCTTGTACCTGCATGCTAACTTGCATTGGCCTTGTACTCTCAGTGGGTGGCCTCCACAATCTGTGAGTCTCTGGGTAGTTGGTATCTTCATCCTGGAACAGCATTTGGAATATGTTGACAGGAAGGGTGTTGGCCTGTGCACCATTATCAACTTTGAATCTGACTTTCTGTGGAGGTGAACCTATCTCCACATCTGCATAGACCTGTTCATTGCTTTTGCCCTCATCCTCTACCGTGATGGTGCCAATATAAAGTCCTGTCTGTTCATCATCACTGTATTTTTCATTGGTGTCTGTATTCTCTTTGACAGTTTGCACTGTCTTCCGGTAGGGTTTTGACTGGGCTGGAAGCTTTGATCTGCATGCTTTTGCAAAGTGGTTAAACTTTTACATTTTATGCACTGCTTTCCTTTGGGGTGTCATGGGGTGTCTGGGGGAGGGATAGTACCTCTGTTGGGGGGGGGGGAGTTGCCATTTCCTTTTAAGGACAGCTCATTCAACATTGGTTCCCACCTGGCACCCAACTCTCACCTGTGGCTCCTCGAAGCTGTAGCATGCGCAGTGGCCACACCCTGGTAAACTGCTTTGGCAGGCGGGCTGAACCAGGTGAGGGTAGCCAGTCGGGCCTTAAACCCTGCAGTGAGTTAAACAGGGTGTGCCTACCCAAGCATGTGAAGACTGTAGTAAGGCACTATAGACGTCGTGGTCATCCACTGCAGCTGACAGCACTGCTCACCCTCACATGAGGGAGGGTACTAGAAAATGTGTTCCAAACAAATGTTTGTCCCTTCCAACTGGCCAGCATACCGCGGCTGGCAGTTCTACCCCCCAAGCGGTTGAAACCAAAGAAAAAAGAAACTAATTCTTGGTGTGTGGAATGTATGCACACTCATGGACAGAGGGGCCTCCTCGAGGCCTGAGAGAAGAACAGCCCTCATTGCAATGGAACTGGACCGCTACCGCATTGACATCGCGGCCCTCAGCAAGACCAGACTAGCCGAAGAAGGATCTGTGGCCGAACTAAAAGGTGGCTACACCTTCTTCTGGAAAGGCAAGGCCAAAGATGAAAAGAGGATCCATGGAGTAGGACTGGCCATCAAGACATCGGTTCTCATGCAACTTCCTGACCTACCAACATCAGTTAATGAACGGGTGATGAAAGTCTGTTTCCCCCTTAACCATAACTGGCACGTTACCCTCATCAGCGCGTACACCCCAACTCTCACCAGCAGCGATAAAGTGAAGGAAGCCTTTTATGAGGAGCTCAGTACCCTTGTGAAGGACACTCCTCCCAATGACAAACTCATTCTGCTAGGCGATTTCAACGCCAGAGTCGGAAAAGACTGCTGTAACTGGAAAGGTGTGCTGGGGCCACACAGCACTGGAAAAATGAACTCCAACAGCTTGATGCTCTTGAGCCTTTGTGCTGAAAACCACCTCGCTATCACAAACACACTGTTCCGGCAAGCAGACAAATATAAGACAACATGGATGCACCCAAGATCCAAGCAGTGGCATTTGATAGACTTTGCCATTTGCAGTCAAAGAGACATCCGTGACATCAGGATCACCAGAGCCATGCACGGAGCAGAGTGTTGGATGGACCACTGTCTAGTCAGATCCATTCTATCCCTGCATATTGCCCCAACACACCGCAAGACGCCAAAAGTCATCAGGGCAGCGTTCAACGTCGCCAAACTTGAACAACCTCAGCGGCATAGTGAATTTGCAGAAGATCTGGACAGCCAACTGATTGCCCATGGACCCCTGATTGGCTGTCCAACACAAAGGTGGGAACAGTTTAGAGCACTGGTGACGGAGTCAGCAAAAACCACCATTGGTCCCAGGAAATGAGTGCACCAGGACTGGTTCGACGAGAACGATGAGAACATCAAGAGACTCCTGGATGACAAGCAGAAGGCCTTTGTTGAGTGGCAGAATGACCCCACTTCCATTTCCAATCGTGATCGCTTCAAGCACCTCCAGAGACAGGCACAAATGGCGCTGCGAAAGATGCAGAATGAATGGTGGGAGAAGAAGGCAGATGAGGTGCAGAGATACACCAACACACAGAATTCTAAGATGTTCTTCAGTGTCATCAAGGAAGTACACTACCGTTCAAAAGTTTGGGGTCACTTAGAAATTTCCTTACTTTTGAAAGAAAAGCACTGTTTTTTTCAATGAAGATAACTTTAAACTAATCAGAAATACACTCCAATATCTAATCTACATTGCTAATGTGGCAAATGACTATTCTAGCTGCAAATGTCTGGTTTTTGGTGCAATATCTACATAGGTGTATAGAGGCCCACTTCCAGCAACTATCACTCCAGTGTTCTAATGGTACAATGTGTTTGCTCATTGCGTCAGAAGGCTAATGGATGATTAGAAAACCCTTGTGCAATCATGTTAGCACAGCTGAAAACAGTTTAGCTGGTTAGAGAAGCTATAAAACTGACCTTCCTTTGAGCAGGTTGAGTATCTGGAAAAAATTATTTCAAATACAAATCATTATTTCTAACCTTGTCAATGTCTTGACTATATTTTCTATTCATTTTACAACTCATGGTGGTAAATAAGTGTGACTTTTCATGGAAAACACAAAATAATTGACTGGGTGACCCCAAACTTTTGAACAGTAGTGTATATGGACCTGCCAAGCCATGCACTACCCCACTCTTGTCGGCAGACGTTTCCACTCTGCTGAAGAAGAAGAAGAGCAGCATCAATGCGCGATGGAGTGAGCACTTCAGCTACCTGCTCAACAGGCCCTCCACTGTAGACCCCCATGTCCTCGATCTGATCCCACAAAAACCCACCGTTCACTGCCTCGACCTTCCCCCTACAATGGATGAAGTCTTGAACGCAACTAGGCAGACCAATTCAGGCAAAGCACCGGGGATGGATGGAATCCTGGTGGAAATATTCAAATCAGCCGGTCCTGTGGCCCTTGAAATCTTCCATTCCCACCTCACCAGCATCTGGGATGAAGAACAACCGCCCAAAGACTTCAGGGATGCCACTGTTGTCTCCCTGTTCAAGAATAAGGGCAACAAGTCTGACTGCGGCAATTACCGAGGTGTCTCCCTTCTATCTATTGCTGGAAAAATACTGGCCCGGGTCCTCCTCAACCGACTGATTAACAACATCTCTGAAGGGAACCTGCCAGAAACACAGTGTGGATTCCGCCCAAACCGCAGCACCGTGGACATGATCTTCTCTGTCCGCCAAGTGCAGGAGAAATGTCGAGAACAAAACATGGACTTATATGCGGTCTTTATCGACCTGACTAAGGCCTTCGACAAGGTGAATAGGGAGGCCCTCTGGATCATCCTATCCAAGCTTGGGTGCCCAGACAAGTTTGTAAATCTCATACGCCAGTTTCATGACAACATGACTGTGCAGGTTCTCTCAGGTGGAGAGGTATCGGAGCCATTCAATATCAGCAATGGCGTCAAGCAGGGGTGCGTACTGGCCCTGGTCCTCTTCAACCTCTTTTTCTCTTGCGTCTTCAACCATGCCATCAGGGACTTGGACCTTGGGGTATACCTGCGATACAGACTTGATAGCTCACTGGTCGACCTCTGCTGACTGAAGGCTAAGACCAAGGTCGCAGAAAAGATTGTCCTGGAAGGGCTTTTCGCTAACGACTGCCCTCATGGCCCACTCGGGAGTTTGCTCTCCAGATCATCGTGAATAAGTTTGCAGAAGCCTCCCACCTTTTTGGTTTTACCATCAGCCTCAGCAAGACAGAGGTACTGTTCCAACCAGCACCCGCCTCCACCGTCCCTCCCCTCTCTATCTCCATCGAGGGTACCCAACTGTAGACGGTAGATGACTTTAAGTACCTCGGCAGCACCATCAGCAACGATGGCAGCCTGGATAAGGAGATCAATGCTAGAATCTGCAAAGCCAGTCAAGCTCTCGGTCATCTCCGAGCTCGTGTCCTGAACCAGCACAACATCCAGCTGTCCACGAAGCTCAAAGTGTACAGAGCCATTGTCCTCACCAGCCTTCTCTATGGATGTGAGACATGGACCGTGTTTCTCACACAAAATCTGGTGAGACTTGACTCATGACATGTATAACAGTAACATAGGTGGTCAAACAGTGCCATCTAGTGGGCTGGATGTTACAGTCTGAATTCACCTGCAAAAGTGTTTTGGTTTTTTTTAGGGAAACAGCAGCCAGGTAGGCCAGCATGCACACGCAGCCACCGGCAGCGGGTGAAAAATGTTCGACGTCTGTGTCTCTGTTTTTATACACTTTAATATGTTTCAACGTAATTCTCTGTGCCGTTTTTGTCCTTGAATGTTTGTGGACTACATAACGAAGAGCTCCGTGGTTCCATCAGTATGGATTTCCTTCTTGTTTTTGCACTGTCGTTTCTATCTTACCGGCTCTTTGTCTTGGAGGTAAGCGCGATTGCGATCATGCCGGGAAGAACGCAGTATTCCAGAGACATGTTACTGCATTTAAACATAGATAATGCAGCATCTGTGTTTGAGTCTGTGCCGCAACTGCCGGACTTTATTTTAAGAGATTTTCATGGACACAGCAATGAAAAGAGAGACAAGAGGAGGAAATGCGGAAAGCGTGGAGGCATAAGATTAAGCCTGAGAAGGCGTCAGCTTAACCGCATTCCTCTTCCTTCCATTATTATGGGGAACGTACAATCCCGGAGAAATAAAGTGGATGAAATTCAAGGGAATGTAAGATATCAGAAGGATTTCAAGAACTGCTGTGTCATGGCTTACATGGAAACGTGGCTTACGGCGCATGACCGGGACTCGGACCTGTGTATTGACGACATTGGAGCCCCACTTCGCTTGGAGCGGCAGGAAGAGGTAATGGGGAAACGTCAGGGGGGCGGTGTATGTTTGTATATTAATAAACAGTACTGTACATCTGTCACGGTCAGAGAGCGCATCTGTACACCAGATGTGGAGATTCTGTCCGTGTAGCTACGCCCCTTTTATCTGCCCCGCGAGTTCCCCCAACTTTTTATAACGACTTTGTACATTCACCCGAGGGCGGATGCTGCCTCTGCCTCCAGCACTGTCTTTGATGTGGTACAGCGGTTGCAGTCGATTTCCCTAGAGGCTCCAAATTTTATTCTTGGGGATTTTAACCATGTATCTCTAAAGAAGACACTTAAAAACTTTCATCAGTATGTCTCCTGCCCAACCAGGCGGAAAAAGACATTGGACCTGTGCTATGGATCCATAGAGAGGGCCTATAAATCTCTTCCCCTTCCTCCTTTAGGATCCTCAGATCACAACTGTGTACATTTACTGCCCACATATAAAACTGCTCTCAGAAGAGACAAGGTGAAGACCAGAGACATAAACGTGTGACAGAGGATTCAGTGCACTGCCTCCAGGAATGCTTTAACTGTACGGACTGGGAGGCGTTCACACTGTCCTGCGGAGATGATTTGGACTCTTTAGTGGACGTGACATGTTCATACATGGCTTTCTGTAGAGACATGATCGTTCCAGGTAAACGTGTCAAAATATATCCCAACAACAAGCCATGGGTTACAAAATCAGTTAAATCCTGCTTAAAGAGGAAAGCACTTGCCTTTAAACAGGGGGTTATTTCTGAGCTGCAGGTTGCCACTAAAGAGCTGAAGGCTGAAATTTTAAGAGCAAAACAGAATCATAAATCAGAGTTGAAAAGCAAGATGGCAACAAAGAAACTTGGTTCAGCCTGGGCCAGTATGAAAACTATTGCAGGCCTTCAGAGCACAGAGTGCAGTAATCGTGTGTTTTTAGATGGTTTTAATTCAGACACAGAGCTGGCTAATGCTCTTAATTGTTTTTATGGTCGTTTTGACTCCTTTGATTTTAGCACAGAAACCCAAGGTTTGAAACAGAAACTCAAAGACAATCAGCACTTTAATACTGAGGTGCAGGATGTTAAAAGGTCGTTCTGTGCTGTAAAAGTGAACAAAAGTCAGGGCCCTGATAATATATAAGATAAGATAAGATAAGATAAGCCTTTATTAGTCCCACAATGGGGAAATTCCAGGATTGCAACAGCACAGGGATAGCAACACTCAGAGCAACAATCAGAAGGCAAGAAAAAACAACATCTAGCAAACATATGTCCATATTACTATAAATGTATATATATAGACACACAGTGCAGAGCATTATGGCTGGTGGATGTGCAGCAGAAAGTCTAAGCTCTCTCTCCGCGGATGCAGCGGGCCAGCTGGAAGTCTTTGGGCATGATGGTGACCCCCTTAGCGAAGAAGAGACCACCAGGTGGGTCTCGCTGGTCTCCTGCAGAGCCATGACGGCGAAACTCAGGAAACGCAGGACGGTCTTGAAGTCCTGAGCGATCTCCCTCACCAGGCGCTGGACGGGCAGCTTACGGATGAGCAGCTCCGTGGATTTCTGGTAGCGACGGATCTCTCTCAGAGCCACGGACCTGTGACGGCGAGGCCTCTTCACTCTGCCGGTGGCCAGAGCGCCTCTCCGAGCAGCCCTGGTGGCTAGCTGTCTCCTGGGGGGCTTCTTCCTCCAGTAGATTTTACGGGCGGTCTGCTTGGTTCTTGCCATCGCTCTTTATTATTCTGTCTTATATTTCTTTCACGCCGCCTAAACTCCAGCCCGGCACCCGCTTCGTTTTCGCTACAGCTCCCGGTATGTCGAGTTTCCCATTAGCACCGGGCGGCGGCCAAGTGCTAGCTAGCACTAGCTCCTCCCCGCTGTAACGTCTCCCGCTGCAAACCGTGGCTCCGTCCGCCGACCCGGGAGACCCCCGGGGCGATCCGTGCGTCCGTGATATATATACAGAGTGAAAGGTGTAGAAAGAAGAAGGAAGATAAAAAAAAGGCTGTTGCAACAGGCAGCCGACTCGTGTGGCGCCGCCGGTCCGGCAGAGCCGGAACCGGAAAAAAAAAAAAAAAAAAAAAATATGTGGGCGCCTGGTAAAGTTCTGTGCACATGAACTGAGTCCTGCATTTCATTACATTTTCAATAAGTCCTTAAAGACACAACATGTACCTAAGATCTGGAAAGATGCTGTGGTTGTCCCCATTCCAAAATCCAGCTGTCCTAAAACGGTAAATGATTTTAGACCAGTTGCTTTGACTTCAATTTTAAAGAAAATTTTTGAAAAACTGGTCAGATTTGAGGTCCTAAAGCAGACTGAGCATGCATTGGATCCTTTGCGGTTTGCCTGTAGGCCTCACAGAGGAGTGGAAGATGCCACTGTCACTCTGTTTAACATGCTTTTTGAACATCTGGATTTTAATGGGACACACGCCAGGCTTTCATTTGTGGACTTTTCTTCCGCCTTTAATACAATCCAACCTCATATTTTAGTTGAAAGGCTCCTGCAACAATTTGATTTGAGTAATAATCTGGTGGGTTGGATTCTGGATTTTTTAACCAACAGGACACAGAGAGTAAGGGTCAGTGGTACATTGTCTGACCAAAAGTGTTCTTCGACTGGCTCTCCGCAGGGGTGTGTGTTGTCACCACTACTCTTCATCCTGTACACAAACATGTGTTGGAGCAGACATGACAACAGACACATTATAAAGTATGCTGATGATTCAGTTATTGTCAGTCTCCTCCAGGATGGTGAGAGTGGCCACGGCCCAGTAGTTGATGATTTTGTTCACTGGTGTGAGGATTCCTACCTGCAGCTGAATACGACAGAAACTAAAGATATGATTATTGACTTTAGGAGGAAAACTCCCAGGCACAAAGTCACTGTACTAAAAGGCCAGACCACTGAATGTGTACAATCCTACAAATATCTTGGGACGATTATTGATAGTAATTTAAACTTTGAAGAGAACTGTGAAAGGGTGTGCAAAAAGGGTCAGCAACATTTGCATTGTTTAAGGAAACTTGCACGCTTCCAAATTGACCGAACCATAATGACAATGTTTTATTGGGCTTTTATTGAATCTGTTTTATCCTTTTCTTTAGTGTCATGGTTTGGTCAGATAAAACTGAAACAGAGGAAATCCTTGGATCAGGTAGTTAGATGGTCCAGTTGTTTGCTTGGTGAGTCACAGCTGAGCCTGACATCCCTGTACACCAGACAGGTACAGAGGATTGCTACCTCCATTTTAAATGATGACTCCCACCCTTTGCACTGCAACTTTCAGCTTCTTCCCTCCAGACGGAGGTTTGCTGTCCCAAAAAGTAAAACCCAGTGCTACAAAAACAGTTTTGTTCCTGCTGCTGTTAAAGAGTTGAACAAGATGTAACAATATATTGCACATACAGTAATTTAGTTATCTATTTATTAATTTTATTTTATATTTACTTATTTTTGTCGGTTTTTTATTTGGGTTCTAAATCTTTTATTGGGTTTTAGACTTTTGAGTTTTTAACCTCTTTGACTAGTCTTTAACTTTTTAATATGACCCTTCTCTCTTATCTCTTTGTTTTGTTTTTTCTCTTATCTCTTTGTCCTATGTCCTGATTGGTGGAGCCTTGAGTACTTTTATTATGTTTATAATCAGCTACATGTGTGCCTGTGTTTGTGCTCATGTTGAATGTAATTGTGGTTTGTAAGTATGGATGTCACCTGACTGCAAAACAAATCTACCTACGGGTACAGATAAAGTAACCTGAACCTAAGTATGATAAAGCTGATGAATATAATGGTTGTAAATAAGTGAAATAGCATCCTAGAGTAAATAAATTTAATATGTCAAAAGGATCAAAACCCCATCATGCCCCAGACCATAAAAATTAGATAAAGACAGAAGTCATCTTCATTGTGTTGAATTAATAGTTCTGGTTATATTATACTATTGTAGTGCTTATAGTTTAGGGTTTACATTTTCTAATATAATAAATAGGTTGCATTAACTTTAGTTACATTACCTCCATCTTACATTCATAAGGCAATGTTTTCAGGACTATTTAGATGTTTTAAGAATAATCTGCATATTTTTCAAAACTACAGTATACTATAGAGCATGCAGCACCAACTTTACTCTCATCTACGTGTGACTGTTCTCTCCTAAATTTGTTTTCTTTTCTCATTTTTAACATCTTTTCATACAGGTACAAATTTTTTGATAAATGTTGACCTTTTTTGGTGACAAATTTGTAACCTTTTTCATGCAAAACTGTAACTTTTTACCTAAAGTTGTGCATTTTTATATCATTTAATAAAAAATGTATACTAACAATTGATGTGCCCAAGACAGTGCACTGTATATTAATAGCAACACAGTAACATGACTATATGCCTTGTTCTTGTGTTTTTATTCTGCAAAGGTGAAGAAATCAGAAGCAGCACCAGATTTAGATTAATATTAGCCAATGAATTGTTTTAATAATTAATAGATCAGTTGACTATCAAAATACAATCTGGATAATTTTAAAACTGGCCCCCATGAAAACAAAAACCGTCACTTTCACTCATTCGGCCCCCTGGTACACCTTAGAACTTCACAAACTCAAAAAACAACTGTGACAGCTTGAACGCCGGAGCTGAAAAACTGGTCTGACTGTACACACCCTCGCTCACATAGAACTGATGCACCTATACCAATCCTCACTCAATAAAGCTCGCTCTGCCTACTACTTCAGCATCATTCACTCTGGATCCTCCAACCCCTGCACTCTGTTCTCCACCATCAACAAACTCCTCAAACCCCAGGACATCATTTCATCATCCTTCACCCCTGAAAAATGCAATAGCTTTCTATCATTTTTCCATTCCAAAATTGACAATATTCACAACCAGCTTGCCTCCTCCTCGGCCATCACCCCTGACTCAGAACCCACTTTTTCTCCACCCATAGATAAACAGCTCTCCCTTTTCTCACCCATAACCACTGATGAACTTTCCGAAATACTCTCCAGCATGAAATCATCTACATGCCCCCTGGACCCCATCCCCTCCCCCCTTATCAAAGCCTGTCTCACCCCTCTTGCCCCCCTTATCATCGACACCATCAACTCCTCCCTCACCACTGGCACTGTCCCCCCATCACTTAAGATTGCTGCCATCACCCCCCTCCTTAAGAAACCTGGCCTGGACTCTGACGACCCCAACAATTTCAGACCCATCTCCAACCTCCCATTTCTGGCTAAAATATTGGAAAAAGCTGTCGCCACCCAACTCAAGAAACACCTCCTCTCCAACAAACTCTATGAAATATTTCAATCTGGATTCCATTCTCACCACAGCACTGAAACCGCCCTCCTCAGGGTCACCAATGACCTCCTGCTCGCCTCTGACTCTGGTTGCCTCACCATTCTTCTCCTCCTCGATCTCAGCACTGCTTTCGATACCATCAATCATTCCATCCTGCTCCGTCGTCTGCTTTCTATTGGCATCACTGACTCCGCCCTCTCTTGGTTCACCTCCTACCTGTCTGACAGATTCCAGTACATCTCCATCAACAATCACAAATCACGCACCACCCCCGTCTCAAACGGTGTCCCTCAAGGCTCTGTGCTCGGTCCAACCCTTTTCACTCTCTACATGCTTCCGCTTGGTCACATCATCCATCAACATGGTCTTCACTTTCACTGCTACGCCGACGACACCCAGCTGTACATCTCCTCTAAATCCATCACCCCCGCCATTCTCTCCACCATCACCAACTGCCTCACAGACATAAAAACCTGGATGACTAACAACTTTCGCAAGCTAAACAGCAATAAAACAGAAATCATCATTTTTGGACCAAAATCTCTTTTCCCCTCTTCCCAGAACTTTTCATTCCAAATCAATGGTCACTCAGTCACCCCCTCCACCCTGGCCAGAAACCTCGGCATTATCATGGACCCCACCCTCTCCTTCAAATCTCACATCAACCATATCACCAAAACATCATTTTTTCATCTTCATAATATTGCACGCCTCCGTCCCACCCTCTCCCCCTCTGCTGCTGAAATACTCATCCACGCATTCATCACCTCCAGACTTGATTACTGTAACAGCATTCTGTATGGACTTCCTTCCACCATCCTCCAAAAACTACAGTATGTCCAAAACTCAGCCGCCCGCCTACTTACTCACTCCCGCTCCAGAGACCACATCACTCCTCTCCCCCGTCAGCTCCACTGGCTCCCCATTCAACAGCGCATCAACTTCAAGATCCTCCTCATCACCTATAAAGCTCTTCATAACCTCGCCCCCTCATACCTAACTGACCTTCTGTCTCGTCATTCCCCCACTCGTCTCCTCCGCTCTGCTGACTCTCACCTTCTTACCCCCATCACCAAGACAAAATTCCGCACCTTGGGTGATAGATCATTCGCCATCGCCGCACCAACCCTCTGGAATTCCTTGTCCCTTCACATCCGGTCTGCCAACACACTTGCTTCTTTCAAAAGTCAACTCAAAACCCATCTTTTCAAATCTACCTATGAAAACTGACTGCCTCTTCTACCTATGTGTACCTACCTTGTCTGTTTACCCGTTGTCTGTATGTTTGTCCCCATGCTGCTTTGTAAAGCGTCTTTGAGTATTTAGAAAAGCGCTATATAAGACTGATGTATTATTATTTATTATCATTATTATTATAATTTTCCTCCCAGCTGAAGTTTGTAATTACATTTATAACTATTTTGATATCTGTATTTCAAAATGTTGGCCTACTAAAACTGTGGTGGTTTCTAGTTTGCACCAACAGCGGGGGTGCAAAAAATAGACTTTTTTGCGTCAGTTAAAATTAGTGCATACCTGTGCGTGCCCATAGAAACCAAGTATAAGCAAATATATCTGCATGCCCGTAGAAAGCAGGTGTAAGCAAGGGTGTAAGCAAGCACGTCAGCACTCATTCAATGATGCCTGCGTTTGATCTTTGATGGTGTCATAGCGAGTCCTATGATCTTTGAGGATGTCATAGTGAGTCCTATGATGCCTGCATTTGATGTTTGATGTCATAGCGAGTCCTATGATCTTTGAAGATGTCATAGCAAGTCCTGTGATTGTCAGTGATGCCTTCCTTTGATCTTTGATGTCCTATGATCGTGAGTGAGCATGAGCGATGCCTGCCTTTGATCTTTGATGATGTCATAGCGAGTCCTATGATCATCAGTGATGCCTGCCTTTGATCACACACAGACACACTCACAGATTTTCTTGAATCACTCTATGATGTCTATATGACGTCATATAGACATTATGTAGACATCATGGGCACATCATAGGTGATCCTATGATCTTTGAGCAAGTCCTATGGTTGTGACAAAGTCACATCATCACATCGCCACAGAGATTTCTTGAATTATATATAGAGTGATACGTCCACATGGACAAAAACAGAGGTATTGACTGATCTCATTTTGCCATCCCTGAGTCATGAACTTAGATGCCAGGAAATGTCTCTGTGAGAGACAGTAAATTATTGCAACAGCACATATTTCAAAATATGCAATGAGTCATTGCCAATTACATTAGCATCACTGTTAATGAAGCAAGCTGTAGTTAGAGAAACAGATGTAATAAGAAAACAGTTTTGTGCATTAAGTGCTCATATTACTTTGTATGCAAATTAAATCTGATGACACAAATGAACTGATGACTCATAAGACACTTAATCAGCTTACTATCTTATTTTTCCTTGGCCTACTTCTGTAATTTTGAGTATCTTACTTCACAGTTATAGATACAGTATTTATCAGGTGAATTTTACATTTTGATTCCCTTTGAACATTAGTGTTAATGAATTTTATGTTTTGATTCCCTTTGAACATTAGTGTTAATGAATTTTATGTTTTGACTAAACACTGAACATTGCCGAGTTACCTTTTAGAATTTCTGTAAAATGGCACCACAGATACATTCATCCTAGTGTTTGCATAAACTGTCCATGGATAGACTGCGTGTTCCTTGGTAAGGTCTCCATAGAAACACCTTGTCATCTGTTTTTAAGTCAGTGCAGCAGTCATGTCATAGGGAAATATGGCCTCAGTACCCATCACAAAGTGACAGAGCAATTTACTTTAGTCCCTAATCCTGTTTTCTCCCTCAGAAGCATCGACACCTGCATTACTTAAAGGAAAGTGAGAATGCATTCCCAGTTACAGTAAATCTAATATTTTAGTATACGTCTGTATATTTTACAGCAATAAACCCCTTCTGTATAGAGTCATATGGCTGTACACATTGTGTTATCCATCCAGAATCGCTGTGTATTTGCAGTTTGCCTATAGCAGCCAAGAAGCCTTTTTTTTGAATTCATAACCACAGCCTGAGCCACAATAACAGATGGGAAACTTGTCATGGTCTTATATCATGGCAGCGACAGCTCATCCAAACACTGCAAAGGCAATCTACATAATCTATCAATAAGATGTAAAGCTCTGGGCCCTCAGGAGATCAATACTTTGCTGCAGGTATTGACAGGACTTTAAACGGTGGCTTAACACAATGTGAAAATTCTGGAAACATTTTTCACAGTTTCTTCATTATCCGGTTTTGTATTTGTTTCAAAGGCACAATCCATTCATTTGGGCACTAAAGTTCTTTGCAGAGGACTTGAGGAATAAATGGGGGGGGGGGGTGTATTTTAAAGGGAGGCTTATTATGAATCACATTGGGTTGTGATTTAACGTATCACCTCTAATATACAGTACATTACATAAAACTGTTCTAGATAATTATTAAAAAATGATATAGTGACAAAGACAGTGTGACATTTTTTTCAGTGATCTTCACTGTGAGCCTTTTTCTTCAATTTACTGCATTTACTTAGTCTGGCTGAATGTGGCACAGTAGTGTAACTCTAGAAATCTGCTATCCATCCATGAAGGTATACAGGGTAAGCAATGTTTATTATGGCCATTCATAGGGATGGGAGGGGTTTATATTTCCACAATTTGTGTGAGGTCTAACCCTGCAGGGTTTTTTCCCACCACCACAATTTGGACTTGAGGGTAGTACCATCTTAACTTCCAGCAAATAAGAAGACTAACTAACTAACCTGCACTTATATAGCGCTTTTCTAGTCACAAAGACCACTCAAAGTGCTTCACTAGTACTAACCCTCTATTCTAAGGGCCTATAGGAAACAGATATCTAGGGACAATTTAGAACAGCCAGTTACCCTAACATGCATGTCTTTGGATTGTGGGAGGAAACCGGAGCCCCCGGAGTAAACCCACGCAGCACAGGGAGGACATGCAAACTCCACACAGAAAGGTTCCAACCCCTGCCAACCTGGGGATTCGAACCAGGAACCTTCTAGCTGTAAGGCAACAGTGCTAACCACTGCACCACCATGCTGCTCATGTACAGACGTTGAAAAAATTAACGTGCAGACGTTAATTTTAGCGTGTGAAGTTGGGTGAACCTCTATATGCCCTCTATAGGAAGAGAATTCAAGATTGCTGCACCCACACTATAGCCAGTTTTGCAATAAAATGTAGAATTGTACTAATTTTATTGCAAAACTGGTTGGGTTGACAAAACTGACAAAACTCTTATTGCAATTATTTGCCAACCAGTTTTGCAATAAAACCAGAACTGCAATAATTTTATTGCAAAACTGGTTGGGATGACAAAACTGATGAAACTCTTACTGCAGTTAGTTGCCAACCAGTTCTGCAGTAACATTATTGTAATTCTAAACTGAATGTCTGATAGTCCATACTGTTACTGTTAGTTAAATGTGTTAAATTTGGTCATATTTCTCAGATTTCTAATGTGAGAAACACAAAATGAGTCCTTTTCAGTAAATCATTTCTTTGTTGATCAGTCCATTTAGGCTTATCTAGCATCTTGGTGTAGTGTAGAAACATATTTGGAATGATTTAGAATACAGACAAATGCATGAATAGGAATTTTCTTCTTCTTGAAAAAGTTTATTGCAATTGTTTTTTTGTTTTGTTTTTTTTTAATTACAAAACTGTTTAGCAACTCATTGCAATAAGAGTTCTGTCAGTTTCATCATCCCACCATTTTTGGAATAAAATTATTGAAATTCTGGGATTTATTGCAAAACTGTTTTTAATTGGGGCAGTTGGGTGCAGTGGTTAGCACCGTGGCAGCACAGTAAGAAGGTCACGGGTTCGATTCCACCCTTGACCATAGCGGGCTCCACCCCCCCCCCCCCCTCCTTCCCGACCATCAGTGACCCTTCTGTGTGGAGTTTGCATGTTCTCCCTGTGCCTGTGTGGGTTTTCTCCGGGTACTCTGGTTTCCCACAGGCCAAAGACATGCAGGTTAGGTTAACTGGCATCAACTGGGGATTCTAAATTGTCCTTAGGTATGAATGGTTGTCTGTCTCTTTGTGTTGGCCCTGTGATGGGCTGGCGATCTGTTCAGGATGTACCCTGCCTCTCGCCCAAAGATGCTGGGATAGGCTCCACCCCCCACCCCCGACCCAAAAAGGATTAAGCGGTTGAAAATTGATGGATGGATGGATGTTTTTTATTGGCAAAACTGGTTGGCAGCTAATGAGTGTTGCCAGTTTTGTCATCCCAGCTAGTTTTGCAATAAAATTACTGCAATTCTAGGTTTTATTGTAAAACTGGTTGTAACACACTTTGTACTGCATATCAACAGTATTTTAAAATTTACGGTTTATTTACACTACTGTTTCATACCCTCCTTTCTAGTTGGCTGTACACAATGTAATGCCTAATTTCTATCTCTGAGCATGTTGCTACTTTCTACTGTTGTAATACACAAATTACTGTGTACCATGTAGCTTTTAGTGGGTGTTGCTAACATCATCATCATCATCATAGCAGTCTGTCGCAGGCGACAATGACTGTCTCACTTACAGTCCAATCAGATTCCTCCAAACAGCTCCATCCCCCACCCTGCAAACCCGGGTGACGTCCGAGCCGGTATGAGTTGCTTTCTGACTGATCATTTCATGAAACTGCTTGCAAAGTATTTGAGTACCGCTAGCTTTTGCTGGACTAGCAGCACATTCTTGGCAGATAGATGTATTATCAGTAGCAAGGACAGGCCAAGACAAACTGACTCCAGTATCTGTTGCAGTGTCTGACCAGATGATAGGTTTATTTGAATGTTACACAACAGGTTGCCAACAGTTTTTATGGTTGCATTGAATTTTTCTTGTCATAGAAAAGTTTTGAACATGTTGCCATGTGTTTCCCATCTCATTGCTAAAAATAACAAATTCCAGTGGTATAGAGGTAGGGTTCTTGTCATTGTTAAAGATGTTTCATATGAGAGGGTTAATTAGAGGCAATCACCCTGTCTTCTTCTGATTATTCCTCCCCCTTCTGCTCTCAGTGTATTCATTGTTTCTATCACTGTGCAATATTTTCAGAAGTGTCTGTGGTAATGAAAATCAAGTTTTAAAAATGCTCTTCAAACCCACTAGTTAGCAAGTTTTCCCTAAAGAAAAAACCCACATTTTCCTGCTAAAGAAAATAGTTTCAATAGTGTAGCTCAACAGTTGGTCAAATTTGCCATGTGTTTTCAGTGCCCAGAACTACAGTACACAAAATGCTTTGCAAAAACACTAATAAAGCACAGACAAAATAAAAAGCCCAAAGGTGTTAAAAATCCCTATTTTTAATATAAGTAACACTTTAAATCAGCTCTTCATAAACTAGTACACAATATCCTCCCTCATTATTGCTACAGAAGGCCATTCGCTTCATATCGTGGCTATAATGTTGTGATAATCAAACTAGACAGATGGCTTTTTTTCACCAAGCTCAAAAATGACTCAATCAGACAGTCTTTTGTACAGTTATCAAAATAAAACACAGAAAAACTGTCTTAATTATTGAACCATTTGTGATAACAAAGCAAACAGGGTTCTAAGAATTCTGCTTATGTCAGACCCCTGAGTAAACTGCTCTATTGGCAGCTGAAAATCCCCCATTCTCCAGTCTCTCGATTCTTCTGCTGTGGATTAAAGTAATCAACATCTGAGGATTTTAGGATATTATGCAGTAATGAAGGTTCTGTCTATAGCAAAGAAGTCAAATCATCAATATAAGTGAACAAATTTTCATGTTTTAGAAACTGATTCATATTATATTCCACTTGAGATGTTAAAAATGAAAATTGTATCTTATTAGTACTGGAAAAATTACTTTGACTGTTTTATCTTTCTGAAAACCAGTATTATCTTTACTAATTCCATTAACAATATAATCAGGTGTCTCTCCTTGTACTCCTTTTTGAGGTTAAAATGTTTTATATTTTCTGCAAATGTACTGATTCTGTGCTATGAGAAGTGCTGACAGCTCTTTCATATTCAGTGCTGCTCTTAAATGATTTCCTGACATCAATAATCAGTTTCAAATTATAATAACTAGAGCCATTTTTTCTATGTCTTTCGCCATTTTTTCTATGTCTTTCTCTGTCAACTATTAAATTAATAGTTGGACAACAACACAATGCTGTGTCACTGTATTAATTAAACAGGGAAGTTTTGTCAGCTTGAAATGATACACCTACCTATTGTTGTTCATTGCCTCATTTTTACATTTAGTTTTCTTTCAATAAAGCTAGCATTTAGTGAGAAGTAACCAACTATGCCACTAAAGGGCATCTGCAAATGGTTCAGTTGCTCAAACATAAAGGTCCTTCGGGGACAAGAAATTTCCCACACTGATCAAGGTTATTGCCACTTCATTATTATTTATGCTGTCAGGTGATTCAAATTAACATAACAGACAGCACAAATTGCTCCAAAACAGTAGAGTGCTGTGTTTGTTTACCCCAAAAGATCTAATTATCTGCAGTCTCGGTACTCAGCCACTTCCCCGGGCGCCAGCCCTAAAACAATTAATCAAAACTTTTTTTCTTTTTGACTTTTTGCTATGTGTTATTGTGTTTGCCCCACCATGGTGGAAACCCCATGGAGCATGGTTAGCAAATAAAGGAGAACACATCTTGGACCGACATGAAAGGTAAGGGGTGAGGAGGAATGTCTTGATCTGGAAATGGCATCTCACATGGTGAGAGCCTCAAGGTATTCCGCTCTGTACTTGATAAGGCTGAAAGCTGATGACTTCTCCCCTTTTGCTGTCAATGACGTGCATCTGGCAAGCTTTTAACAGGAGGCAGTTTAGGAGCAGTCAACAGAAAGCCCAGTGGATCACTGTTGAACTGGTAAGAGCAAAGGCTGGGTTGAAGTGCTTAGGGAATATGGGCTAAGTGGGCTGTGGATGGTTGAAAAGCCTGGAGTGGAGTCTAGCAGGTTGATATGACTATTTACATGTTATAAAAGTTTGAGAGATGGTGACACTCAATTTTACAGTCAACCAAAGAATACACAAGCACACCTCAAGGTTTCTACAACAGAACTAATTCCTAAGATGTTCTGACCAACATGATTGAAATCAGAAGTTGTTACCAGTTGAAGTTGTTAGTGGACGGTTATCTTCATCCATTTTCTTGACATTGTATCCAGATTGAGGTCATGGAGTGGGAGTGGAGTATACCCTGGCTGCATTCAGTCAAGAGGTGGGGTACACATGTCTCAACTCAGAAAGCACATACCTCCACCAGTGATGTTTATCCACTGATGAAAATTTGATTAAAATGTAGCAATTAACAGAGCATTGTAAGTTGTCTATGCCTGTGCTATTTCAGGGTGATTCATCCAGTATTTTACCAATCTTAGGAAAACACACAAAAAAAGTCCTCTCTAACATTGTTTGGGGGGGGGGGGGGATCTTTGGACGTGGCTGGAAATTGGAGAACCTGGAGGAAATCCACAGTGGTACAAGTCCTTGTTGATGAGAAAGTTGACCTGAACAGCTTTGATCTGACAGAGCCAACCACTGCAGCACTATGGTATCGTAATAGTTTCAAATTCAGATGGTCAAATGCTACAGATAGCCAGGTATGCAATGGCTTATTTTTTTTTCTTCCCCTTGTCCTATCAAGCAGCTAGGTAAGAAGAACAGAAATCTGCTTCCCTTATTGTCTTTTTGTGTCAAACAAATTTTCTTTGCCAAAACGAGCTTTTTACAGCACATATCTATGTACTCTATATTATTTATAGACTTCTCTTGTAATAACTTTAACACTTTATTTAAATTGTTTTACCCATGATAGACCTGATGGGGGTAACAGAAAAAAAACACAAACTGAAACAAACAGAAGACAAACTATTCCTTCTCCTGAAAAAATCTTATCACGAGTCTGGTGTCTGCACCTGTAAAAGAACATATGTGTGTGCATGCATGTGTATGAGAGTGCGTTCAAAGTAAGTGTGAGCATGTGAGTAGTTTGCCAGGAAATATACAAAGAGGGCGACAGGTCACAGCAACACCCCCCCATCCCCCGGAAATGCCGAGCAATCAAGACAGCACCACCAACCCCCACAAAGCGCAAATGCCCCAAAGCCAGCAAGCCCCAGGGCAGCCATGCAATTGCCCCAGGGGCGATGGCTGAGGGAGGCCGACGCAGCGCACCCCCCGCCCCAGGATCAGCCCCCCACCTCCCCCAAACGGGGCCAATGCCAGCCCCCGGACCCCAGGTGCCAGAAGGAGAATGCCCCTCTCCCAGGGCCGGAAACCGGTCTGCGGACCCTGAACACCCCACCCACCCCAACAGCGGGGCCGTGCTCACCCCAGCACCCCCGACCCATGCCCAGGGAAGAGAGCAGAAAGGTGCGGGAAGCCCCACGGGGGGTCAGTCCCCCCAATCCAAGGGAGCCCACATGACAAGGAGGTACCGGGAGGCGCCATCCCCTCAGTCCAGCACCCCCCATCAGCACATACGCTCACTGTCACACATTCATACCCTCATGCTCTCACACGCACTCACTCGTACTCACACACACTCGCTCGCTCACTCACTCTCACTCACCCTCTCCTTCACACAATCTTACACTCACACTCCCACACTCAAATGCATTCAGTCTCACCCACTCCCATACTTGTTCAGATACCATGATTTATTTAAGCTGTGGGTTTTCATTTAAAAACTGTAGGTATGGCAGTTGGTTTTTGAACTAGTTTGTAATGAACTTTCATGCCTAAAGATTCCTGTATAGCAGGCGCCTCCTCAAAACTGTCTGCAGTGAAATGATCGTTACAGAGTACAGAAGATGGTGTTGGATGCCATTTGTCTCTTGTTCTCTGTACTTGCTTCGCCCATTTATTAAGAAGATCGGGATCTTTTGGGAATGCGAACAAGCTTATACGTACGTTCACTGGGGCAATTAGAACACCCAGCCGCCACGCAACGTTTTGGCATTTCTTCGCTGATACAGAAGCTAAACAGCTTGTTTACATTGATAGCACACAGAGCAGCCGAGATTAAACTCCTCTCATGACGTCATATCCGGAAACAAGGCGAGTCTCTGGACAACATGTTACTGCAACACGGCGCTAAATTTAAATTCACTTAGAAACATTTTTCCACTTATTTAACATTCTAAGTCAACAGAACCAACTATGTGGACAACTGAAGATAAATTCATACTGAATATTGAGCCATACGTCCTACATCGTGTCACAGACACATTAAGTTCAAAGACATCATGGGCTGGTGGATCAACCGCTAATCAAGTCTAAAAGTAGAAGAATAATGAGATGATACTTAGATACAGACTACAGCTAGAAGAAGAATAATGAGATGAGATGCAGATACGAGATTAAAAGACGAAGAACGTCAGAAAGCTATGAGGAAAACATCATAAAGCTATGAGGAAAACGTCACAAAGCTATGAGGATAACATCACAAAGCTATGAGGAAAACATCACAAAGTTATGAGGTAAAACAGACACACAGATAGACAGATGATCTGAAGGAGGCCATTCAAACACAAAAGCTGGAGTAACCATGGCATGAAGAGGCGGCAACTCTTTGGTGAAGAAGAAGAAGGTGATTCGACCAGGACACGTATTCAGCTAGAAGGAATGGAGGTGCAAAGCAAGAATGAGGAAGTTTGGAGCACGGTGGAGTCTAGAAGAAAGAACAGTAGATGTCAATCAAGTGGATTATCAGATGCTGATGAATCAGAAGATGATCAATCCCGGAATAAGCAGAAGGAGTGTAAAGACTTTACGTTACGCCTCCACTCAGATGTTCCAAATGTCAAAAGTTTGGTCATGTTGCAGTGATATGCAAAGGTAGACAGCGATGTGCTATAGATGTTCCAGTGAATATGAATATGGCATGTGTGAAAGCAGAGCCAAATTGAAGTGCTGTAACTGCGGTGGTGAACAAAGCTCTGCATATCAAGGTTGTAAAGCCAGCAAAAGAGCAGCAGAAATTCATCAGGTAAAAGTCTCCCAGGGATTAACATATGCGGAAGCTGTGAAAAAGGTGCCAGCTAAAAAAGTGGCAGTAGGCTCTAACAGGGAAAATGTGCAGGCTTGCAGTGCATGCAAGGAAGATACTTTGGTTATGAAGGAAAACAATTTTGTCTTATTTGTGGTAATGTGATAAACTGTACTGTGCAGACTTCCAAGAAAATGGAAAAAATCAAAATCATTGTGAAGGCAGAAGAAAAATATCTTGGTATTAAGGGGCTACATTGGGAAGCAGTTTGTGGTGATCCGCTCTGCCTGCCTGTTGCCTTATCCTCCACAGCTGCGCGCACACCTGCTCTCCTCATCAGCTTGACTATTTAAGCCGTGCTGCCCTCTGGTCTGCACGGAGTCGTCTAACTCCCTGGTTTGATGAGACCATCACACCACTTCGTCATTTTCCAGAGATTCCTTCTCTTTGTCGTCGTTCTCCAGAGAATCCCTCTCTACCTCGTCGTTCTCCAGAGAGCCCTTCTTTACTTCATTGTTCTCCTGGGAGTTCCTACCCCCCAACGTCAAGTAAGCCATCTTCATCATTATCACAACTCTATGCTCTGCTCCCCTGTGCACAGGTGGAAATCCGTGGCAGTGGACCTCTTCCTCCTGGCGATGGACCAAGCACACCCTGCACCTCAACAACTCCTCCCTTCACTCCCTCAGCAACCGGGCCTGTAGACACTGTCTCCCTGGCTGGAGCCTTCAGGGCCAAGCCTGAGCTGTTCTCCAACTTGCCATCAGTAAGACCAAACATAACTGAACCATCTCTCCAGAGTGTTGGCACTAATCACCCCGTCTCTGCTCTTCCATAGGGTTGCCAGGCTGTACAGTGCTCTGCTCGCCCCGGCTACTACTGTACATTCATACATACACGCACACACCCTTACATACACAACACAATAAAGATAATTGAGTTTATTTCTGAGTCTGTGTCTGCTTCCTGGGTCTCAAATCATGTCAGTACGACTCTTGTCAGAACGACCCAGCAGACAGTGCGCTAGCACACAAGGTTAACATCTTAGAGGCTCGAGTAGACCAATTATCACACCAACAACAGGTCATACTTACTCACCTGGTCCAGATAAACTCCCGTTTGGATCGTCTGTCAGGTCCTCCCCGCTGACACCAGTCCTCACGCCCACACGCTTCAGCGGTAAGCTAGGGGAGGCTAGGGGATTCCTGTTGCAATGGGAGATAGTCTTCCAGCGGGTTCCAGGGGATTTTCCTACCAGTCACAGCCGCATAGGCTATGTAGTTAATGTTCTGGAGGGCCGGACGTTAGCCTGGGCTTACGCGGTTATGGCTAGGGCTGATTACGTGACATTAACTTATGACCAGTTTGTGAGTGAGTTTAACGAGGTGTTTGACCACTCCGACCATGATAGCGTGCTTACCTCCCGGCTACTCAACTTAAGGCAAGGGAGCAAATCTGTAGCTGACTACGTTGTAGACTTCCAGGTGGTAGCCATGGAGGTGGGGTGGGAGGATGCATCCCTTTGCAGCATCTTCGTCCGTAGCCTTAGCCCTAGCCTGAGGGACGAGCTAGCCTGTCTAGAAAAGCCCAGTAAGTTAACTAAGCTTATTTCCCTGGCATTAGCTTGGACAGTCAGTTAAGGGAGTGGGCCAACGAGCGTAAAGCTTCCGGTCGCTCAGGCACCCAGTTTCACCACTCCCCACAGCTCCCCCTGCTGGCCCTACTTCCCTCTGATTCAGTAGACTCCCCTGAGCCAATGGTAGTAGGAAAATCCAAGTTACCACCAGCGGAGAAACAGCACCGCCGGGAGTTAGGGATATGTCTTTATTGTGGCAGTGAGGAGCATGAGCTCGCTATTTGTCCCATACGGCCAAAAGAGGGAGTCCGTGCATCGCAGTAAGGGGACTCACACACTCACTCCAAAACAATCCCCTCACTAAATTCCTGTTACCCATCAGCTTTGTTCATAATCAGGTTGAGATAGCCACGCATGTACTTATTGATTCAGGGGCCGAGCAGAGCTTAATCTCTGGGAACTGGCAACCCGATTGGGGCTTCCCTGCCACCAATTGAGGACACCATTTAAACTCATCGCTCTGTCCAAAGTCCCTCTGGCCGTGGTGTCTAAACAAACTGCCCCGGTATCAGTTATTGTGTCTGGAAATCACGGTGAGCAGCTCAGGTTGTTTGTGCTTCTGGTCTCCACCTCTCCGGTTATCTTAGGTTATCCCTGGCTCCGGTTGCACAACCCCACTATTAACTGGAGCTCCGGGAACTTAGTCTCTTGGAGCTCATTTTGTCTCAGTGCTTGCCTTCAGTCCGCTGCTTGCTCGCCATCCATGCCTCTCGGTGTCCCTGACACACCTCTGCCTGACCTGTCCAAGGTTCCCCCAGAATACCACGACCTGGGGGCCACCTTTAGTAAGTCCTAAGCCCTATCTCTCCCCCCCCCCCCACTACCCATACGATTGTGCCATCATCCTCCGGTCCGGAGCTCCGTTACCATCTAGTCAGCTGTACAGCCTCTCATTTCCAGAGCGGGAGGCCATGGAGACATATATCAAGGAGTCCTTGAACTCGGGCATAATTCATCCATCATCCTCAGCGGTGGGGGCGGGATTCTTCTTCATGGGCAAAAAGGACGGCTCACTGAGACCGTGCATCGATTTCTGGAAGCTTAATAACATCACCATCAAGGATAAATACATACTCCCGCTCATCAACACAGCGTTTGACTCCCTCCAGGGGGCCTCCTGATTCACCAAACTAGACCTCCGCAACGCCTACCATCTGGTGCAGATCCGGGAGGGAGACGAATGGAAGACGGGGTTCCGGACCCCTAGCGGTCATTTCGAGTACCTCGTCATACAGTTTGGGCTAACCAACGCTCCCGTTGTATTCCAACAGCTTATTAACAACGTGTTGAGGGACTTTCTGGGCTCGTTTGTCTTTGTTTACCTTGATGATATCCTGATTTTTTCCCAGTCCCTCAATGAACACCAGGTGCATGTGGGGCGAATGTTGCAGCGGCTACTGGAGAACAAGCTGTTTGTGAAGGTAGAGAAATGCCATTTCACTTCAGCCACGTCATTCCTGGGCTTCATCATCTCGCACAACCAAATCATCGCGGACCCAGCTAAGGTAAAAAGCAGTGGTAGAGTGGCTGACTCCGTCCTCCCGGATGCAGCTACAGCAGTTTCTGGGATTCACCAACTTCTACCGCCGCTTCATTAAGAACTACAGCCTTATTGCCCTTCCTCTTACTCGCCTCACCTCCTCCAAGGTGCCCTCCCAGTGGACGGAGGAGGATGAGGCGGCCTTTGTGGACTTAAAATCTCGATTCTCCTCTCCTCCGATCTTGGCGCAGGTGGACCCCGCTCTGCAGTGCCTGGTTGAAGTAGATGCTTCGGATTCTGGCATTGGAGCCGTGCTGTCTCAACGCTTCCTGGTGGATAACAGGATTCGCCCCTGTGCATTCTTCTTCCAGCCGTCTCTCCCCGGCGGAGAGGAACTATGACATCGGGGACAGGGAGCTCCTGGCGGTCAAGCTGGCTCTGGAGGAGTGGCGCCATTGGCTGGAGGGGGGCCTCCCAGCCGTTCATTGTCTGGATGGACCATAAGAACTTGGAATACCTCAGGACAGCTAAATGACTGAACACGTGCCAGGCCTGTTGGTCCCTGTTTTTTGGCCGATTTGATTTTACTATCACCTTCCGCTCCAGGTCCAAGAACGCCAAGCCTGACGCCTTATCTAGGCAATTCGCCTTGGATGCTGCGGAGGAATCAGCGCACCCCAGCATTGCCCCATCGTGCATCGTTGGCACCCTCTCGTGGGGGGCATTAAGGAGAGGGTTCTGAGAGCGCAGGAGACAGAGGCGGACCAGGGCGGGGGACCAGCGGGGAGGTTGTATGTGCCATCTGCCTTCCGGGGCGAGGTGATTAGTTGGGCCCACTCCTCCAAGCTCTTGTGCCATCCGGGGATGGCACGCACAGTGACTCTTACTTCAGAGGACATTTTGGTGGCCATCGCTCCGAAAGGATGTCGGGTAGTATATCCACGCCTGCCCCCAGTGTGCTACCGGCAAGACGTCCTCCTCTCCTCCGGCTGGCCTGCTTCATCCTCTCCCTATCCCTGGCAGGCCGTGGTCCCACATGGCCTTGGATTTCATCACCGGCCTCCCAGCCTCTGCCAACAATACTGTCATCCTCACCATTGTGGACAGATTCTCTAAGGCAGTCCATTTCATCCCCCTGCAGAGTCTGCCCATGGTGAAGGAGACAGTGGATCTGCTCGTCCTCCATGTGGTGAGGCTGCACAGCATCCCTCTAGACATTGTGTCCGACCGTGGGCCCCAGTTCGTTTCACAGGTATGGAGGGCTTTTTGCAATGCCACTGGGGCTATGGTGAGCCTGTTGTGGTGGTACCATCCTCAGAGCAACGGCCAATGTGAGTGTGCCAATCAGGAGCTGGAGGCAGCACTATGGTGCATCACCACCACCAACCCAGCATCCTGGAGCACCTACCTGCCTTGGGTTGAGTACGTTCACAAAACCACCGTGTTGTCTGCCATAGGCATGTCTCCTTTTGGGGCCCCTCTGGGCTACAGTCCCCCACTGTTTCCCGAGGAGGAGGGAGACATTGCCATACCTTCAGTACGGGCCCACCTGAGATGCTGCCGCTGGTTGTGGAAGGCTACCCGGGCTGTGCTGCGGTGCACGGCAGATCACAACGACACCTTCGCCAATCATTGCAGGACCTCGGCTCCACCCTACCGGGTTGGGCAACAGGTATGGCTTTCTACGAAAAATATCAACCTCAAGGCTGAGTCTAGAAAACTCTCTCAGCGCTTTATTGGTCCATTTGCTATCACCAATATTGTGAATCCTGTGGCTGTGCGCCTAGCTCTCCCCCCTCCCTCCGCATCTGTCCGACCTTTCACGTCTCTCAGGTAAAGCCGTTCTGCTCCAGCCTTCTGTGTCCCCCTCCCAAGACGCCACCTCCACCAGTTGTGATCGACGGCGACCCGGCGTGGAAGGTCAACGCCATTCTGGACGTCCGTCGCCGTGGTCACGACCTCCAGTACCTGGTGGACTGGAAGGGTAACGGCCCTGAATGGAGGTCCTGGGCGCGTCCCTCCTTTGTGCTCGATCCTCAGCTCATTAGGGACTTCCACTGGACGCACCCGGGTAGGCTAGATCGGTTGCCAAGAGGCGTCACGTGTGTGTGTGGGGGGGGGAGGTACTGTGATGATCCGCTCTGCCTGCCTGTTGCCTTATCCTCCACAGCTGCGCGCACACCTGCTCTCTTCATCAGCTTTACTATTTAAGCCGTGCTGCCCTCTGGTCTGCACAGAGTCATCTAACTCCCTGGTCTGATGAGACCGTTACACCACTTCGTCATTTTCCAGAGATTCCTTCTCTTTGTCGTCGTTCTCCAGAGAATCCCTTTCTACCTCGTCGTTCTCCAGAGAACCCTTCCCTACTTCATCGTTCTCCTGGGAGTTCCTACTCCCCAATGTCAAGTAAGCCATCTTCATCATTATCACCACTCTATGTTCTGCTCCCCTGTGCACAAGTGGAAATCCGTGGCAGCAGACCTCTTCCTCCTGGCGGCGGACCGAGCACACCCTGCACCTCAACAACTCCTCACTTCACTCCCTCAGCAACCAGGTCTATAGACACTGTCTCCCTTGCTGGAGCCTTCAGGGCCAAGCCTGAGCTGTTCTCCAACTTGTCAACAGTAAGACCAAACATAACTGAACCATCTCTCCAGAGTGTTGGCACTAATCACCCCGTCTCTGCTCTTCCATAGGGTTGCCAGGCTGTACGGTGCTCTGCTCACCCCGGCTACTACATTCATACATACACGCACACACCCTTACATACACAACACAATAAAGATAATTTGAGTTTATTTCTGAGTCTGTGTCTGCTTCCTGGGTCTCGAATCATGTCACAGTTGAGGTCTTGTTAAGTGGGGGCTCTCTAAGTTTGCAGACTAGTGGGTCATAATGGTAATCACAGTTTTGCACTGGAATGCCAGAAGCCTGATATCAAATGGGCAAGAATTCAAAAAGTTTATATCTGATATGCAAGACAGACCCCAGGTAATCTATATACAGGAAACATGATTAAAATCTCAGTTGGATTTTGCCATTCAAGGATACACATCAGTAAGGAATGACAGGGAAACTGGGAGGGGAGGTGTAGCAACCTTTGTGCGCAATGGAACAAATTACAAAATAATGCAGTGGATTGGCGATCTGTCCAGGGTGCACCCTGCCTCTCGCCCAAAGATGCTGGGATAGGCTCCAGCCCCCTCCCCCCCCCCCCCGTGACCCGAAAAGGATTAAGCGGAAGAAGATGGATGGATGGATGGATGGATGGAAATAGGGAAAGAACATGAATCAATAATGGTAAAAATATGGGCAGTAAAAGACGAAGTTACAATTATTAATTACTATGATCCATGTAACAGATTGACAGTTGACATGAACACTGTACATAGACAAGCACAGGGTAAGGTTGTTTGGTATGGGGTTTTTAATGCACATAATACACTGGGGGGTAGCAGGAATATAAATATAAATGGCACAGTAGTTGAGGATTTTTTAGAGGATAGGGACTTAATATGCATGAATGTTGGGAAAGGTACTAGATTTAGCAGTAATCTAGTCACATAAAGTGTGTTAGACCTAACTTTGGTTTCAAATGCCATTGCAGGAATCACATCTTGGGAGGTGTTAAGTCAGTCAGCTAATGGGAGTGATCATTACCCAATAAGAGTTAAAATTGGTCTAGAAGTGGGAGAAGAAGAGATGCAATCTGGCACAAGACTGAAATTGGATAAGGCAGATTGGGATAAATTTAAATATCTGTCTAAGACTAGATGTGAGCAGCTAAATAGTGAGGACATTCTTGATGGGGAGGAATTTAGTAAAAGTGTCAGTGCGATTATAATCGAGTCTGCAAATCAAACAATACCAAAAAGTACAGGTTATAGACAATGAAAGAATCTTCCTCTGCCGGATGATAATTGTAATAAAGCTATTTAAAATAGAAATAGGGCATTCAGACAAGTGAAAAAGCATCATACTTTGGAAGCAGTGATTGAGTACAAACTGTGTCAGGCAATCGTCCGGAAAACAATTAAAACAGCTAAACGTTTATTTTGGAGCCAGTATTGTAATACTACAGGAAGAGAAACACAGCTATCAGATATTTGGGGAATGATTAAGAAAAATGAGTGGTATTAGGAGAGAGTACAAAGTACCAGTGCTAGGCAATAATGGGGAAATAGATATTACTAATATAGACAAAACAGCTTTTGGCACAAACTTTAGTGAAGATTCATAGTTCAGAAAACCTACTAAACACAATTAGACAAAGCAGGGAAAGCACCTACATGTGAACATAAGGAAGAATGATAGATATGCCATTCAGTCTATCGGAATTGAAAAGGGCTATTCTGAAATCGAAGCGGTCTTCACCAGGGAAGGATGGCTTATGTTATACAATGTTTTTGCACATGGAGGACAGTGCACTTCAAACAATATTAAAGCTGTTTAACCCTCCTGTTATGTTCATTTTGACATGATTGCTTGACCCAGGAGACAGACACTGACACGAGTAGAGCAGTTTGACAATTATTTATTAACCCAGAGTGTGGTTTGTGTGTGTAGATGTGTGGGTGAGTGCGATGCTGGTAGACAGCTGGAGCTGAGCGAGTCCCGCTGCGACCTGGCAACCCTGGAAACACACAAGCACAGGGGATTAATGCAGCTCACAGCAAAGGGGAATTACGACATGTGCTACTTACTTGTAGGTGCCGCAGTGAGACTTCTGTCCGCTCCGTGACTTGGCGTGGCAAGGTGAGCGTGGAGCTTGGCGTCGTGACGATGAGGAGGAGATCCAAGGAGGAGGAGGAGAAGCCCTGTAACCAGGGGAGACGAGTCCGCCGCCAGGGAGGTCCACCTGTGCACAGGGGAGAATACTTTGACAAGGTAAGGTTTGCTGAGGCTTACATGACGAGGCTTGATGATGAGGCTTTGCAGAAGCTCTGGCTTGAGGCCGTGTCCGTGACGCGTTGCGTAACGATGAAGACAGACGACTCCGTGCTGAACAGTCAGTGACACCGGCTTTTAAGGCCTGCTGGTTATTGGCGGCAGGTGTGTGCGCAGCTGGGGCTGATGATGGCCCAGTGGCCGCCATGACAGTACTCCCCCCTCTAGAGGTGCCTCCAGGCACCTGCCCCATCTTACCTGGATGCACCCGATGGAAATCTCGGATGAGCTGCTTGTCAAGGATCAACACTGGGCGAGTCCAGGAGCGGTGTTCAGGGCCGAATCCCTCCCAGTCCACCAAGTACTGAAGACCCCGACCCCGCTGGCGGACATCCAAGATGGCAGTAACCCCCCAAGCCGGGTGGTCGTCGATCATCCTCGGGAAGTGGGGGGGGGGCGCTGCGGGGGGCGGGCACAGAGGGTCGGAGATGTAGGGCTTCACCTGGGAGACATGAAAGGTGGGGCAGATGCGCATGGAAGGGGGGAGAGCTAGGCGCACAGCCACCGGGTTAACAATATGGGAAATCACAAATGGACCGATGAATCGCTTGGTTAACTTGCGTTTCTCGGCCGGCACACTGATATTTTTTGTGGACAACCAAACCTGTAGACCCACCTTATAATCCGGGGCAGGTCTCCTGTGGCGGTTGGCCACCTGAATGTTGCATTCCATGGTCTTGAGGATGGCTCTGCAGGTGATGGTCCAGATCCGGCGACAACGCCTAGCATGAGCCTGCACAGAAGGGACAGCCACCTCTTTCTCCTCCTCCGGGAACAGTGGTGGATCATAACCCAAAGATGCCTTGAAAGGGGACATTCCCGTTGCTGAAGACACCGTGGCATTGTGTGCTTACTCAATCCAGGGCAGGAACGTACTCCAGGAAGAGGAACATGAAGATATGACACAGCGGAGCGCAGCCTCCAGCTCCTGATTGGCTCGCTCACACTGGCCTTTACTCTGCGGATGATACCCCAAGGAGAGACTCGCCGTGGCCCCCAACACCATGCAGAATGCCTTCCAAACCTGGGAAACGAACTGTGGACCTCGATCCGAGACAATGTCCGCAGGGATGCTGTGAAGGCGGACCACAAGCTGCACCAGGAGATCCGCCGTCTCCCGTGCTGAAGGCAACCCCCAGAGGGGCACAAAATGGGCTGCCTTGGAGAAGCGGTCCACTATGGTCAGGACCGAGGTGAAGTGGTCAGAAGGGGGCAGACCTGCCACAAAGTCCAAAGCCACATGGGGCCAGGGGTGGGAAGGGACCGGCAGAGGATGGAGAAGATCTGCCAGGGGGGAAGATGACGATTTCCCGGTGGCGCACTGGGCGCAGGCCCGGACATAGCTGGTGACATCCTTCCTCAGCCCTGGCCACCAGAAGGCTCTCTGGAGCAGGTCGATGGTGCGAGTGATTCCTGGATGGCACACCAACTTGGAAGCATGACCCCACTGGATGACCTCACTCCTGACCGAAGAGGGGATGAACAATCAGCCCGGGGGACCCCCACCCGGGTTGGGCTCACTCTCCTGCGCCCTCCTGACTCTGTCCCGGATCTCCCACACGAGGGCACCCACCACACAGGATGAAGGCAGGATGGTCTCTTCCTGATCCCCGGAAGTCTCTGCCTCGAACTGCCTGGAGAGGGCGTCTGGCTTAATGTTCTTGCTCCCTGGCCGGTAGGTGATTGTGAAATTAAACCGGCCAAAGAAGAGAGACCAGCGGGCCTGGCGGGAGTTCAGCCGCTTAGCCATCCGGAGATACTCTAGGTTCTTGTGATCCGTCCAGACGACAAACGGCTGGGCAGCCCCCTCCAGCCAGTGCCTCCATTCCTCCAAGGCGAGCTTAACTGCCAGCAACTCCCTGTCACTGATGCCGTAGTTCCTCTCGGCAGGTGTTAGACGATGGGAAAAGAAGGCGCATGGATGAATCACCCCGTCCACAGGAGAGCGTTGAGAAAGAACCGCCCCAACTCCAGAATCCGAGGCGTCTACCTCTACCAAGCACTGCAGGTCCAGGTCCACCTGGGTCAGGATGCGGGCAGAAGCGAACTCCTCCTTCAACTTCCTGAACGTCGCCGCAGCCTCCTCACTCCAGCGGAAGGGGGTCTTGGGGGACGTGAGGCTGGTCAGGGGCCGGGCAATGATCCCAAAATTCGGCACAAAATGACGGTAGAAGTTGGCGAATCCCAAAAACCTCTGCAACTGTTTCCTGGACGTGGGAGTGGGCCAGTCCACCACTGCCTTGACCTTGGCCGGGTCAGGGAGCACCTGATTGTGTGCGATAATAAACCCCAAGAAAGATGTCGAGTTGGTGTGAAATTCACATTTCTCGGCCTTGACGAATAACTGGTTCTCCAGGAGGTGCTGCAGGACCCGTCTTAACATGCACCTGGTGCTCCTCCAATGTGCATGAAAAGATCAGGATGTCATCCAAATAAACAAACACGAAGGAGTTCAGAAAGTCCCGAAGGACGTCGTTGATTAAACGCTGGAAGACGGCCGGAGCGTTGGTTAACCCAAACAGCATCACCAAGTATTCAAAGTGGCCGCTTAGGGTCCGGAAGCCTGTCTTCCACTCGTCGCCCTCCTTGATGTGCACCAGATGATAGGCATTGCGAAGGTCCAGCTTCATGAACCCTGATGCCCCCTGGAGAGAGTCAAAGGCAGAGTTCATCAGGGGCAGCGTGTACTTGTCCTTGATGGTAATTTCATTAAGACCCGGGAAGTCGATACAGGGACGTAGAGAGCCATCCTTCTTTCCCACAAAGAAAAATCCTGCCCCCACCACCGAGGAAGATGGTCGGATGATTCCAGAGCTGAGGGACTCCTTAATACACGCGTCCATGGCCTCACGATCCGGAGCTGACAGGCTATATAATCGACTTGCCAGGAGCGGGGCCCCCGCCTGGAGGTTGATCGCACAGTCGTAGGGGCGGTGGGGGGGGGAAAGGGACAGCACCCGTGACTTACTAAAGACTGCTCCCAGATTGTGGTAGACTTCTGGTACCCTGGACAGGTCCGGGGGCGGTGTCGTGGGGGGGGGGGGCATCAATACAGAGGGAACACATGCTGCAGACTGGAGGCAGGCACTGAGACAAAAGGAACTCCACGCAGTGATGTTTCCCGCCTGCCAATCGAACGTGGGGTTGTGAAGTCGTAGCCACGGATAACCCAGGATAACAGGTGAGGAGGAGATGGGCAACACCAAAAACCGGATATCCTCCCGATGGTTTCCAGAAATAATCACCGACACCGGGGCCGTCTGGTGGGTGACAGTGGTTAGCGAAGCCTTTGACAGCGTGATGAGGTTGACAGGCGGGCGAAGGGGTTGACAGCTGAGGCCCAGATGGGTTGCCAGGTCTCCTGAAATGAAGCTTTGCTCAGCTCCAGAATCAATGAGAGCATGTGTCATGTGTTCCTTGTGTTTATAAATTAATCTGATGGGGACAAGGCAACAGGTGAGGGGCTTTTTCTGGTTTACGTCCGTGAATCCCTCTACTGTAACCCACGGACCTCCCCTTTTAACCGATTGGTACATTCAGCTACCCTGTGGGACTCACTACCACAGTAAAAACATAGGCCCAGATCCCTTCGGCACTGTCTCTCAGCCGCCGAAACACCCGATTGCCCAATAATCATTTCCTCCTGCCCCGGAAGTTCCTCCGGTGGGGACAGTGCTGGGAGGGGTGGCTGAGAGGAGCGGGGGAGTCGTTTGACCGAGCGACTGGCAGCCCTACGTTCGGCTGCCCGCTCCTTCAGTCTATTGTCCAAACTAATGGTAAGTGAGATCAATTCACTTAATCTGTCTGGCTTATCCCATGTTGATAGCTCATCTCTTAGTTCAGAGCTAAGACTGCGGAGAAAAATACTGCAAAGAGCAGAATCCCCCCACCCCACTTTCGTCGCTAACACCCGGAAGTCTACAGCGAAATCGGCGGCAGATCTGCTGCCCTGCCGCAGGTTCTGTAAACGGTCTGTTAACATTGTGTCCTGGTCAGTATGGTCAAACACTTCAAAAAACTCTGCTATAAATTGTTGGTATGTTAAATGGGCATAGCTGGGCTTAGCCATAACCGCGTACACCCAAGCTAATGCTCTCCCCTCAAGCAGGTTAGAAATGTACCCAATCTTGCTGTGATCTGTGGGAAAATCTCCCGGGACACGGTGAAAAACTGTTTCACACTGCCTCCTCGAGTTTTCCGCTGAAGCGGGCGGGGGTAGGCACGGGAGTGAGGCGAGGTAAGGGAGGCTGGTGTGTTTGGCTAGTAGGTGGGTTGGCAGGGGCTGGTGGTGCCCCGGCGACCGGGGGGAACGCCTGGCATCCTTCCAGGCGATCCAGCCGGCTGTTAATCTGAGGTAATTGATTGAGGATAACTGTCTGTTGATGGACAATTAGGTCTACTCGTGCGCTAAGGGTGTTAAGACAGCGCGTCAGCGCGCTGTCTGCTGGGTCGTCTTGACGGAGTCGTACTGACATGATTGCTTGACCCAGGAGATAGACACTGACACGAGTAGAGCAGTTTGACAATTATTTATTAACCCAGAGTGTGGTTTGTGTGTGTGGATGTGTGGGTGAGTGCGATGCTGGTAGACAGCTGGAGCTGAGCGAGTCCCGCTGCGACCTGGCAACCCTGGAAACATACAAGCACAGGGGATTAATGCAGCTCGCAGCAAAGGGGAATTACGACGTGTGCTGCTTACTTGCAGGTGCCGCAGTGAGACCTCTGTCCGCTCCGTGACTTGGCATGGCAAGGTGAGCGTGGAGCTTGGCGTCGTGACGATGAGGAGGAGATCCGAGGAGGAGGAGGAGAAGCCCCGTTACCAGGGGAGACGAGTCCGCCGCCAGGGAGGTCCACCTGTGCACAGGGGAGAATACTTTGACAAGGTAAGGTTTGCTGAGGCTTACGTGACGAGGCTTGACGATGAGGCTTTGCAGAAGCTCTGGCTTGAGGCCGTGTCCGTGACGCATTGCGTAACAATGAAGACAGATGATTCCGTGCTGAGCAGTCAGTGACACCGGCTTTTAAGGCCTGCTGGTTATTGGCGGCAGGTGTGTGCGCAGCTGTAGCTGATGACGGCCCAGTGGCCGCCATGACACATTTGTCAGGAACAACAATGGTGTTCCCGGGTCAATTTGACCCGGTGCATGTTTAATTATCCAAAAGATGTCCTAAACCAAAAAAATCCTAACAAACATTGTTACTATTTCATTACTAATTCCATTACTAACTATTCTATCAATATTTAGTGCATTGGTGTTCCTTACCTCTAATCGGTAATGGTTCAATTAGGATAATTCATTCGTTTTTCATTAAAAAAAAAACATGTTCAAACTTTTTTTTAATGTTTCACCACTTTATTACTTTTGAAAGACCAACATATAAAACATAACATTGAAACATAACATTAAAATTTTGTTTTACATACATGCACTGTTTGTGAACCACTAATGAACAAAATAACACAATATGAACAAGGTGTGTGTGTCTGTCTGTCTTTACGTCGACACAGCACATGAGTGACATGTCATCACACTGTGCTTTGTGCAAATGAATTTTCCACATTTCGCACAGGTCATGCTTATCTTGACATCATCAGATGGCCTGCAGACCTGGCACCTCTTCCTCTTTCTTTTCCCCTCAGCAGCAACCTAGAACCAAGAGGACCATGATTACTTTACTATGCTGTCTTTTTGCTGATCCCAAGACACACACAACGCACTCTCATACACTTATATATACACACAAACACTTACTTACCTCACGCACTGGTGTACTTGGTGCAATCCTCTCCTGGATCTCCCTCACCGTGGCTGCAGCGGCTGGGGTCTTTGGCAGGTGCTCCCTCCGTTGGATGTGCGGTGTCACAAGCGCCTTCCCCAGCTCCTCGAGAAAGATGCGCCTCTTGTACAGCTTTGACACATTCCAGTCAGGAAAGATCTCAGTCCAAATGACAAATGCGTTGTAGGCCGATACATCGATCATGTTATAAAAGATGACCAATGGCAAGCGCGCAGTCATTCGTTTGGTGCTGTAGGACCCTGTTACTTTGTCCAAGTTGTCTACCCATCCTTTGGTGGCATTGTAATCCAGGATCATGCTTGGTTTCTGGTCCTCTCTTGTGCTTATTTCAGCATTTTTGTGCAGAGTGCTCATGAGCACAACATTTTTTCCCTTTTTGGGGCAGTAAGACACTAGGGCTGTGGTGTCTGTGAAGGCAAACATGGAAGATTGAGGGGTCCTGTTCTTGATTACCAGCAGCTCAGCAGGGAGTTCAGCCCTGTTCTTTCGGATAATTCCGACCATTGTGAGCTTTCTCTTCAGAAGCTCCTGACCCAAGTTGTAGTTTGTGAAAAAATTGTCACAGGTTATGTTGTGCCCCTTGAGACCCTGTGCCATGTCGAGCACGACCCTTGCGCCCTGATTCTTCTCCAGGGCTCCTCCAACCGGCTTTCCAGTGTAAACCTGCATGTTCAATGCATAGCTGGTGTTTGCATCACATGCTGCCCAGATTTTTATTCCATATTTAGCTGGTTTGGAAGGCATATATTGCCTAAATGGGCAGCGACCTCTGAATGCCACCAGCCTTTCATCTACTGTGATATTAGGGCCTGGGTTATAGAGTAGTGGAAGTTGCTCTACCCACTTGTCCCACACTGTCCTAATAGCTGCCAGCTTGTCTCTCTCCCGTCTACCAGCCCTTGTCTCTCGATTATCAAATCGGATTACTCTGGAGAAAATGCGAAAAGTCTCCAGAGACATTGTGGCTCGAAATATCGGCCTCCCTGTCTCTGCATCCCACAGACTGGCTGTTGATTCATCCTTCGATTTATAGACCCCAGCCAGGATGAGGAGCCCCAAATACGCATCTAAATGTGTTTTGTCCAGGTCCTTCCACTTCTCCCCAAAAACACGCCTCCCTTCTAGATTAGTCATTTCCAGAATGATTTTCTGTATTGAATCGGGCATGACCAGCTCAAAAGCTGACTTGATGTCAGTCACACGAGTCACTGCCATCCTAGTGGGCCCTGGCACTGTCTTTATTATGTTTTCTGCAGACAGTTTTGCCTGACGCACATTTGGGTATGAAGACCAATGTATTTCACCATTTTTTGACATAAATGTCTTGCTTGGAGGAACAGAAATAGCTATTCCCTCATCTGGTTCAAAATCAGAATCATTAGAATCAGAATTTAGCTCAAGATAGTCTTCATCTTCAGACACATCCTCCTCTGTTTCACTGTCATGATCAAAGATGGCTTCCAGAGCCTCCTGGACTGTCATCCTTTTGCTTCTGCTGCTTATTTTGTAAAGGTCTGCCTGAGAGAGTAATGTTGGTAGGACTCCCATGCAGAGAAGCTTGTATATGTTTTGCCCCTCCCCTGTTGAGTGTCCACTGAATATGGGTGGAGTTTTCCCGCGAGAACATAAATGGTTCCCGTCAAAAGTCATAACACCTGCACCTGCACCTGCACCTGCGTGTGTGTGTGTGTGTGTGTGTGTGTGTGTGCGTGTGTGTGTGTGTGTGTGTGTGTGTGTGTGTGTGAAATATGTTGCAATAAGGTGCAAAGAAAGAAATAGTCTGACATTTCTGACACCCTTTTACCTCCAGTTTGACTGCTGGGTCACATTGACCCAAACAGTATCTATGTGATATAAACATGCAGGGGGTGATTGCAAATATGTGAGATGAACCATTTTCATATTATATGTTGATTACACTAATTAAGGCAAGCAGAAGAAGTTTCATACTGAAAAAATACTTTTAACTATTTTTCCGAGATGTTCAAACTTTAAAACGGGTTAATTTGACCCGTAACATAACAGGAGGATTAATAAAGTTTGGGAAACTGGGACGATTCTTATGGCATGAAAACAATCAGTTATAATTCCAGTGTTAAAGCCAGAGAAAGAGTCATCAGATCCCAATAATTATAGGCCAATAGATCTTACCTCACAGTTAGGGAAAACAGTGGAATGAATGGTGACTGAAAGGCTGAATTACAGTGGGGCAAAAAAGTATTTAGTCAGCCACCAATTGTGCAAGTTCTCCCACTTAAAAGATGAGAGAGGTCTCCAATTTTCATCATAGGTATACCTCAACTATGAGAGACAAAATGAGAAAAAAAAAATCCAGAAAATCACACTGAAGGATTTTTAATGAATTAATTGGTAAATTCCTCGGTAAAATAAGTATTTGGTCAATAACAAAAGTTCATCTCAATACTTTGTTATATACCCTTCGTTGGCAATAACAGAGGTCAAACGTTTTCTGTAAGTTTTCACAAGGTTTTCACACACTGTTGCTGGTATTTTGGCCCATTCCTCCAAGCAGATCTCCTCTAGAGCAGTGATGTTTTGGGGCTGTCGCTGGGCAACACAGACTTTCAACTCCCTCCAAAGATTTTCTATGGGGTTGAGATCTGGAGGCTGGCTAGGCCACTCCAGGACCTTGAAATGCTTCTTACGAACCCACTCCTTCGTTGCCCGGGCGGTGTGTTTGGGATCATTGTCATGCTGAAAGACCCAGCCACATTTCATCTTCAATGCCCTTGCTGATGGAAGGAGGTTTTCACTCAAAATCTCACAATACATGGCCCCATTCATTCTTTCCTTTACACGGATCAGTCGTCCTGGTCCCTTTGCAGAAAAACAGCCCCAAAGCATGATGTTTCCACCCCCATGCTTCACAGTAGGTATGGTGTTCTTTCTCATCCAAACACGACAAGTTGAGTTTTTACAATAAAGTTCTATTTTGGTTTCATCTGACCGTATGACATTCTCCCAATCCTCTTCTGAATCATCCAAATGCTCTCTAGCAAACTTCAGACGGGCCTGGACATGTACTGGCTTAAGCAGGGGGACACGTCTGGCACTGCAGGATTTGAGTCCCTGGCGGCGTAGTGTGTTACTGATGGTAGCCTTTGTTACTTTGGTCCCAGCTCTCTGCAGGTCATTCACTAGGTCCCCCCGTGTGGTTCTGGGATTTTTGCTCACCGTTCTCGTGATCATTTTGATCCCACGGGGTGAGATCTTGCGTGGAGCACCAGATCAAGGGAGATTATCAGTGGTCTTGTATGTCTTCCCTTTCCTAATAATTGCTCCCACAGTTGATTTCTTCACACCAAGCTGCTTACCTATTGCAGATTCAGTCTCCCCAGCCTGGTGCAGGTCTACAATTTTGTTTCTGGTGTCCTTTGACAGCTCTTTGGTCTTGGTCATAGTGGAGTTTGGAGTCTGACTGTTTGAGGTTGTGGTCAGGTGTCTTTTATACTGATAAAGAGTTCAAACAGGTGCCATTAATACAGGTAACGAGTGGAGGACAGAGAAGCCTCTTAAAGAAGAAGTTACAGGTCTGTGAGAGCCAGAAATCTTGCTTGTTTGTAGGTGACCAAATACTTATTTTACCGAGGAATTTACCAATTAATTCATTAAAAATCCTTCAATGTGATTTTCTGGATTTTTTTTTTCTCATTTTGTCTCTCATAGTTGAGGTATACCTATGATGAAAATTGGAGACCTCTCTCATCTTTTAAGTGGGAGAACTTGCACAATTGGTGGCTGACTAAATACTTTTTTTCCCCACTGTACATTTTGGAAGGGAGAGAATGTCTTTCTCCTTTTCAAAGTGGGTTCCGAAAAGGGAGAAGTGCTATGGATTCCATTTTACAACCAGAATCTGAAATTAGGAAGGCCCAGGTAAATAGGGAAAATGTGATTGCTGTCTTCTTTGATGAAGAAAAAGCGTATGACATGCTGTGGAAGGAAGGGTTGCTGATTAAATTAAATCAATTTGGTATTGAAGGTAATTTATATAATTGGGTGTTAGATTTCCTGTATCATAGAACAACTGAGGTTAGAGTTGGTACAGAGTACTCCAAAATATATCAAGTTTAAAACGGTACTCCCCAAGGCAGTGTGTGTATCCCTGTTCTTTTTAATATTATTATTAATGATATTTATAATGGAGTCAACAGGGGAATATGGAAGGCCTTGTATGCAGATGATGGGGCCTTATGGATAAGGGGACGTAATCTTTAGTACATTCAGAGGAAAATGCAGGCAGCAATAGACCAAGTTGAACAATGGGCAAACCGGTGGGCTTTTAAATTATTGGTCTCAAAGACACAAGTGATTTGCTTCTCTAACAGTCACAAAGAAATTTCTTTAAATCTTTACGGCAAAAGTTAGAGCAAGTAAAGGTAGTTCGGTATTTAGGTGTGTTATTCGATGAGAAACTAACCTGGAAGCAGCATATTGTTCATGAGTTCATGTCGGCTGCTGATTGTCACCTGAACCAACTGGACATAAAGCAGACAAAGGCTCTTGGGATATGTTGTGGTGCATTTTAAACTTCTCCAGTATCAGCAATCCAAGTAGCGATGGGTGAAATGCCCTTAAGATTAAGAAGAACCAAATTATTGCTGGCGTACTGGATCAACTTGAAGGGGCAAAAGAGGTCATATCCTGCAACAGCTATTTCTAATGATTGCTGGAAACACAATGACTCCAACATTAGTAGCTTTGGATGGATAAGTGATGCCATTTCTGAGCAGGCAGGATTAAAACACATAGATTTTAGCCCAACAGTTCTCCATCCATCCATCCATCCATCTTCTACCACTTTTCCGGAGGTTCGGGTCGCGGAGGCAGCAATTCAAACAGAGAAGCCCAGATTTCCTCCTCCCCAGCCACCTGCTCCAGCTCTTCAGAGAGGATACCAATGCGTTCCCAGACCAGCTGGGAGACATAGTCTCTCCACTGAGTCCTGGGTCTGCCCCGGGGTCTCCTCCCAGTGGGACGTGCCTAAAACACCTCAAGTGGGAGGCGTCCAGGAGGCATCCTAATCAGATGTCCATACCACCTAAACTGACTCCTTTAAATGTGGAGGAGCAGCGGTTCTACTCTGAGCCTCTCCCAGATGTCTGAGCTCCTCACCCTATGTCTGAGGGTGAGTCCAGCAATCCTATGGAGAAAGTTCATTTCAGCCGCTTGTATTCGTGATCTCGTTCTTTCGGTCATTACCCAAAGCTCGTGACCATAGGTGAGAGTAGGAACGTAGACTGACTGGTAAATTGACAGCTTCACCTTAGAACTAAGCTCCCTCTTCACCACAACAGACTGGTACAACGTCTGCATCACTGCAGATGCTGGTCCAATCCGTCTGTCAATCTCTTGCTCCATTTTCCCCTCACTCGTGAATAAGACCCCAAGATACTTAAACTCCTCCACTTGGGGTAGGAGCCTGTCCCCAACCCAGAGAGGACAATCCACCTTTTTCCGGCTGAGGACCATGGACTTGGACTTGGAGGTGCCGATTGTCATCCCAGCCGCTTCACACTCAGTGGCAAACCGTCCCAGCAAGAGCTGTAGGTCATTGCTGGATGAAGCCAACAGGACAACATCATCTGCAAACAACAGAGATTAGATCATGTGGTCACCAAGCATGACACCCTCCATTCCCTGGCTGCACCTAGAAATCCTGTCCATAAAAATTATGAACAGGATCGGTGACAAAGGGCAGCCCTGGCGGACTCCAACTGTCACTGGGAATGAGTCCGACCGAGTGTTGGCAATACGAACCAAACTCTCACAACGGTCGTACAGAGACTGAATAGCTCGTAACAACAAGCCCGATACCCCATACTCTCGAAGCACCCCCCACAAAAAACCACGAGGGACGCGGTCAAATGCCTTCTCCAAGTCCACAAAACACATGTAAACTGGTTGGGCAAACTCCCATGAACCCTCGAGAATTCTCGAGAGGGTAAAGAGCTGGTCCGATGTGCCACGGCCAGGACGAAAACCACATTGCTCCTCCTGAATCTGAGGTTCAACCAACGGCCGGACTCTCCTCTCCAGTACCTTGGCATAGACCTTCCCAACAGTTCTGTGGTCTGTTATTCCTCCATGGCTGTTTAAGATGCCACTAGTAGATTTTGAAATACAACAACTGAGGAGGCAACATAAGCAATCAGCAACAGATTATATAGTGCATAAATATATTGAACAGAACTTCAGAAACTTGCTGCTAGCATTTACCAATGGTTCCAAGGACCCTACAACTGGTCGTAGTGGAGCTGCGGTGTACATTCCTCAGTATAAAATATCTATCAATAAAAGAACCAGTAATCACTTATCAGTATACACAGTTGAGCTAGTTGCCATTATATTAGCTCTACAGTGGTTGGAGATAAATTATAGGAATAATGCAGCCATGCTTCAGATAGTTGGGCAGCTCTCAAGAGTGTTGAGTTACTGCAGTCGTGTAGGCAGGACCTAATTGTAGAAATCTACTCCTTAATTTACAACCTCTACAGTAAAGGCCAGTCAGTAAACTTTTTTTTTCCGTTCCAGCCCATGTTGGAATAGAGGGTACAGATGTGGACTTATTAGCAAATCAATCATTGAAATTTGAGGCAGTGGATCTGGAGATCTCACTCAGTAAGGCAGAAGGCAAATCAATAATTAAAAAGTATATAGTGGAAAAGTGGCAAGAATATTGGGACTCAATAGATACAAGAATATCTTTATGACATTCAAAAGCGGGTGGACTCTGAAATGGGAGTTGGCAGAAACAGGAAAGAGGAGATAATCATCACCCGATTAAGAATAGGACATACGGTACTACTTTGAACCAGACATTACATTGAATAGGTAAACACCCAACTGGCAGCTGTGCACATTGTGGTTCTCCGGAAACAGTTCAGTACGTTTTGTTGCAATGTCAGGGATACCAGGAACAAAGGAAACATCTGATTGCAGTACTGGAAAGGGCTAATTTAAGTTTTGGTTTGGAAAACATGTTGGGAACCTCAGTCAAAGAAAAATATGTAGCACTATTTAAATATTTAAGTGCAACTGGATTAATCAAAAGAATTTAGTTTTTGTTTTTTGTTGTTGTTTTTTTCCTTGTTATTCTCTTGTCCGGCAATGGTGCACCAGTGGGCTGGTTGCCGGCCGGCAATCAGATCTAGAAGAAGGTGATATAAACAGTGACGTGGGTGACGACAACAAAACCTGGATGAACCCCAAATCTTGGTCAAAATGTCACACAGCTATGAGGAAGACGTCACAAAGCTAAAGGAAAATGTCACAAAGCGATGAGTTTAACGTCACAAGTTATGAGGATTACATCATAAAGCTATGAGGAAGACATCACAAAGCTATGAGGAAGACATTGCAAAGCCATGAGGAAAACGTCACAAAGCTATGAGGAAAACATCACAAAGCTATGAGGAAAACATAATCAAGTCAGTGGTGGTAATGCTCCTTTGAGCTGGTTGCCAACTGCCAATCAAATCTAACAGAATTACCGCCTCTTCATGCCATCAGGGGTGGCCCATAGAAAACAGCCAGTCCTGAGAGAGTGAAGCCCATAATAATCGCTTCATTACAGTCCCTTGAGATTTCTTGAATTATATATAGAGTGATGATGCTGGATAGAGTGATGAGACAGACATACAGTATACAGTATAAAGTGTGTGGTGGTCTCCTGACCAGATAGAGTGATGATATAGAGTTAAGTACATGGATGGTAATGCACCTGTAAGATGGTTGCCAACCGCCAACCAAATCTAAAAGAAGAAGTGCGATATAGGATGGACAGCAGAGGTGCAGCATGAATCTAGCTTTAAAAGGCAGATGCGGTTATATTGAAGAGGGATGGAATATCATAGGATGACCTATGATGTGCCTATGATGTTCCTATGATTTCTGCATGATAGGCCAGCCTATGATGTTCCTATGATTTAGGCATAATAGGACAGCTTAGGATATGATGCCTGCCTTGATGTCTTTACGATGTCATATAGACTGATGCCTGCCTTGATGCCTGTATGAAGTCATGCAGACCATCCTATGGCGGTCCTACATAGGGACATCACGTGAATCAATAAATCTGGAATCCCGGAATGAACAGAAGGAGTGGAAAGTAATCATTAAACTTACTCAGGAAGGGGCATAAATTTCGTGAGTGGAACCCAACTAAGCTCACAAATGCAATTAATGGGTTACTTGGAGAAGTTTTAAATGCAAGGGTTCTTTGTAGTGGTTCGTTGTTGGTTGCATGTAAAGATAGTGTTCAACAAGGAAAAGCAATCAGAGTCACTCGGAGGGAAAAAATGTGCAGTGTTTAGTATTGGAAGGAAATAAGGCAATGAGAGGAGTGATATCGGGCATTTCAACGGCTGTCTCAACTGATGAAATAATGAGGAACTTAACTGGACCAAAAGTGATGGAGGTTGAAAGCTAATAGAAATGGTGAAAAATGTGATAGTCTGTCAGTTAGTGTTGTAGTACTCGAGATCGGTCTTGGTCTCGAGACCGGTCTTGAGACCACTTTTTAAGGGTCTCGGTCTCGTCTCGGAATCGAAGGCATTTTTACTCGGTCTTGTCTCGGTCTCGGACAGGGTGGACTCGGGATTTTTGATCAAGACTGGTCGAGACCAGGCCAGTGATAAGTGATCTGTGATAAGTGAGAAAAGTAGAATGCAGGCTGGTGCCTTCCCAGTCACGCAGTGTGACACGCGGAGTGACACGCCCCCTGTACACAGAGAGTGGATGAAGACGACTGGAGATGCTGCGCCTCCGGGGAAACTAGCCGTTAAAAATGTCGGCAAACTCATCAGTCATTAAGTTTGGTTTCCAAAACCATAAAGACTTTATCTGCAAAACGACATGCAAGCGAAAACACTCTGCAGTGTGTAAATTCTGCGGCGCTCAACTCACAGAAACCGCTGGGACAACGTCAAACTTTTATCGTCACATTGAGAGGAAGCATAAAGACAGGTAAATTAACCGTTAAATTAGCTACACTGGGAAAGTTAAAATCAAAAAATTTCAACACCCCATCTTAAAACATTGAGCGAAAATAAGCTCTTTTCTTCCCACGATCGTTTTTTGCTAACGTTCAGAGCACCGACTTTATATTATAGCCAAGTTAGCTTGCGTAGCATTGTCAAAAGCAAGATAACAGAATAACAAACAATGAATACGCCAGGTATTTGTCGAGGCCACTGGCGTTACTTGGGAGGTTCTTATGCAATGGAAACGTTGTTCACTGCACCAGTAAATGGGCTGAACTTTAGTTGGGACCAACAGGACATATTTCTGGTCAACAGTGTCTTCAGCTGCAGAAAGTTGATCGTTTGGCTCAGCCATGAGCTAGAAAGCTAATGCTGTGCTAGCTAGTTCAAAGTCAATAACATTGAATGAGTACGTTCATCAAATTTGTTTGAAAAAATATATTGTAAAAGAAAAAAAGTTATAAAGCATATTTTAAGACAATAAAGACTCCAAAAAAGGTAATGCTAAAAATTAAAGATTGTTTAAAAGCAGTAATTCAAAGTGAAATTTGACTTCATTCATTTTAAAAAAGTGAATATATATGAACTATGTAGTGATGCATGATGTGTTTCTCTGGCTTCTATAATTTGTTGCTTGTTTGCACTAAGCACATATTTGTTAGATGTAACGTTTGCATCTTCTGAGAATTCTCTCTTGGTATTGGTAAATTGTAAATCCTCCTCAATTTCAGGTTCCTGGAGTACAAGGCTGGACAACAGGTAGATGCTACACAGCCAACTATAGCATCCTTTGCCCAGAAAGTGCAGATCTACAGTCTCCATTCCCCAAGACAGCAAGCCATCAGCGATGCCATTGTCAAAGATTTGATAATTGGGTGTTGCCTGCCACTGTCCTTTGTGGAAAATGAACATTTTAAACACTTTCTTGAGATTGTAGATAACAAGTACACACCAATCTCTAGGAGAACAATTGGTGAGAAACACATTCCAGTTTTGGTAAAGAAAGTTAAGGAGACTGTTCTTGAGAAGTTGGAGAAAAGCTCAACAGTGTCCTTAACTACTGATATCTGGTCTGATCGTAGACTGTGTTCCTTCCTCGGAGTAACTGCTCATGTGTGCAACAAGTCAAAGGAATCCTATGCCCTTGAACCCTACTTGCTGGACTGTAGACGTTTCACAGGCAAACATAGTGGACAGCGAATTTCTTCTGCCTTTGAGGAGATCACCGACGAATATGGTGTCTGTCAGAAGATAAGTTATATTGTGACAGACAATGCTGCCAATATGAAGTGTGCTTTTAAAGTTCAGATGCCACAACAGCAGTCAGATGACAGTGAGAGTGAGGAGGAGAATCTAGATGATGAGAACCTGTGGGAGGACATGAATTCTGTGGAGGACACAGAGCCACTCTGGTCATCAGGTGAGCGTCTTTCTTGTTTTGCTCACTCCCTGCAGTTAGTTGTGAATGACGGCATGAAGGAAGTTAAAGCCATGTCTCGCAGTATTGCCAAAACATCACGCTTCTCAACTCTGTTACACAGCAGCTCACAGTTCAAAGACAAATTTGAGGCTGCATTTGACTCTACTAAGACTATTCCAGCTGCAAACAACACTCGCTGGAACAGCATTTTCAAACAAGTGAAGGCCCTCACAGCTCTGGACCATAAAGCTCTGACTGAAATGTGCAGCAAGGACTATGAAGAAGTGGTATTCAGCACTCGTGAGTGGAACCAGCTTAAAGAACTGACTTCAGTTCTCGCGCCATTCTCAGAGGCAACAGACCTGACAGAGGGAGAGAAATCAGTTACCATTAGCATGGTCGTTCCGACTGTTCTGGACCTGCATACACACCTTGTGAAGATGGAGACACGAATACAGCGTCGGCCATTAGTAAAGGCCCTCTGTCAGTCTCTGACTACAAGATTCGGTGGAATCTTTGGCAAAACAAATATGACTAAAGACAGTGGGAGACGGGAACCTTTTAGCCATAATGTGTATTTTTTAGCTACAATGCTTGATCCACAGTTTGGATTAAGCTGGGTAGATCTGGATGTTACTAATGGGCTAAATGCAATGCCACTCAAGAAGTTTAGAGATGAACTGAAGAAAACACTGACAGGTATACACACATACATTTTACATCAAGAGAAAAATATTGTGAGAGCAGTTTATTATTTGATACCTGCAGACACTGTATATCCTTTAATCTAATCTGGTCTTTTTTTCCATGTGCTTGTGTTTTTCAGACACTTTGATCTCTGAGGTTGAGAACTTGATGGACTGTGAAGGTACTGCAATGGACTACGGACCAAGAAATGGAGAGTCACCTGGGGATTCACCTCCAGTCAAATGCCCACGCCTTCTTTCTCACTACAAGGCTCACAAAAAGCGCAGCATAGGCCAGGATTCAAGTGTCAGGGCACAGATAAGCAAATACTTTGATGCCATACAGGACACTGACACTGACAATGCACTTGTCTTCTGGCACAAAAACCATCACAGATTCCCACAACTCCACAATTTGGCACTGAAGGTGTTGTCAGTCCCTGCATCCTCTGCACCAGTTGAGAGGGTATTTAGTAGAGGAGGCATCATCATGAGGCCCCACCGAGCCCGTTTAGGTCACAAAATGCTTCAGTCTCTAATTTTTCTGAAATGCAACCAAGCTTTTGTTTAACCTCCTCATCCCTAGAGCCAGGCAGGACCATCCATCTCACCCTAACCCTGGCCCAGAAATGGGACCTTTGAGGTTTTTTACAACCACCCTTTTGTGAGTGTATTCTTAGTGTTCCGCTCAGACTTTTGAGGGTGTTTTTTTAAAACACATTTTGTTTATGCTTGGCATGCCATGATTTTCAGTTAAATTACTCCTAGTTAATTTATGCTGTAATTTTATGAAGGAAACTTGTTGTGGCTGCCTAGGAGAATTAATACTTCTAAAAAGAACATTATCTGGCTTCCTTTGTTGTTGTGAAAGTTCTGTTACTGTGAATGTTCTTCATGGCTGTGCACCTAAGTTGGCTGGCAAAGCACCAAAATGCAAAATGTCAAAGGGACCCATGTTCAAGAAAATTATTTTAAAAAATACCTTGCTGAAAAGAAATGTCAGGGTTATTTTTTCACTCATTTAATTTAATTTAGGCGTTATTCCTTACTTTTTCTTAATTTTTCTTTCTGAAATGACATTTATCGTGGCTTGTCAGGACAATGCAGTTTTAATGAGTACAATTGCGTAATTTGTACAAGTGAAAAAACAAATTTGCTTAGATTTGAGATTTGTTTCATTTTGCTGGTTTGAAAACAACAGCAGAATTTTTTTTTTGTCGCTGTTGCATTTATGTAAAAGCAAACTTAAATTTAAAAAAAAAGATACTGGTCATTTTGTTCTGTTTTGTTATGATTTTTCTTTGATATATACAGTCTTGGTCTTGTTTCGGTGTCGACCTCCAAATGTCTTGGTCTTGTCTCGGTGTCGGCCTCCAAATGTCTTGGTCTTGTCTTGGTCTCGATACTCTCTAGTCTCGACAACGTCTTGGTCTCGGTTGGTGTGGTCTTGACTACAACACTACTGTCAGTATTGTTAAAATTTGATGAAACAAGACTGCCAAGTAAGGTGTATATTGGCTACATGAGCTATGAAGTCAGACTTTACGTTTCTCGTCCACTCAGATGTTTCGAATGTCAAAAGTTTGGTCATGTAGCAGCAATATGCAAAGGTAGACAACGATGTGCCAGATGCTCCGGTGAACATGAATATGCCAAGTGTGAAAGAGGAGCCAAATTAAAGTGCTGTAACTGCGGTGGTGAACATAGCTCTGCATATCAAGGTTGTGAAGCCAGCAAAAGAGCAGCAGAAATTCAGCAAATAAAAGGCTCCCAGGGACTAACATATGCAGAAGCTGCGAAAACAGTGCCAGTTAAAAAAGTGGGAGTGGACTCGAACAGGCAAAATGTGCAGACTTGCAGTGCGTGCAGTAGAACTAAGGAAGATACTCTGGTTTTGAAGGAAAATAATTTTGTCCTATTTGTGGTAGATGTGATAAACTGCACTGCGCAGACTTCCAAGAAAACAGAAAAAAAAAACAAAATCATCATCACTATCATCACTCTATAAAAGCAAGAGATCTCTGTGTGTCTGTCTGTGTGTGTGTCACGCTTCATAAGACATCATAGGATGGCCTATGATCTCAGGCATCATAGGACACAAATGTGTCTTTATGATGTCACATAGACCATATGTCTTTTGATGTCACATAGACCATGTGTCTGTGTCCTATGATCTCAGGCATCATAGGACATATAGACAAATGTGTCTTTATGATGTCACATAGACCATGTGTCTTTGAACTCAGACAAATGTATCTTTATGATGGCACATACACCATGTGTCTTTTGATGTCACAGACCATGTGTCCGTCTTCATGCATCATAGGACAGACAAATGTGTCTTTATGATGTCACAGGCCATGTCTTTGAACTCAGACAAATGTGTCTTTATGATGTCACATACACCATGTGTCTGTGTCTTCATGCATCATAGGACATATAGACAAATCTGTCTTTATGATGTCACATGGACCAAGTAGGTTCATTTTGTCTTTTAATTATTTATTTTTCGACTGAGTGCACAGTCGAAACATGTTAAGAGGGTAAAGACATCTCCTTTCTATTTTTGTCTTTAATAAGAACAAAAGGTAGTCACATAGACCATGTGTCTCTGAACTCAAGACAAATGTGTCTTTATGATGTCACATAGACCATGTGTCTGTCTTTGTGATGTCATATAGACCATGCGTCTTTGAACTCAGGCATCATAGGACACATAGCGGTGGTGTCTTCCTGAACAGGGTCGAAAGCCTCTTTTTGCTCAGATGTATTTTTCATGATCCTGTCAATGAAGAAGATCCTCCAGACGGAGAGCAATAGAATGAGGAGAACTGCTGCACGTCAGAAAAGATGCCATGAAGATGAAACACCTGAGGTTCCAGCGAAGAAGACCCACCAGATGGAGAGCAATAGAATGAGAACTGCTGCACGTCAGAAAAAATGCCATGAAGATGAAACACCTGAGGTTCCAGCAGTACATTGCACGTATGACTCTGAACACCACACCCATCTGAGACAGGAGGAGACCCTTCACCAGCATAGGGTATGACAGACAAGGGATGCACAAACAGACAGGAAACATGTGGCAGTGCGCCATGTACGTGCTGAGTCACTTGAAGCCCAAAATGCCCGCAAAGCGAGCAATGCTGTGCGCCAGGCAAGGCACAAACAAGCTGAGACCGAGGAGATGCAGACGAGTTGGCTGGCCGCCAACGCTGCACACCAGGCAACACACAGACAAGCTGAGACTGAAGAGATATGGAATAGTTAGCTGGCCAGGGACAGTGAATTCCACACAAAGCACAGAGAAGCTGAGACTGAGGAGATGTGGAATAGTCAGGCTGGCCGCCAACGCTGCACACAGGACGCCGCAGGCATGACTGTGAATAACACAGCCGTCTGAGACAGGAGGAGACCCTTCAGTGGTCTGAACGACGAAGAAGACCCACCAGATGATGTCTATATGATGGCATATAGACAGAGCACATGACTCCCTACAAGACATACTGTATATATAGACACAGGTAAGCAACATAACACAGAACAGCGACAGGCAGGAGAAGAAGTAACAAGCAGGAGCAAGCAGCCCCAGATGGCAAGGCATATTTTGTGTGATTTTTATGTTTTGCTGCATACAAAGGCCATCACATGTGATTGCCACTTAGTGCTGTGTTGCTATACCAACTGTCCTGTAACTGCCTCTATGGACATGCAGGGGTTTCTACAGGCATGCATGGGTATGCACTAGTTATTGTGAAAGCAGCAGAAAAATATCTTGGCATTAAGGGGCTACAGTAGGAAGCAGTTGAAGACTTGTTAAGTGGGGCATCTTTTAAGTTCAAAGACATCATGGGCTGGTGGATCAACCCCCAATAAAGTTGTAACAGAAGAAGAAAAATGAGATGAGACGCAGATACAGACTACAGCTAGAAGAAGAATAATGAGGTGAGACGCAGATACGAGATTAAAAGAAGAAGAATGTCACAAAGCTATGAGGAAAACGTCACAAAGCTATGAGGAAAATGTTACAAAGCTATGAGGAAAACATCACAAAGTTATGAGGAAAAACAGACACGCAGATAGACAGACATACATATATGGGGTGTGTGGCGGTGGTGCACCTGTGGGCTGGTTGCCAGCCACCAATCAGGTCTAGAAGAAGAAGTTGTTCAGAATTCCTTATACAGTGGGGCAAAAAAAGTATTTAGTCAGCCACCAATTGTGCAAGTTCTCCCACTTAAAAGATGAGAGAGGTCTCCAATTTTCATCATAGGTATACCTCAACTATGAGAGACAAAATGAGAAAAAAAAAAATCCAGAAAATCACATTGAAGGATTTTTAATGAATTAATTGGTAAATTCCTCGGTAAAATAAGTATTTGGTCACCTACAAACAAGCAAGATTTCTGGCTCTCACAGTCCTGTAACTTCTTCTTTAAGAGGCTCCTCTGTCCTCCACTTGTTACCTGTATTAATGGCACCTGTTTGAACTCGTTATCAGTATAAAAGACACCTGTCCACAACCTCAAACAGTCAGACTCCAAACTCCACTATGGCCAAGACCAAAGAGCTGTCAAAGGACACCAGAAACAAAATTGTAGACCTGCACCAGGCTGGGAAGACTGAATCTGCAATAGGTAAGCAGCTTGGTGTGAAGAAATCAACTGTGGGAGCAATTATTAGAAAATGGAAGAAAAGACCACTATAATCTCCCTCGATCTGGGGCTTCACGCAAGATCTCACCCTGTGGGGTCAAAATTATCATGAGAACGGTGAGCAAAAATCCCAGAACCACATGGGGGGACCTAGTGAATGACCTGCAGAGAGCTGGGACCAAAGTAACAAAGGCTACATCAGAAAGGCACTACGCCGCCAGGGACTCAAATCCTGCAGTGCCAGACGTGTCTCCCTGCTTAAGCCAGTAGATGTCCAGGCCCATCTGAAGTTTGCTAGAGAGCATTTGGATGATCCAGAAGAGGATTGGGAGAATGTCATATGGTCAGATGAAACCAAAATAGAACTTTTTGGTAAAAACTCAACTTGTCGTGTTTGGAGGAGAAAGAACACCATGCCTACTGTGAAGCATGGGGGTGGAAACATCATGCTTTGGGGCTGTTTTTCTGCAAAGGGACCAGGACGACTGATCCGTGTAAAGGAAATAATGAATGGGGCCATGTATCGGGAGATTTTGAGTGAAAACCTCCTTCCACCAGCAAGGGCATTGAAGATGAAACGTGGCTGGGTCTTTCAGCATGACAATGATCCCAAACACACCGCCCGGGCAACGAAGGAGTGGGTTCGTAAGAAGCATTTCAAGCTCCTGGAGTGGCCTAGCCAGCCTCCAGATCTCAACCCCATAGAAATCTTTGGAGGGAGTTGAAAGTCTGTGTTGCCCAGCGACAGCCCCAAAACATCACTGCTCTAGAGATCTGCATGGAGGAATGGGCCAAAATACCAGCAACAGTGTGTGAAAACCTTGTGAAAACTTACAGAAAACATTTGACCTCTGTCATTGCCAACAAAGGGTATATAACAAAGTATTGAATTGAACTTTTGTTATTGACTAAATACTTATTTTACCGAGGAATTTACCAATTAATTCATTAAAAATCCTTCAATGTGATTTTCTGGATTTTTTTTTTCTTATTTTTTCTCTCATAGTTGAGATATACCTATGATGAAAATTGGAGACCTCTCTCATCTTTTAAGTGGGAGAACTTGCACAATTGGTGGCTGACTAAATACTTTTTTACCCCACTGTACAAAGATATAGAGTGATAATTATCAAGTCAGTGGTGGTGGTGCACCTGTGGGCTGGTTGCCAACCGCCAATCAGGTCTAAAAGAAGAAGAAGCTCCTGGACACAGTCCAAGGACGGATGATTTTTTTTCACACGTAGGGAGTTGTTCAGAACTCCTTGTAAGAACTTGTACAGGGATGTAGAGTGATGGTGGTCAGGTCAGTGGCAGTAATGCACCTGTAAACTGGTTGCCAACCACCAATAAAATCTAAAAGAAGAAGAAGAAGGAGAAATCTCTGGGGATGGCTGACATCTTGGCCGTAGAGTAAAGTATGAGGAGACGAAGAAGAGTGATTGATGTCTGAAGACAGAGTTGAGGTTTGACTGGACACAGCAATGATGATAGAAGGACTGCAGCTCCTGACCAGATAGAGTGATCATATAGAGTGAAGTATGAGGAGACGAAGAAGAGTGATATCTGAAGATAGAGTTGAGGTTTGATTGGACACAACAATGATGATAGAAGAACTACAGCTTCTGACCAGATAGAGTGATGCTATGGAGTGAAGTACGTGGTGGTAATGCACCTGTAAACTGGTTGCCAATCACCAATCAAATCTAAAAGAAGATGTCACTCAACATCCTGTGAAGCAGTAAATCTGGAAATCTCAGTAAGTCAGAAGTCAAATCAATAATTAAAAATTAATATAGTGGAAAAGTGGCAAGAATATTGGCACTCAATACATACAGGAAGACATCTTTATGACATTCAAAACCAGGTAAACTCAGGAATGGGAGTTGGCAGAAACAGGAACGCAGAGATACACATCATCCGATTAAAAAGAGGACTCACTAATTTAAACCAGACGCTATATAAATGGACAGAAATAGAGTGAGGACAACTGCTGCATGTCAGGAAAGATCCCATGAAGATGAAACAGCTGAGGTTCCAGCAGTACCTCCCAGGCATGACTGTGTTGCACGTCAGAAAAGATGCTGTGAAGATGAAACACCTCAGGTTCCAGCAGTACGTCGCAGGCATGCCTTGCTTACACCTGCTTTCTACGGACCTGCAGAAATACATGCTTATACTTGGTTTCTACGGGCATGCACAGGCATGCACAGGTATCTGTCAGTTTGTCTGTGTGTCTGTGTACGTCACGATCATATGATGCCTACATGACATCACATAGACACCATAGTATAGAGTCGCCGATGATGTTCCACGACATGGAGAGCAATGCATTGAGGAAGATGCTGTGAAGATAAAACATCTGAGGTTCCAGCAGTACGTCGCAGCCATGACTGTGAACAACACAGCCATCTGAGACAGGAGAAGAATGCAGAAATACTTGCTTATACTTGCTTTCATTGGGCATGGACGGGTCACGATCATAGGACCACCTATGATGTGCCTATGATGTCTGCATGATGTCCGGTGTGACAACGATGGCCCTCACGAGCCATCAATGAGACACTATAGGTGACCAGTGAGTTGCGTATTTATTAAATAATGACAAAAATGTACAAAATAATGAGCCACGAGGGGCAAAACACAAATAAGGATAAGGCAAGAATACACTGACAATAAACACTGTTACAGGAATAAACTTACAGAAAGCAGCGAGGAAAAGAGGATGACTGGAGCCGGAGCGTAGGGACTCCAGTCTAACGTTGGGGAGACCAGCGTTATCCAAGCGAGGTTGCAGCCCCGAGCAAACAGAGCTGCTCTCTTAAATAGGGCTTTGACAGATTAATCAGCTATGGAAAGGTAATCAGCTGATTGGGATCTCGCCGTTAGGTGAAGCTCCGCTCTGACAGCCAGAAGCCCCACCGAGACGCTGTCAGAATAAAAGCCCGGAGGCTTAGTGGTGCGTCTGTGAAGAGAACGGAGAACAACCAGACAGTCCGATGCCGACAAAGTCAGCACACGGACCATGACAGTTGCCCCCGTTCACGACGTGGATTCTAGACGTGGTGGAACATCGAGCCCCCCCTCCCCCAACTGGGAGGTCAGCATGACCGCCCCAGGGAGGGAGGAGGGGGAAAAAGGTCGGGGAGGGTCAGAACCAGGGGACAACGGCAAACAGAAAATAAACCATGGAGCAATTACAGAGCATAGAAAAAAAAAAAAACCACTCCATAATGCACAGATGACTGCCAGTCAGGACAATGAATACGAATAACAGAATATAAGCCTACAGGTCACAAACAGAAATACCAGGTAAAAAACCCAAAATATACAGGCGCAGAAGAAACAAACAGCAATCATTCTTCGAACAGGGGGAGGAAGAGGAGAAAAAAACCACGCTAAATAGCGGCGAATAAATACAGCACAATGAGAAACAAAAACTGGCAGAGACAACACCAGAGCACTTCTCAGACAATCGAGGAAGGAAAAAAAAGGGGGACACGCAAAAGAGTGGCGATAAACAGTTCAAGATAGTCCAAGATTTCAAACAAAAACATCCCTACTCACTCGGGGGGGGGGGGGGGCAGGAATGACGACAGGCAGATCACAATGGAGGAAAAAAAAAAACAGTTCAGGTGGCCTGCCTGCGTCCAGCGTCCAGATGACAAATGAGGGAAAAGGAAGAGTTCGGGCAGCCTACCCCAGTCCCAGGCCCAGAGAGACGGAACCTCCGGCGGCCGAACCAGGTCGCCCAGTAGAAAGTACAATTCATCGGGTGGCCGACCCAGAACGCCAAACCGGCGTAAAAGTCTCCCAGGCGGCCGACCCGCATCATCAGGCCAACAGGGCCACAGGGGGAGATTCAGAGATGGCCTCCTTATGGCGAGGAGCGGCAAGGGAGAGCCAAGCTGATCACAGGAAATCCTTGCGGCACCCGATGGAGGGAAAGAGGAAACGGGAAAAGGACACGGGACCAGTCCGGCGTCGCTCAGTGGAGAATCTGCAGCTCCACCTCCGAACGTCACCAGAACAGGGGCTGTCCTCCTGTTGGACCCCAGGTGAGCCCGCGCTGCACCCATGATGGACCTCGATCGGATCACAGCTGCACCCACGCTGGACCCCGACTGGGTCACGGCTGCACCCACGATGGACCCCGATTGGATCGCAGCTGCACCTACGATGGACTCCGACTGGGTCACGGCTGCACCCATGACAGACCCCGACTGGGTCAGAACAGCACCATGGACGACCTCCAACCCCGAACCCGGAACCTTCAGAGCTGAGACCAGGGCCGACTCATCACCGGCGACCCTGGGAGAAGGCTCAGGAGAGGGAACAGAACCGGAATCAGGATCACCGGTAGCGACAGAACCTGGCGAGACAAGTTCGGATGCAGTGGACGGCTACACCCGGCTCGTCTCCCCGAGAGACAGGCAAAAATCCTCCAGAGAAGAAAGAAGGAAGACAAAGTAGAGCACTTGCCTGATCTCGAGTTCCGTCACCATCCAGAACTTCGGCGATCCGGGCTCAGGATGCAGAAGGACGTCCTCTGGCTCCCACTCAGCTACGGCGGGCTCTGCAGCTGGCATGATGTTCTCCACAGTCTGAGGACCCTCCAACGCTGACGTCCATGCCGACGACCCGCACGGTGTGGTGGCAGGGGATCCTCGACCTGCTGGATCGAACCACTCATCCATGGAGACCCGGGGACGTTTCGTCGTCGGCGCAGGCTCCAAACTGCAGTCCGCTCTCCTCCTCTGCCCGTGACATGGCTGTGGGGCTGGAACCAGGCTCTCCAGGACCAGAGGCCCCCTCCCCGTCCAGCAGCGTAGGCCTGGCGCCGCGAAACACTCAACGGAAGGAGACACAGAGGCAGCAGGTTCAATGTTAGAGGCTACAGCAGGCGGAGGGGGCTCAGGGGACTGCGAACCCCGAACTCCACCCCCAGGAGTCAGACAAGGCAAATCACAAGAACAAGGGGAAGAATGAAATTGCACTTGCCTTTCCTCCGGAGGGCCGATTGTGCCTGCTGTAGCGGGCTGAGCTCTTCCCTTTCCCCTCCAGATGATGATGGAAGGCCCCCCGGGAAGACGAGGAGGAGCCGCTCGCAATGGATCGATGACGGGCCTCGCCGAAGCAGGACTCGCGGCACTCACAGCAGCCGGGGAAGATGTCAAGGAGGAGGGGGTGACAGCCGAGGCGATCCGGGCATGAAGAGCTGACGGGACAGCAGGGACAGATGACCCGGAGGGAGAGGCTGCGGGAATTCCCTCCTGACGTGAAGCAGAAGAAGCAGCTGACTGGGAGGCAGAGTTCCTCCGACAACCCGGAAATGGATCCAGACGGAATTCTCGCTGAGGCTTATTTGGAGCATGGCAACAACGTTTACTGGCTGATGGTGAGATGAAGATGGGACCAGGAAAACATGGCACCTGGGCTGGACGGGTGACAGGAGCTGAATCCCGAGGTGAGGAGCAGGGATGCCTCTCCATCGGCCTCCTGCCGGGGTTACCTTCCAGTCCACGGATCTCCACCCTTGTCGGGGATGCCGTACTCGGGGGAGAAGGTGGGGGTTCCTTGGCCGCCTTCTCGATCAACTCTCGTTGCGCCACAATCCACGTCACCCTCTCCTTTCCTTCCGGAAAAGAGGTGAGGTGATACTTTAATAAAGCCCTCTGGGCGATAAACAGGTAGTCGTGTGCCGCATGGGTGGGCATGAGGAGACGGGCCTTGGCCAGGTAGCCATCTATCTCTTGCAACCATTCAGGGCAAAACCCACACTCGAGAGAGGACATACTAATACCATACAAGCCCCAGCGAAGGGAAAAAAAAACTCAAGCCCACGGCAAACTCACGGTGACCGGCGTCTCGTTCGGGCTGCAACCTACTGTCAATGATGACCCTCACAAGCCATCAGTGAGACGCTATAGGCGACCAGTGAGTTGCGTATTTATTAAATAATGACAAAAAGGTACAAAATAATGAGCCACGAGGGGCAAAACACAAATAAGGACAAGGCAAGGATACACTGACAATAAACACTGTTACAGGAATAAACTTACAGAAAGCGGAGAGGAAAAGAGGATGACTGGAGCTGGAGCGTAGGGACTCCAGTCTAACGTTGGGGAGACCAGCGTTATCCAAGCGAGGTCGCAGCCCCGAGCAAACAGAGCTGCTCCCTTAAATAGGGCTTTGACAGATTAATCAGCTGTGGAAATGTAAACAGCTGATTAACGGCGAGATCCCAATCCGGAAGCCGGAAGCCCCGCCGAGACGCTGTCAGAATAAAAGCCCAGAGGCTTAGTGCTGCGTCTGCGAAGAGAACGGAGAACAACTGGACAATCCGAGTGCCGACAAAGTCAGCACACGGACCATGACACGGTGATGCTCCTATGATGTTGTCCATCATAGGACTCTCTACATGATGTCTATCTGTGTGCAGAAATACATGCTTATACTTGGTTTCTACGGGTATGCACGGGCATGCACTAGTTAGTGTGATATAGAGTGATATATAGACATCATGTAGACATGGAAATCTCACTGTTTGAAGAAGAAGAAGATGTTCATAACTCCTTATAAGAACTCCTTATAGAGTGATGACCAGATAGAGTGTTATAGACATCATGTAGAGATGTAAATCTCACTGTTTGAAGAAGAAGATTGTTCAGATCTCTTTAGAGGAACTCCTTATACAAAGAGATAGAGTGAAGAAGATGAAGAAGAGGTTGCCAACCAAAAAGAATTCTGACGTTTGATACATAGAACAATGTTTACTGAATGAAGTACGTGGCGGTAAGGACTACAGCTCTTGACCAGATAGAGTGATGATATAGAGTGAAGTACGTGGCAGTAATGCACCTGTAAGCTGGTTGCCAACCACCAAGCAAATCTTGAAGTAGTGCATACCTGTGCATGCCCGTAGAAACCAAGTATAAGCAAGTATTTCTGCATGCCCGTAGAAAACAGGTGTAAGCACGGGTGTAAGCAAGCATGTCAGCACTTGTTCAATGATGCCTGCCTTTGATCTTTGATGTCTTATGATCGTGAGTGATGCCTGCCTTTGATTACACACAGACATGCACACAGATTTTCTTCATATCTATATAACGGCATCGCGAGTCATATGATGTCTGAGATCATAGTATCATTGTGAGTGATGCCTGCCATTGATCACATAGTCAAAGACACCTGTCTATATGTCTATATGACGTCATATAGACATAATATCTTGAATGAATGAATGAATAAATCTTTATTTCGGATAGATTAAAAGTAAAGATTAAAAGAAAGGAATAGAATAATATTACAAAGGGGAAAAACAAACAAACAAAAAAACGTCTTACAAGGTCAAATAAAACAATAACTCCTCTGATTATACAGTTCAACATAAGTTATCTGAAATGGGTGATGGCTGAAGCCACAGCTTACATTGCCCACCCATGTTCCATCCAAGAATTCAAAAGAAAAACAAAACAAGAGCGATTACAATTCAGAACAAAGCTAAGACAAAACGTGACAAAAAACTAAGCAACAACACAACACAGACTGGATATGACAGTCCTTATGTGATTTTACATCTCATCTTGTATATATGTTTGGAGTATTTTTTCCTTTAGTTTTTGTTTAAATTGTCTAAGCATTGTGCATGATTTTAATTCAGGTCCTAAAGCATTCCACAATCTGACTCCTTGCACTGAGACACAGTGTTGCTTGGTGGTAGTTCTCACTGAAGGTTTTTGAAATATACATGTTCCTCTGAAATGATAGTTTCTCCCTTATTTGGAACAACTTTTGGATATTTGTGGGCAGTGATACATTTTTCACTTTAAACATTATTACTGCAGTTTTAAAGTCAACCAGATCTTTCAACTTGAGAGCTTTTAATTTAAGAAAAAGTGGGTTTGTTGGTTCCCTGTAAGCAGCTTTGTTTATTATTCTAATAGCTCTCTTCTGAAGCATAAAGATTGGATATATGTTTGTTTTATATGTATTTCCCCAGACTTCAGTACAATATGTCATGTATGGGAGTATTAATGAATGACACAAAGTATACAATGTGGGTTGATTCAGCAAATATTTCACTCTGTGTAGTATTGCAATTGATTTAGATATTTTACCTTTTATGTAATTAATATGTGACTTCCAACACAGTTTATTATCAATTATTACTCCAAGAAATTTAGTTTCGGATACTATTTCAATCTCTGCACCATTTACACTGAGTTTAGATACTAAGTTGTTTTGATGGTTGTTAAAAACTATAAATTTTGTCTTACTTAAATTGAACGTTAATTTGTTTGAATCAAACCACAGTTTAAGCTTTCCTAATTCCTTTCCGAGTGTATCCAAAAGTTGTTCCAAATTGCTTCCATTGCATAATAAATTAGTGTCATCGGCAAACAATATTAAATCCATTTTTTTCCAAAACTTTACATATATCATTTATATACATATTGAATAATAGTGGCCCCAAAACTGAACCCTGTTGGACTCCACAAGTAACCTTCAGTAACTGAGTCTTTGTTACCAACACATACATACTGATATCTATTCTTTAAGTAACTACATAACCAGGACAGTGCTACCCACCTAATACCACAATTTTGTAGTTTCTTTAATAATAAATTATGATCCACTGTATCAAATGCTTTTTTAAGATCCAGGAATACCCCAACTGAATACTCTTTATTTTCAACGGCAGTTGATATTTTTTCTATAAATTTCATAGAACAAATGCAGTTGTCCTCTTGTGTCTGAACCCATATTGCTGCTCACACAATAAATTATTCTTCATTATGAAGTTGTCAATTCTCTCACAGAAATTTTTTCAAGTATCTTGGAAAATTGCGGCAATAGTGAAATTGGTCTATAGTTTGAGAATTCACCTCTGTCACCCATCTTGTATATCGGAATTACTTTAGCTATTTTCATTGCATTGGGAAATATACCTGTTTGGAGAAACAGGTTACAAATATATGTCAGTGGCTTCACTAAGCATTCAATAATAGTTTTGACTAAGAGCATGTCAATACCATCACAATCCGTAGATGTTTTACTTTTAAACGATTTAACAATTTCAATGACCTCTCTCTCGTCTGTGTTCTTTATGAAAATGGAGTCTTTTATAGCAATGTTTTTGCTTATTGTATCACCTGTAGGTGCTGTAATGGGTATTTCTCAAGCCAAATTAGGACCAATGTTAACAAAAAAGTTATTAAATTCATCTGCAGGTGAGACTAAGAATATTGTTAAGTATTGTCCATGTATTTTTAATATTGTCTCTGTTTTTCTCCAGTTATTTACTGTAATAGTCTCTTTTACTACATCTCATTATATATGTTAACTTATTTTTGTATGTTTTATACTGTTGCTCTGCTTCTTTTGTCCTTTTCTTTAGAAAAGCTTTATATAATGAATTTTTCTTTTCACACGCTTTTTTTGTAATCCTTTGGTTAACCATGGCTTGTCGACAAATTTCTGTTTAAACTTTTTCTTTACTAATGGACAATTTTTTCATAAAGAATGGTTACAATATTCATAAATGTGTCATAGGCTTCATTTACATCTGATACATAGACTTTTGTCCAGTCTTGCTTCAGCAAGTCTTCTTTAAAAGAGCTGATTGCATTTTGTGATTTGTATCTGAAAGATTTTAAAGTTTTTTCTGTATTGGCCCCCGTGTGGCCATGGATAAGGAAGAGGAAGATGCTTTCTCAGGCACTGCAGATTAGGGGTGAGGATGTGGGAGTGGTTGAGGACTACAAATATCTGGGTGTCAGGATCAGCAGCGGGTTAGACTGGAGATCCAACACCGATGCTGCGCACAAGAAGGGGATGAGCAGACTCTACTTCCTGAGAAAGCTGAGATTCTTCAACGTGTGCAGCAGGATGCTGGAGCTTTTCTACCAGATTGTTGTCGCCAGCGCCATCTTCTTTGCTGCTGTCTGTTGGGGTAGCAGTATTAGGGCCAGAGATACCAACAGACTTGACAAGATTATCAAGAGGGCTGGCTCTGTAAATGGTCTCAGACTGGAGACCTTTGAGACAGTGGTGGAGAGGAGAACACTAAATAAACTGCGATCCATCATGGACAATCCTGATCACCCCCTCCACCACACACTAGATAGACAGCGAAGCACTTTCTCCAGTAGACTACTACAGCTTCGTTGTCAAACGGACAGGTACAGGAAATCTTTCCTGCCACATGCAATTTCACTGTACAATAACTCACTATGATGTTGTATTCTGGTCATAGCTATGCTGCCACACTGCACCTTACAGACTAACTGGTACCTCACATTTTCACTCTGCTACTGATAGTCCTTCTTTGTGCAATGGGATGATTCATGTGTTTAAACGGGTCATCATATATTAAGCTATGATGTATATAGGTTTTTTATAGTCGTGTTAGTTTTACTTTTCATGGGTAATCCGTTTGTCTGTCATGTGTGTTTCTGTTGTTTGGTTGTCTACTGTCATGCTGCTGTTACACTGTAGTTTTCCAGTTTGGGATCAATAAAGTACATCTATCCATCTAGAAGTGCAAAGACTGGCAAATGGTCACTTATATCATTTATCAATAATCCACTTTCTATTTTCTTATCAATAATATTAACAAACAGGTTATCAATAAGTGTAGCAGTGTGAACTGTGATTCTACTGGGATGTGTTATTGTAGGATATAGACTCATACTGTATATAGAATTCATGAACTCTGTAATTACATTTTGTTGAAATGGATTTAGTAAATCAATATTGAAATCTCCACAAATTACAACCATTTTCTTACTAGTAATATCATTGTACAGCTCGACTAATTTATCTCTGAATGTCTCAATACAAGTTCCCAGCATTCTATATATACAACTTATAATTAGATTTTTTTGTTTTATCTTGGTCAATCTCAAAAGTAACACATTCCAGAATCCCTGGTAGTGCAAAGGACATTTCATTTACAAGTTTACACCTATACAGGTCATCAATATACAGTGCAACACCACCATCCTTTTTTTGAGATCTGTTAATATGAAACATCTGATATCCCTCTATTGCCACCAGAAGAGCTTGCTCTTCATTAAGCCAAGTTTCAGAGACTGTGATAGCTGTAAATTTTCTGTCTAGCTGTTTTAAATAGTCCTGAATCTGTGGAAAGTTTTTTTTTAAGACTTCTGCTGTTGAAGTGTATTATTGATAGTTTACCATCTAATTGCACTTGACTTTTGAATTGCTTTTCAGTGTAATATTCACAATGATTATGAATATTATTGAAAAAGTGGTTACCAGGATCAATATCATTCTCCATCTCTTGTAGTTTATGTTCAGCATAATGGCATATTTTCAGAGTTTGAATTTCCTCACTCTGTGTCAAATGACTTCCTCCAACTGGGGATAATTGATGTCTACTCAAGTCAGTCATAAGTTTTTTTGTTTTGTTTAGTTTTTTTTTAAGTACATTGACATGGCATGTCACAAAAGAGCTATTCTTGCCGTGTGTGTGGATATCTCCATCTCTTGTAGTTGCTATGTTCAGCATAATGGCATATTTTCAGAGTTTGAATTTCCTCACTCTGTGTCAAATGACTTCCTCCAACTGGGGATAATTGATGTCTACTCAAGTCAGTCATAAGCAATATAAGCTGCAGCTTCAGCCATCACCCATTTCGGATAACTCACGTGGAATTGTTTAGTAGAAGGAGTCTTTGTCTAATTTGACCTTGTTGTTATATTATACAGTTTCTTCAACCTGTACTGTATTATCCGAAATAAATTCATTCATTCATTCATTCATTCATTCATTCATTCATATGGATTATCATAGTCTCTTAATTTTCTTAATCAGTGTTCATCTACAGTATATTTATTTAAGTCAGTGAGATCTCTGATTATTATGGCCTTTGCTTCCTCAGGTGTTCCATTTAGTTTGATCCAAACTCTACAGTTTCTTGTCCCGGTTGCCTGTATCTTATTTTGCCTGTTCAGCATCCGTGCTTGCCATGCTATTTCATTATTAGTCTTTGTTAAATGTTCATTTAGGTAAACTTCTGTTCCCCGCAGCTTTCTGGCCTGCCTCAGTATGTCATTTTTTACCCTTCTGTTCACAAAGCGCATCACAATTGATTTCTTTGTTTTATTATTTTTCTGGGTAAAGTATGACAGGCTGAAATTGCATTTACTTAAACCTTTATATTTCTGCTTTCAAGGAACTGAAGCACTTGGTTTTCCAGGGAGACTGATTCACTTAGGGGAGCCTTGTCACCTCTCATTCCTGCTGTAACATTGGCATATGATTGGTACTTAATGTCTAGTCCACCTATAATTAGATCATCCATACGGGAATATTGTTCAAGATCCTCGATGCATCGCTCCAAATCTGCAATTTTTTTTGTCTTTTTCCTTAATTGTTAATTTCAATTCTCGGACTTCTTCCATTAGCCCTAATAGTTTAAGCTGTTGGTTGGCCACTTTGGTCAGTTCTTCTGACAAGAAGTTCAGAGATTTTTTGATCTCTTCCATTTCCGCCTTCTTTGGTGGCATTTTTACTGACCTGTTGATAATAAAACAATCTCTGCTGGTGTCACCGGTATCCGATCCGACCGACCTCGAATCCAGCTGGGGCCTCAACTAGCCCCCTCCGCCGCTAGTCCCGCTGCTTACCACCGCTGCAATTGAGCTCCTGTCCAGCTGGGGTGCCGGCAGCTCCTCCACCGAGCCCCGCCGCCCACTGCCGCTGTAGTTGAGCTCCGATCCTGCTCCTGTCCAGCTGGGGTCCCAGTAGTTCCTCTGCTGAGCCCCACCACCTACTGCCGTCTTCCTCAGTAGTTCCTCCGCCGAGCCCCGCCACTGTAACTGAGCTCCGATCTGGCTCTTATCCAGCTGGGGCCCCAGCTGCTTCTCCACTGGTCTTTATGATGGCATCGCAAGTCCTATGATGCCTAAGATCATAGGATCACATAGGACATCAGGCAGACATCATAGGCCGTCCTATGATGTCCTGTGATTGTGACAGACACACACAGATTTCTTAATATAGAGTGACTAATGCATACCTGTGCATGCCCGTTCCTACCCGTGCATGCCTGTAGAAACCAATTATAAGCAAGTATTTCTGCATGCCCGTACACTCGTTCGTTGATGCCTGCCTTGAGTCCTATGATCATGACATGATGACATCGTGACAGAGATTTCTTGAATTACATACGGTACGTATAGAGTGATATTCCTTGTCTCCAGGGCATGGGTCCACATCATAGGATGGCCTATGATGTGTGCCTGATGTCCTATGATGTCATGTGCTCTACTTTTTCTCCTACCTGTCACTGTTCTGTGTTATGTTGCTTACCTGTGTCTATATATATATATATATATACTGTATATATATATACATATACATATACAGTATATATGTCACGTGATGGCCTATGATGTCTGTCTGATGTCCTATGATGCCATGTGCTCTATTTCTTCTCCTGCCTGTCATTGTTCTGTTATGTTGCTTACCTGTGTCTATATATATGTCCCCGTGCATACCTGTCCATGCCCGTAGAAACCAAGTAAAAGCAAGTATTTCTGCATGTCCGTTGCTGAAGGGTCTCCTCCTGTCTCAGACGGCTGTGTTGTTCACAGTCATGCCTGCGACGTACTGCTGGAACCTGAGGGGTTTCATGTTCACGTCATCTTTTCTGACGTGCAGCAGTTCTCCTCATTCTATTGCTCTCCATCTGGTGGGTCGTCTTCTTCGTTCAGACCACTGGTTGACGGATAGGTGTGTTGTAATTTCAGTTCATGGACAGGATCATGAAAATAGATCTGAGCAAAAAGTGGCTTTCGACCCTGTTCAGGAAGGCCCATGCATGCCCGTAGAAACCAAGAAACTGGAGCACCCAGAGAAAATCAGCACTTCGCTTTGCATTTTACACATTTGTAGTGTAGACTGGCATTTTCCAAGGTTACACATTTTTACTGTGTCAGCTCCTCTTTAAAAACGACATTGCTGAGAAAGTGACTCTTTTGCTTAGTTTCTTCATCTTGAGCAAGAATACGAAGACTGCTTGATCTGGCAACTCTGCTCGCAGCAACGTAGAAAAATTGGCCATGGCTGCAGAAATCTGTTGTGCAGAAAACACGAACACGCTGTAAAGACTGGCCCCGTGACTTTTTCACCTTGCCAATTTTGAGCCATATGACATCATAAAGACACATTAGTACAGGCATCGTGAGTGATGGTCTATATGATATCATAAATACACATTTGTTTATATGCCGTCATATAGTCATCATATCTTTATGATGGCATCGTGAGTCCTATGATGCCTGAGTTCATAGGCTGCCCTATGATGTCCAGGCAGAGATCATAGGACGTCCTATGATGTCCTATAAATGTGACAGACACACACACAGATACACAGAGATTTCTTGCTTATGTCACGTGATGGCCTATGACAGGGGTCCCCAAACTTTTTCCTGTGAGGGCCACAAAACTTTTGCCTTCTCTGATGGGGGCCGGGGTCAGTTTGTAACAGAAAAAGTGTGACGATCGCAGGGGTGCCTAAATGTAAACATTTATTGTTTTCCAGAAAGCCACACATAACCAAATGTCAATAACCCTTTCCGGGATCTTCACAGGAAAAAAGTCAGAAAATAAATAATAACACTATTAATGAAATAAATAATTCAATTCAATTCAATTCAATTCAATTTTATTTATATAGCGCCATTTCACAACAACAGTCATCTCATAGCACTAGCAACTGTAGGGGGAACCCCCACAGTTGCAGAAAGACCCCAGCAATCAGGCGATCCCCTGTGAGCAAGCACTTGGCCACGGTGGAGAGGAAAGACTCCCTTTTAACAGGAAGAAACCTCCAGCAGAACCAGGCTCAGGGAGGGGCAGTCATCTGCTGCGACTGGCTGGGGGGTGAGGGGATAGAGAAGAAGAAAAGAACAGACATGTAGAGAGCAAACAGCACGATGGGGACTCAATCTATGGGAGAGAACAAACAAATGTTAATGACCAGCAAAAAAAAAAAAAATATTTCATTGAGAGTGAGGAAAGGAGTGAGGCCCAGTGCATTACTGGAGGTCCCCCGGCTGACTAAACCTATTAGCAGCATAACTAAGGGAGGGTTCAGAAACACATGATCCCTCCCTAATTGTAGGCTATATCAAAAAGGTAGGTTTTAGCCCTATTCTTAAAAACAGAGATCGAGTCTGACTCCCGAATCCAGATTGGCAGCTGGTTCCACAGGAGAGGAGCTTGATAACTGAAGGCTCTGCCTCCCATTGTACTTTTGGAGATTCTAGGTATTACAAGTAATCCTGCATTTTGGGAGTGTAGTGCTCTGTTAGGATAATATGGTAGTATCAGATCTTTTAAATAAAAAGGAGCCTGATTGTTTAGAACTTTGTAAGTAAGAAGAAGGATTTTAAACTTAATTCTAAACTCTATGGGAAGCCAATGAAGGGAGGCCAGAACCGGAGAGATATGATCTCTCTTTCTAGTACCTGTTAAAACTCTTGCTGCAGCATTTTGGATCAGCTGAAGACTTTTTAAAGATGTTTTAGGACAGCCTGATAATAAAGAATTACAATAATCTAATCTTGAGCTAACAAAAGCGTGGATCAGTTTCTCAGCATCACTCTGAGACAAGATGCTCCTAATCTTGGCAATATTACGCAAATGATAGAAGGCAGTCTTAGAAACAAATTTAATATGTGAATTGAAGGACAGATCCTGATCAAAAATAATTCCAAGGTTCCTCACAGAGCTATAAAGAGAAAGAGTAACCGCATCCAAACTGAAAGTTTGATTTGGAAAGGAATTTCTAAGGTTTTTTGGACCAACAAGAATGACTTCAGTCTTATCTGAATTTAATAGCAGGAATTTACAAGTCATCCAAGCTTTGATTTACTTAAGATAGGCTTCTAACTTGGCTAATTGATTAGTATCATCTGGCTTCATTGACAGGTATAATTGTGTGTCATCTGCATAACAATGAAAATGTATACAGTGCTTTCTAATAATGTTGCCTAACGGAAGCATATATATATATATATTTTTTTTTTTTTTTTTTTTTTTTTTTGTTACTTATTTGTACCCGTAGGTAGACTTGGTTTGCAGTCTGGTGACAAGCCACCGGCTGCTGGTCGCTGCGTGCGCGAGCGCCCTAAACCTACATGTTTTTGGTGTGCGGGAGGAAACCGGAGAAATCCCGGAGTAAACCCACGCAACACGGGGAGAACATGCAAACTCCACACAGCTCACTGTTGGTCGGGGGCTGGGATCGAACCCACGATCTCAAGATCCCGGCGGTCCCCCGGCCGAGGGTAAAACTGTGCTGCCACAGTGCTAAACCACTGCACCACCGTGCAGCCCATATATAAACTAAAAAGAGTAGGGCCTAGCACAGATCCTTGTGGAACTCCATGACTAAGCTTTGAGTTGAAAGAAAACTCATTACTGACATGAACAAACTGGAACCTATCAGATAAATAAGATCTAAACCACTGCAACGAAGTTCCATTAAGTCCAACATAGTGTTCTAATCTATCAAGTAGAATATTATGATCGATAGTATCAAAAGCTGCACTAAGGTCTAAAAGGACAAGTACAGAAACCAGTCCATAATCAGATGCGATGAGGAGGTCATTAGTGACCTTCGCTAAGGCTGTTTCAGTACTATGATGGATTCAAAACCCAGATTGAAATTCTTCAAGTAAACCATTTCCCTGCAGGTGGTCAAATAATTGTATAGCAACAACTCTTTCTAAGATTTTTGAAATGAAAGGGAGATTAGAGATTGGTCTATAGTTAGCTAAAGCTCCTGGATCTAGCGTTGGCTTTTTGAGTAAGGGTTTAATTACAGCCGTTTTAAAAGCCTGCGGTACATGGCCTAAAGTTAATGAAGAATTGATTATATGAAGAATAAAGCTACCAATAAGTGGGAAGACTTCTTTAAATAACCTGGTAGGAATAGGATCTAAAAGACAAGTTGAAGGTTTGGATGAGGAAACTATTTTGTCTAACTCACAAAGGTCAATTGGAGTAAACTCATCAAGACAGACATCAATAGAAGGAGTTGTAGTAGTTACAGTATTTAAGTTAACTGTGGGAAGAATCTGATTGATTTTATCTCTGATGGATGAAATTTTATTATTGAAAAAGTTCATAAAGTCCTGACTAGTAAGCTCTAAGGGAATGCTAGGATTGACAGAGTCCTGACTCTTTGTCAACCTGGCTACAGTACTGAAAAGAAACCTGGGATTATTCTTGTTCTCTTCTATTAATGCAGAGTAATAACTCGTTCTAGCTTTTCTAAGAGATTTTTTATAAATTAAAAGATGATTTCTCCAAGCTAAATAGATTTCATCTAAGTTAGTGGAGCGCCATTTTCTTTCTAATTGACGAGTCTTCTGTTTTAAAGTAGAACTGAACTGAACGGCATTGAACGGCACTGGGTGATAGTACATACAATTATAAAGATAATTTATCCTTGGCACCCCCTCCACAAATCCCGGAATCTTGGAGAAAATCGCGATTTTGAGTTTCCCGCCCTGAAAAATCAGACAAATCCGCCGATTAACTGGAAGTGCAGCCGGAGTTCCGCGTGACGTCACGAGTGTGACACAGTCCTCCATGTTTACCATTGCGAGCACGTCGACACTGGTTGTTTTTAGTGCATTTTGTCGTGATAGTTGACTACAAAACACTTCCAACACCTGGGAAGATCTGTTCAGTGGCCAAGGAAAGCTGTCATGGCGACGAAAGAAAAGAAAGGGGGAGGAAAAGCGACCGGGAAGCGATGCGTTTCTAGATATAGATATTACAGTGATCCCTCACTTATCGCATTTAATGGGGACCAGAACTGACCACGAAAAGTGAAAAACCGCGAAGTAGCGTCACCCCCCCCCCCAAGGGCGTCACAAGCACTATTTTGCACAAAAAGGCACAAGAGAACAGCGAAAAGTGCCACTAAGCAACACGAGCGATAAAGAACAAAGAATGCGGTCTTCCTTCGCTGTGTATGGGCGCTCTGCAGGGACAGAAGCTGGGTAAAACGTCTCGGCCAATCAGCTTGCGAGGTAAAACGTCTCGGCCAATCAGCTTGCGAGATTCCCGAGCGGTGAAGAGGTGGGCGGACAGGAGTGGAGCGGTGGTCAGAGAGGTGGATTTTGAGTTGTGCGGGCTCTCTGTGTTGATACCTGATGTTCTAATGTACTCTCCCTGCCTTCTGCTAACGCCCGGGCAACTTTCGTGCCATTTTTTCTCAATTTTGAATTTTTGATGAATATTTTTGAAAAATCCGCGATGCACTGAGGGCGCGAAAGGTGAAACGCGAAGTAGCGAGGGATCACTGTATTTATAAATAACACAGTCAAATGCAGAGGCCAGTTCTGTTCATGTGTATTGCCACTATAGTCTGTAGAAGTATTGTAATACATAGCCCAATTTTTTGAATGAATGAATGAATTTATTTATTTCGGATAGTACAGTACAGGTTGAAAGAAACTGAATGATATAACAACAAGGTCAAATTGAACAATGACTCATCTGATTATACAATTCAACGTAAGTTATCCGAAATGGGTGATGGCTGAAGCCGCAGCTTAAAATTGCCCACCCATATTCCATCCAAGAATTCAAAAGAGAAAACAGGCAAGAGCGATTACAATTCAAAACAAAACTAAGACAAAATATAAAAGAGAAAAAAGAAAACTAAGCTACAACACAACACAGGCTGGATATGTTACAACTCGCCGCTCATTAGCGGTGCCAGCTGCGCGCACACTTGCGCCTCGTCATCAGCGTGGGATATAAGCCACTCTGCCCTGGGCTTCGGCATGAAGCCGTCTGATTCCTTCAGCCCTCTTGCTGCAGAGGAACCCCCTCATCTCCCAGCAAGATCTACAGCGTAAGCATACCTACCTTTGCCTTTCCAGTCTCTCCCCTGTGCACAGGTGTATTCCCCGGCGGTGGACCTCGCCTCTGCATCGCCGTCTGCCAGCTGCTGTCACAGGTGCATCAGGTCGCTGTCTCCCGGGCTCGCGTGCACGCCTGCCACCTGCCACACTCCTGCATCCTCCTCTGTCTCGTCACCGATCCTGAATGCCTCTTCACTCTGAAAACTCTGGTGTTCTTGACTGCTGGAACTGCTATCATCTGCCATTGTTGTTTTGTTTAGGGATCACACTCGTGACGTCACGCAGCGTCGTCTGCACTACTTCCGGTTTGTTTGGCACTGCCAGCCAGAGGCAAAAGTTTATCGGCTTATAGCTTGGCCATCGCACGGCCTAAAAATTTCTTTTATGTGTTGAAAAATACAATAGGTAATAAGGAATTAATCTGCTTTTCTACTTTTTGCGCCAAAAGGTGGGTTCAGTTCTACTTTAAGCTACGAGTTTCTGTGTTGAACCAAGGAGTTAGGAATCTCTGATTAGACTTTTTCTTTTTTAAGGGGGGCACCAAGTCTAGAGTCTGATGCAGAGAAGCTGTAACACTATCCACCATGTTATCAATTACAGAAGGAGCAAGCTGTCTATAGCTTATTTCCGTTGTGTTGACACATGGCATAGAGGAAACAATCTGCATAAATTTAGTAGCAGCATCATCTGAGAGGCATCTACTGTAATAATATTTTTCTTTAGGAGCCAAATAGTCAGAAATAGTAAAATCAAAGGTTAACAGACAATGGTCTGACAGTACAGGGTTATGAGGAGACACTACAAGATTTTCTATTTCTATGCCATATGTCAGAACAAGGTCCAATGTATGGTGGAGGTAATGAGTAGAATTCCCTACTTTCTGAGAAAACCCAATCGAGTCTAATATTGAATTAAATGCCACATTAAGGCAGTCACTATCTACATCCACATTTATATTAAAGTCCCCTACTATAATTATTCTATCAGATTTCAGTGCTAAATCAGCTAAGAAATCAGCAAATTCGGATAAAAATTCTGAGTAGGTTGATGGGGGACGATAAACTATGGCAAATAAAATTGGGTTTAACCTAAAATTGCTAAAGTGCCCAATACTGAGGACCAGGCCCTCAAAGGAATTATAACATGCTTTTTGCTTTACATTAACTAGTAATTTGGAATGGTAAATTGTTGCTACTCCTCCTCCACGACCAGAACTTCTGGGATTATGACAGTTTAAATAACCAGAGGGAGTTGATTCATTTAAACCAACATAATCCTCTTGCCCTAACCAAGTCTCTGTAAGGGAAATTAAATCAATCTGATGATCAATTAACAGATCATGGACTAACAGTGACTTGGGAGTTAGAGACCTAATATTTAATAAACCACATTTAATTTTTTAAATTATGAGGAGGAACAGAGGCCAAATCATTCAATTTAGAGGCTTTATGTTTAATTTGAGTTTTACCAATATTTTGTTTAATCACTTTGGGATGCTTATACATTATATTTTTATTTACTTTGGAGGGAGCAGACAACGATTCTCTGATGGGGAAGACAGGGGCTAAGCTGAGGGGTGGCGGATGAAGAGGAGCTGCAGAGAGGCGTGTAAGACTGTGACTCTGCTTCCTGGTCCCAACTCTGAGTAGTCAAGGTTTTGGAAATTTGGATAAAAAAGATGCCAGATTGTTAGATAAATGAGAAGCACCATCCAAAGTGGGATGAATGCTGTCTCGTCTCATAAGACCAGGTTTTCCCCAAAATGAGCTCCAATTGTCAATGTAGCCCACGTTATTTGCAGGACACCACACAGACAGCCAGCGGTTCAAGGATGACGAGCGGCTAAACATGTCATCACTGGTCAGATTGAGGAGGGGCCCAGAGAATACTACAGAGGCAGACATCGTTTTTGCAAAGTTACACACCAATTCTACATTAAGTTTCGTGACTTCCGACTGCCGGAGACGGATGTCATTACTGCCGGAGTGAATAACAATTGTGGAGTATTTACAGTTAATTTAAATAACACTATTTATGAAATAAATAATAACCAAATAACCCTCTCTGGTATCTTCACAGAAAAAAAGTCCATGGAACATTAACTTTCTGTTGTGCCGTGCACAATCTTAACAGGTAAAAGTTCAGCTTAGTTGTCAGAGCAGAATCTCTTACTTAAATGACTCATATGAGCAGTCTCTCAAAGTTCTTGTGTTTCTTCCTTATAATCCTTTTGTCCTCTCCTGGGACAGTCAGAGCACTTAGCTTGAGCAGGAAACAGAACAATCATGGGATTGATATGTATGGACTGAGATCAATATGTAAATGTGCCTTACATTCTCTTTTGTCCTATTGTCATACAGCCCCGGAGCAAAGAGAGGAATTCCGGCACCAGTAATCAAGCTATTGATATGTGTGACTGTTATGTAAATGTGCCACGCATTCTCTCTTGACTGTGATGTAAAGGTGCCATGCATGCTCTCTTGTCGGTATAAATGTGCTCACTCAAAGCTCACTGTATCACTCTTAGAGATCGCACTCAGAGCTCACTCACAGTGCACAGAGCACTGAGTGAGTCTCCTGATGGAGGAATAAAACACCTTTAACCTTCAGCTTGTTGTGTCCGCCGGCCCTTATTCCGTTCCTCCACACTTGGGGGGGGGGGGGTTCAGATAGGGGCACAGACTGCAGAAGGGTGGGATAGAATGTCACGTTCTATGCGTGTATTAGTCTCGATCGCGTGGCCAGACTGAAAAAAAAAAATCATAATGTGTCTCTGGTATTTCAGGGGGCCGGGCTAAATGTGGAGGCAGGCCGTAGTTTGGGGACCACTGGCCTATGATGTCTGCCTGATGTCCTATGATGTCATGTGCTCTACTTCTCCTGCCTTTCACTGTGTCATAGGCCGTCCTATGATGCCCTGTGAGGGCACACATCAGGCAGACATCACAGGCCATCCTATGATGTCCTGTGCCGTCATATAGACATCATATCTTTATGACGGCATTGTGAGTCATCATAGGCCATCCTATGATGTCCTGTGCCATCATATAGACATAGGACGTCAGGCAGACATCATAGGCCATCCTATGATGTCCTATAAACGTGACACACAGACACCCAGAGATTTCTTAAATTTATAGAGTGAGAGTGATATATAGAGTGATGGACTTTTCAGTAGAAAACAAGCGATAGATGATATCTTCTTCTTCTTCTTTTAGATTTGATCGGTGGCTGGCAACCAGCTTACAGGTGCATTACCGCCACATACTTCACTCTGAGGTCATCAAAGATCATAGGGCTCGCTATGACATCATCAAAGATCATAGGATCTGCAATGACATCATCAAAGATGGAACTAGTGGTGACGTCAAAGATCAAAGGCAGGCATCACCATGGTTGCTGTTGCCATGGTAACCATGTCAAAGATCAAATGCAGGAATGCAGAAATGCTTGCTTACACATGCTTTCTACAGACATGCAGAAATAATTGCTTATGTTTGGTTTCTATGGGCATTCAGGTATGCACTAGTAATTCAAATTTATACAGTAGGTAGCACACATATCTCTCTCACACACACGTTTTTAGGTCTGAAAGTTTATGGAACTAACTTTTAGTTTCAGCAGTGGTTGCTGTATGATTACACATTTCTATTTGTTTCATATGTAGCATGATTCCATACAAATAGCATTGAATTTCCACAGTTACGTGTAGAATAAATTAGTTTGAAAATGAGACTTACCGTAGGCTGATAGCCAGATGGGCCAGCTGAGGTCCATGACTCTCACTTGGTCTTGCCACACTCATGGTACATGTAGATTGAATCTGTCATTTTACTGCTTCCCATTCATTGTGTACTGGAGATGCAATGGAAAGAATTTGGCTCTGGTGAGGTGAAATTTGGGTTGCGTTGTGTCGAGCAGCCCAAAAGACTGCCCACGACCAGATCCGGTAACCAGTCAGGAGCAGCCTGTGTGTTCTCAGCAGCAGGAGAGATGAGTCTTTTCCCTGGGACAGAGCGCTTTGACTATTGGTTTTTCATAATATCACATACTTTCTGTAACTCCACCTGGTTACGCCTATCCCTGCACTGCAACCCAATCCCTATGCGATGCCTTACAACAAAAATGGACCAGTTGACACGTACCATCACGTTTCCAATGGATCTCTAATGCAGAGGTGGCACGGGAACTTTCCATTAACAGACACCTAGGCAGCATGACCATCTCCGGCAGCTGTGCAGTGACATCAGCCTGTCTGGGCTCAGATCTCCCTTCAACTCTGCTCTGTGCTCGTTTATGAATTGTGGCCCTGCATTAACTTTGTGATGCTTTGTTCCTCTTTTTTCTTTTTCTTTTAGATTTGCTTGGTGGTTGGCAACCAGCTTACAGGTGCATTACTGACACTGACTTGATTACACTGGCCAACACCAAATTTATTGTCTTAAATTTATTGTTTAAGTTTTTTTTATCTGATTTAGGACAATTTTGATGTGCTGAATCCAAAAATCACATTGGTTTTGCTCAATCAGGTCAGCTTTTTGAATTATGGCCACATGATGTTTTATACGTTTTTGTTTACATGTATGGGTATTTTCGCTATATACACACATGGACAAAATTGTTGGTACTCCTCTGTTAATGAAAGAAAAACCCACAATGGTCACAGAAATAACTTGAATCTGACAAAAGTGGTAAGAAATAAAAATTCTATGAAAATTAACCAATGAAAATCAGACAATGCTTTTGAATTGTGGTTCACCAGAATTACTTTAAAAAACAAACTCATGAAACAGGCCTGGACAAAAATGATGGTACCCCTAGAAAAGATTGAAAATAATGTGACCATAGGGACATGTTCAACCAAGATGTGTCCTCTAATTAACATCACAGGTGTCTACAAACTTGTCATCAGTCAGTCGGCCTATTTAAAGAGTGACAAGTAGTCACTGTGCTGTTTGGTGACATGGTGTGTACCACACTAAACATGGACCAGAGGAAGCAAAGGAGAGAGTTGTCTCAGGAGATTAGAAAGAAAATTATATACAAGCATGTTAAAGGTAAAGGCTATAAGACCATCTCCAAGCAGCTTGATGTTCCTGTGACTACAGTTGCACATATTATTCAGAAATTTAAGATCCACGGGACTGTAGCCAACCTCCCTGGACATGGCCGCAGGAGGAAACTTGATGAAAAATGGAAGAGACGGATAATACGAATGGTAACAAAAGAGCCCAGAACAACCTCTAAACACATTCAAGGTGAACTCCAAGGTCAAGGTACATCAGTGTCAGATGGCACCATCCGTCGTTGTTTGAGCCAAAGTGGACTTCATGGGAGATGACCAAGGAGGACACCACTGTTGAAAACAAATCATAAAAAAGCCAGACTGGAATTTGCCAAACTGCATGTTGACAAGCCACAAAGCTTCTGGGAGACTGTCCTATGGACAGACGAGACAAAACTGGAACTTTTTGGCAAGGCACATCAGCTCTATGTTCACAGACGCAAAAATGAAGCATACCAAGAAAAGAACACTGTCCCTACTGTGAAACATGGAGGAGGTTCTGTTATGTTGTGGGGCTGCTTTGCTGCATCTGGCACAGGGTGTCTTGAATCTGTGCAGGATACAATGAAATCTCAAGACTATCAAGGTATTCTAGAGAGAAATGTGCTGCCCAGTGTCAGACAGCTTGGTCTCAGTCACAGGTCATGGGTCTTGCAACAGGATGACCCCAAAGCACACAGCTAAAAACACCCAAGAATGACTAAGAGCCAAACATTGGACTATTCTAAAGTGGCCTTCTATGGGCCCTGATCTAAATCCTATTGAACATCTGTGGATGGAGCTGAAACATGCCGTCTGGAGAAAGCACCCTTCAAACCTGAGACAACTGGAGCAGTTTGCTCATGAGGACTGGGCCAAAATACCGTACCTGCTGAGAGGTGCAGAAGTCTCATTGACAGTTACAGAAATCATTTGATTGCAGTGATTGCCTCAGAAGGTTGTGCAGCAAAATATTAAGGGTATTGCCTCAGGGAACAAAAGGTCTGAGTCTCCAAGAGACAACGAGGGAGTGTGAGATTTGGCCTTTGTTTCAGGGAGATGACCTGGGGAGATGTCCAGACCACCAGAGACTAAAGGCACTTTTCCACTTGGAGCCCAAAGGCCTCGTTTGGCCTTGGACCGAACAGTCCTGTTCCGGCACTGGTGGTTTTCCACAGCACAAGGCTCACTGTAGTATGGGTGGGAGAAGGAGGGAGTTGGAGGCGGGGTTTTGAGGGAGTTGGAGGCGGTGCTACACTCCCCTTGAGGCTGCGCCATTTTCCCTGGACCAATTAGTAGTCCAAGAGCTATTTAATATCATTTTGGTGGTGAGGCTGCTGTGTATTATTATGCATTACTCATCTCATGTAACCTTGTGCCATTGCAATGACGCAATTTTTTCGTATATTTAATGTGGATGTGTGGATCTTTAATATCACAGTTACAAGTACTGGGACAGCCATCTAATAAAAAATATCTTACAAAATTACAAGTCCACATTTTCTTTAAAGTGTACTTGTTAATGCTGAGTACAGAATTGGGTGAGGCGCACCAAAACAGTTGTTGCTGTACACCCCACACTCACCCGTCCTTACAATGGCTAAGTTGAATATTTTGTGCAGATAAAACCATTACCTGGGTTGGCAATATGAACATTTCCAAATACAGAACTTAAAATATTAGGTGTCCCTGTTGTTGCACATGGATATAAAGCTTGGTCAGTAGTGGCTGGCTTTTAATGTATGTGTCGGCAGTTATTAGACTCCATAACACACTGCAATGACAAATTTTTCCCAACCTTTTTAAGGATTTTAAGACAGTGTAAAACTTAGTAGTAACAGACAACACATGATGTCAACAGTCATGGGTTTATTCAACGTTATTAACACTGGTCATTGATTAATGTACAGTATATACATAATAATGGTTGGGAAAACGGGTCACACACGCCGTGCGAGGGTTTCAAAGACTGCCATGAGAGTGTTATTGAGGGCAGCATTCTGCGCAATTTCCTCCCTTCGTACAGCAACTTCGGCTTCCCTGGACTGACGGACCTCATCCACAAGCAGTGAATTGAGTTTCAACTGTTAGCGCTGGAGCTCCCTCTGCTCACGGTGCTGTTCCCGCTGAAGCTCCATCTGTTCACAGTGCTGTTCCCTTTCTGCTTCTTGCATCGATGCAAAAATAGTTGAAAGGTCTTGTTTTGTGTTGCTCCGCTTCCTCTTACCTACAAGACAGAAATGTGAGCTGGTGTCAGTAAAATCAACCTCAAAACATGTAGCAGTACATCCCCAAAAATTAATACAAAAGTTAAATATTTTTGGACACATGTCAGAAAGTGAGACCCATATATTATACAGAATCATTAATCAGACAGTGAAGTATTGTTACATTTTAATCATTTATTGGCTCACAGCGCATGAATATCCAAAATTACTTTTCTCGAAAAATCGATGGTTATGTTAAAAATAGATATAAAAAAAAGAGGAGTGTTCTCAAAAGTATGAGGATTTATGGAGAAACGGATTTCATTTTCCAGCTGGAGTGACCATCGCCCCACAGTGCCTAAACAATCAAAACCTGGTGTAATGGACAAGGCATCACTGTGTTTGATTTGGCCAGGAAACTCTCCTGACATAAAACCCATATGGATTGTCAAGATTATGACAGATACCATCTTATATGACTTTCACTGTCTTTTGTGAGTCACAAAAAACACACTGTACCATGACATTGCAGTTATTTTGAGATGTATCTGTACAAGGGACACACACTGGTGAAAGTCAAGTGCTGGGTTTGAAAAAATTACTTTTTTTTATGAGTATCACAACTGTGTATTTGTACAATACATTTAGTAAAAGCTGGGTTTATGTTTCAAATGCCTAGCTTTTTATGGTGGTCAAAAAATTCTAGAGGTGACCCAAATTCTATGGTGGAGAGAACCAGCTGGTCTATCATCTCTGAAGAGCTAGAGCAGGTGGCTGGGGAGAGGGAAGTCTGGGCTTCTCTGCTTGAACTGCTGCCTCCGTGACGCGGAAAAGCGGTAGAAGATGGATGGATGGAAACAATTCTGAATGCATTTATACAGTAGGCTCAACTGAATCATGAAAATGAAGCACGCTGACTTTCAAATAATGAGTTTTGTGCTACAACAGCTCATTAGCTTTTCCATGCCTGTGATTAAATATGCAATTGCCTTTTTTTTTTTTTTTTTTAAAAACCGTGATGGCGAGCTATCTAGGGCAGCGACAGCTACGATCCACTCGTGAGCCACGATAAAGGCGTGGGACTTGTTATTTATTTATTGTTATACATAATTATAGTTAGCATGAAACAGGCTGGATAAGGTAAAAACATTAATGTCAAGAAAAAAAACACTCACCGTCTGTGGTTAACTTCCAATGCTGCGGTTCGCCCCGCTGCTACTGTTATGATCCTTTATGGATCGGTACGAAAGTGCAACATGTAAAAAAAAAAAAAAAAAAAAAAACTTTTAACCAGGATTACAACTAACTATTTCATCAGATATTGTCAACACAAAAAACAACATACAAGGACGGACATAGCATTAAGCTAGGTCATCGTTTAAACACGATTAAGTTTTCGTCTGTCCTAAGTGAACTTTCCACTGTTGGAAAAAATAACATAAAGCATGAATATCAGATCACTTACCGTCCTGTATATCACAATGTCACGGCTTCAACTGCTGAAGTTGGGTGCGTCGCGGCTGCACATTCAATTCAATTCGGGTGGCTGGGTCTAATTCCCGGTGCGTCTCCGTGTAATTTCTGGTGCGTCGTGCGCCCCACTGCAGGTTCAGTCTGCTTCCCTCTGCATTCTCTCATCAGCCGAAACGCACAGGAAACTCTGCTGGACTGCGGTGTTGGATTTCTGCTGATTTCTGTTAAGCCATTCTCTCGTTGTGGTTTATAATATCACTTGTTCGCGGGCTCACTGACGAAAAATTGCAGATGGCGACCAGCAAGCGATTCTGGAAAGTCAGTGTAACGCCCACGTAACGCCCACTGTCATGACGCTACGCACAGACCAATGAATGGCCAGCAGTGGCGTGACGAAACGGGGCCGGGAGCCTTCGGACCTGCTTTTTACGGTGCCGAAAAAAGTGTCAGTTAAACTGGAACTGTTGCGAAAAAGGGAACTGTGAGGCCTTTGGGTTCCGAGTGGGAAACCGGACAATGGAGGCCGATCGGGGCCAAACGGGGCCTTTGGGTTCCAAGTGGAAAAGCGCCTTAAAGGACAATGGTGTGGAAGATCAAAGGGGTTACAATATGACTGTATGTTTGCTTAACCCCTTGCACTCCGGTCAATTTTCCTAAAAACGCCAAAAAATAATGTGCCCAAAGTAAATCGAAAGCTGTTCTTCAACCCTTTGCAGCATCTTCATGGGGTTGGTCTCATTTAAAAGAAAACACTTTGAATTTTTTGGCAAAAAAAATGATCTCTCTAAGTGCTCCAGCCACTGAGTTACAGTCATCTAAACATAAGTGAACTTGAAGAAAATAAATTTGGCCTGGGTGTTTTTTTGGATACAAATGCTTGCAAATAACACACAGCTTCAGATCCGGGCTGGAAAATGCAACAGAAATGTAGAACCAAGTGTTATCCAGCTGAGGTCCAAATTTTGTAACAATACCACAAAAAATGAATATATTACACAGCTTTGCTCTCAGGTAGTTCCCAGGCATTTTGGAACTGTGCCAAATTGTGCCAAATGGCACAGTTTGGAAAAACGTCTGTAACTTTTGAATGATTCAACATAGAAGCTTCATCTTGGGCTCAAATGAAAGGTCACATTCAGGGCTGTGTCTCTGTGTGTGTGCGTGGGGGGGTTGTCCCCCCCCGCTACAGAGGACGGAGATCCGCCCTCACTACATGACGGATTACACTCGGATAAGGCATGTTTCCACAGCAGCGCTGTCACCGCGGCTCCCCCCCCGCCGCTACAGAATCGTAGAGGCGGGGGGGGGGGGGTGTTCACGGTCCGGAGGCGGCGAAGAACCGTGTAACGCGGAGCACGCACTTCGGACATCGTGCGCCACACAGTTGTAATTTACCAATCGGTCAAAAGTCATTTTTGATTACAATTTTCAGGGATAAAAAATAATTTGGCATATAACACCTTACCTCTTCACAGCCACATTGTCCTGGCCAACTTCTCTTCCTCATTGTCAGATGAACGCGACGCTGGTTCTGGTCTTGTGAACCGGTCAAAACATAATTCCATGATTGTGGTTTTGGCAAATGATTTACGACCTTCGTCGTCGGCCTCCGTCGGTCGATGATGACCATATAAGAGAATCCTAAACACTCTGCTGGAATTAAAAAAAAAAAGCACTGCCTGTGGCTGCTGAAGCAGTCTCTCTTCACCCAGTTTTAGACAAAACAGCTCAGCGAACTTCTGTGCTTCAATTGGCTCGCAGCCGTTGGGAGGCGGGTCCTTCTGGCTAGGTTTTCATTCATTGGTTCTTCAAGGTTTCAGAAACCCAATTCAAAGCTCTTATTAGTCGAATGAGAGGTCAATCAGATGAACTAATCTGTTCGCGGCTGTGTCTGCAGCACTACACCACCTACATCACCACCATCAGGATCATGCATCCGAGTCATGCGTCCGGCATCGTGCGCTCTCATGCGCCCTCGTGCGCCCTAGGATGCAGAGACTTGCCCGTCCGCGGTACAACGGACCGCAAGAGGTTAAACACCATGTGACTTGAGTTTCGTTGTCCGGGGTATAAAAAAGGAGTTGTGAGATTATTCTCCCTATTTTCCTGCTTTGAGATTGTTGGAGTATGTGATCTGTGAATAAAGCTGAACCTGAGGAATAACTCAGTCTCATCCTTGTGCACATTCTCCACACTGGTGACCTTACGACGAAGAATGAGCAGAAATAATTCTCCCGAGCGGGGCAGAAGCCAGCCTGATGGCTGCCACCACACTCCAGCTGCCCGACTTCTGGCAGCATAGTCCGCGCTCCTGGTTTAGCGCGGTCGAGGCGCAGTTCAACCTCCGGAGAATCTCGAAAGACAACACGAAATTCTACCATGTGGTGGCGAAGCTGGACAGCCACACAGTCCAGAGGGTGGAAGATCTGGTCAATCACCCACTGGACAGCGACAAATACAGCGCATTGAAGGCTGCGCTTATAAGCCACTTCACCCCCTTGGTGCAACAGCGAGCAGAAGGGCTCCTAACGTTGATGGAGTCGGAGAACGACAGACCCGTAGACCTGATGGTGAAAATGCTGAGGCTGAAAGACTCCGAGGATTGCGAATTTATCTTCGCCCACCTTTTCCTCCGAACCCTGCCACCAGCGGTGAGAGTTACTCTGGCAGACTCACCTCGGTTGGCCCGGCGAGACTACCATGGGCTGAGCAAGGAGGCGCAGCGACTCGTCGATGCCCACAAACAGAGCGCGGTTTTGGCCGCAGCAGCAGAGCTAGGAGCAACGTCCGGAGACGGCATGGGGCCAGTGGTTGCAGCACAACTCACCGGCGACGGCAGCAGTCAGCACCAAGCGACACGGAGCAGATGACGTCCTTTGCTTCTATCATCGCCACTTTGCAGAGAGGGCACACAAGTGCCTCCCACCGTGCCACTTCAAGTGTTCGGAAAACGCCAAGACCGGGGGTCGGTAGCGGCTGCGGCCCTCGGGGAAGAGAACAAGCTACTCTACCTGACGGATGCACGCTCGAGGACGCAATTCTTCGTGGACACAGGCTCCCAGCCGAGCTTCATCAGTCTTGCTACGCGGACCGGCTGACACGTCTATCAAGGGCCCCCTGGTGTCAGCAGCGAACGGCTCAGCAATTAAGACCTTTGGTGAGAGGGCTCTGCTTCTGTCTTTGCAGGGAGTGCATTTGAGTGGACTTTTGTTGTAGCTGCAGTTAATTTCAACATGTTAGGGGCTGATTTTTTGTGCGCACATGGTTTATTGGTTGATCTTGCTAACAGATGTCTGGTTAATGCCTTTATTATCCCTAATATCTTTTCACTCTATTCCCTGCACAGCTCGAGTGGTGCCGCCAACTGCACAAGCCAACGTCACAGCTGCGGGTGGTAAGTTCCACGCACTCCTCACTCAGTTCCCAGCACTCACAGTCTCAACGTTTTCGGCGACAGTGGCTAAACATGGGGTGGAACACTATATCACTACCACCGGCCCACCCGTTTTTGCAAAAGCTCGGCGCCTGGACTCAGCTAAACTAACCATAGCGCGCGAGGAGTTTGCCAACCTGGAAAAACTGGGCATCATCCGGCGTTCGAAAAGCCCCTGGGCTTCACCATTGCACATGGTCCCAAAGGCTGATGGCTCGTGGTGACCTTGCGGTGATTTCCGCAGGTTGAATAACGCCACTGCACACGACCGCTACCCGATCCCGCACATCCAAGATTTTTCGGTTCATTTGGGGGGGGCGCGCATTTTTTCTAAAAAAAAAATGCCTCTCACGTGCCTCTCACGTGCTGTGACAGCTCCAGGCCCCGTGGGGGCAGACTCTGCAGCCATGGCCGCGGGCCAGGGTAGCGACGCGGTAGTGCGCGCAGCCCCGGTCCGCGTAGGGTTAGATTATGCAGCCATGGCCGCGGAGCAGGTTAGCGACGCGGATGTGCGCGCGCTCCAGTCTGGACCAACAGGGTTAAGGCTGGAGGACAGGGTGCTGCAAAGGGGTACGCCCCCGCTAATCTGCGATAACTCCACTGGGCGGCCACATCCGGTGGTACCAGCTGCGTGGCGCCGCCGTGTTTTTGACTCAATCCATTCTCTAGCGCACCCGGGGGTGTGCGCATCGGTCAAAATGGTAGGAGAGAAATTTGTATGTCCGGGGTTGCGCAAACAGGTCAAGGAATGGGCGACAGCCTGCGTAGCGTGTCAACGAGCCAAAATACACAGACACACTAGAGCTCCTTTGGAGCCTTTTCACATCCCGGCTAAGCGCTTTGATCATGTGCATGTCGACTTGGTAGGCCCCCTTCCATCGTCACAGGGGTACACACATCTTTTGACTATGGTGGACCTCACCACGCGTTGGCCGGAAGCGGTCCCACTGGCATCAACCACAGCCGAGGAGGTGGCGCGCGCGTTAACAGCCTGGGTAGCGCGCTTTGGAGTTCCGCCGACAGAGGCCCTCAATTTGTTTCCGAGCTCTGGTCATCGATGGCCCGCAGCCTGGGGGTAACGATCCACCGCACTACCGCGTACAACCCACAGGCTAACGGTTTATGCGAACGTTTCCATAGGTCATTGAAAGCAGCCCTCAGAGCGTCGCTTACGGACACAAATTGGGTAGACAGGCTTCCATGGGTTTTATTGGGGTTGCGTTCTGCACCTAAGGAGGATTTGCAAGCCTCTCCAGCTGAGGTAGTATTTGCACAGCCTCTCTGTCTGCCCGGGGAATTTCTCCCCGATAATACTGCGCCAAATTACCCCCCCCCCCCCCGCTCAGCTGTTGCAGAGCGACACGGGATCAAACACGCTTCCGGGCCCGGTTCATCACAGTTTTCCACGCGTTTTTGTGCTGAAAGCTTTAAAAAATGCGGAGTTTGTTTTTGTCAGACATGATGCCCATCGCCCAAACTTGCGGCCGCCTTACAATGGACCGTTTAGGGTGCTGGAAACAGGAGAGAAGCATTTTTTGCTGGATTTGGGAGACAGAAAGGAGTTAATTGGTATAAACCAGGGGTCACCAACGCGGTGCCCGCGGGCACCATGTCGCCCGCAGGGACCACATGAGTCGCCCGCAGGCCTGTTCTAAAAATAGCACAACTCGCAAGTGAGCTGCGTCTAAGATGTAATTTTTTCTGCCGCTATTTTTTATTTTATATTTTTTATATTTTTTAAAATCACACTTGCATTTATATAGATTTTAAAATGACAGTGTCTTAAAAATAAAAAAAAATGAAAATATGTTTATTATACGTAAAGTTAAGGTGAACTCTGACCTAGTTCAAAGGTCAGTATTGTGCGCATGACAAAACCTTCGCGCTTGTGGAGCGTAAGCTAGCGGGCAGTTAATATGGTGAGCGGAGTGCGGTTTCCAAGCCCAAAAACATGGCAAAAAAAAGACAAGAAAATTTATCATTTTCAAAGTGAGCGGGAGGAAGAGTTCTTTTTTACTACCGTGAAAGGAAGCTGCGTGTATTTCATTTGCGGGGCGATGGCGAAGCGCCACTTCACTACCCACTCTTTTTTTGGGGGGGGGGACTTATCTTGTACCCGTAGGTAGATTTGTTCTGCAGTCCGGTGACAAGCCACTAGCTGCTGCGTGCGCAAGCACCCCTTAACTCCCTAACCTGCATGTTTTTGCATGAAAAACGAGAACATGCACCACCAGAACATGCAAACTCCACAGAGATCACTGTTGGCCGGGGGCAGGGATCGAACCCACGATCCCCGCGATCCCCCGGCCGAGGGTAAACTGCTTCCGCGGTGCTAACCACTGCGCCACCGTGCATAACAGCATTTAGCTTCTTCTCATGAAAGGACAGTGCTGGTTGCTCAAGCATGATTCTTGGCAAGAACTGTATGGATATAATTCCAGTGAAGAAGAACACACAAAAGTGTGTTTATTAAATGTAACAGATTTTGAGCAGAATTGCAGCAGATTTGATTCAGTTAAAAATGTGATAAGATTTATTTAATGTGAAAGTTGATTTTTCTTAAATGTTGCATAACTTTCAAACATGGTTCAACATAGTTCATGAATTAAAAGGGTTTAGTTTTTATGGTTAAAAGGGACTGGTGAAAACTGGACATTTTTTTATGAAATGTAGAAGTGATCATCTGAACAATTGCTGAGATTAATAAAAATAAAGTGTTGAATATTGATCTTGTCTGTTACCCACTCTAAGTTATTGATAATTATTTATTTATGTATATAGTATATATATATATATATACTGTATATATATATATATATATATATATATATACACACACACACAATTTGTTATTTTAGAGGAGTGTGTCAAGCTGGTGCCCTTCACATGACTCGATACCCATGAAGTAGCTCTTGGTTTCAAAAAGGTTGGTGACCCCTGGTATAAACAGACTCAAACCCGCTTTTGTTTTGGTGGATGAAGCAGTGCAGTTGGCGAGGGCCCCCTGTCGTGGCAGACCCCCTAGAGGGCATTCTCCAGAACACCCACAGAGATTGACTAACAGTTTTAATCCACAGGCAACAGTTCCACAGCAGGAAGACACTGCGGGAACAGTAAAGTCGGCTTACAGCAAGTACGGCAGGAGACTTAGACCTAGGCAACTGGTGGATTGACATGTAGTAATGTTATTATGTCATGCATCTCTGGTTATGTTTGTTCCATTTTAGACGTTTGGGGAGGTCATGTGGGCACATATGGGCACATATGTTGGTTATATATGCTCCACAAATACAGTATATTGCTGTGTGTTTATTGTGTGCTGCACGTCTCAGGGAACAAAAGGTCTGAGTCTCCAAGAGACAACGAGGGAGTGTGAGATTTGGCCTTTGTTTCAGGGAGATGACCTGGGGAGATGTCCGGACCACCAGAGACTAAAGGACAATGGTGTGGAAGATCAAAGGGGTTACAATGTGACTGTATGTTTGCTTAAACACCATGTGACTTGAGTTTCGTTGTCCGGGGTATAAAAAAGGAGTTGTGAGATTATTCTCCCTCTTTTCCTGCTTTGAGATTGTTGGAGTATGTGATCTGTGAATAAAGCTGAACCTGAGGAATAACTCAGTCTCATCCTTGTGCACATTCTCCACAGTATCATCATTTTTGTCCAGGCCTGTTTCATGATTTTGTTTTTTAAAATAATTCTGTTGAACCACAATTCAAAAGCATTGTCTGATTTTTACTGGTTAATTTTCATAGACTTTTTATTTCTTTCCACTTTTGTCAGATTCAAGTTATTTCTGTGACTATTATGGGTTTTTCTTTGATTAACATAGGGGTACCAACAATTTTGTCCACGTGTGTATGATGCAAAATTTTTTTTTATGTCTTGAAATTCTCTGAATTTTGAACAATGATGGCGTAACATTCAATTTACATGTACTTACTTTTATATAAAGGTAAGTACATGCACAGTACTAAGTAAGTACAGGTTTTTACTTAGCACCTGATCGAGAGAAACAGATGTCATTTTCGGATTCAGCGGTGCAAAATTGTCTTTAATCAGTTGAAAAAACACATTATTTTGTAACCCTGTGTTATCATCACTCTATATCTTTGTATAAGGAGTTCTTCTTCTTCTTCTTCTTCTTCTTCTTCTTCTTCTTCTTCTTCTTCTTCTTCTTCTTCTTCTTCTTCTTCTTCTTCTTCTAGATTTGATTTGTAGTTGGCAACCAGCTTACAGGTGCATTTCCACCATATACTTCACTCTAAATCATCACTCTATATTCTTCTTTCAAGCTGGTTTCATCATCATTCTATAGTCTTCTTTCAAGCTGGATCACCAGCTGAGCTCTGTCCTTAGCCTTCTGCTGCCAGGATCCACTGTAGCAATATTTAATAAAATATAGTGTAATAAGGTACAGGAATTATTTATTTTATTTAGAAGTGGGTGTGCATGAGGACAGAGTTATACAGTCACCCCAGTACTGACACATTCTACAAGAAGGGACAGCACAGGCTGTTCCTACTGAGGAGACTCAGGTCTTTTGGTGTACAGGGGGCACTGCTGAAGACATTCTACGACACGGTGGTGGCATCGGCCATCACTTTTGGAGTGGTCTGCTGGGGCAGTGGCGTTACAGCAGCCGATAGGAAGAGACTGAACAAACTGATCAAGTAAGCTAGCTCTGTCCTGGGGCAACGCCTTGACCCAGTGGAGGAGATAGGAGAGAGAAGGATGGTGGCTAAACTGTCATCTCTGCTGGAGTCCGAGTCCCACCCTATGCAGGACATACTGAACGCACTGAGGAGCTCATTTAGCAGCAGACTACATCATCCTAGGTGCACAACCGAGAGGTTTTGCAGGTCCTTTCTACCTACGGCTGTCAGACTGTATAACCTAAGCAGGGCTGCTTGCAGAGATAGCAAAAAAACGTGACAACCTAATAGTATTGAATGCAAAAGACGCAATAGACTTACACAATGGTCCCCTCCGGTATACAACTAGGAAAATACCGGTCGCTACGGAGGGGGACAATATGTATGGGTACAGTAGACGGTTATGCTGTTCATTCCATCTAGCTACAATACTCCGCACTGTGTGTGTTTATATATTTATATTGCTCCGTACTGTGTGTTTATATATTTATATATTTATATGTACATATGTATATTCTCTACTCTTGTTTTTTCCTGTCTTCTGATTGTTGCTCTGAGTGTTGTTATCCCTGTGCTGTTGCAATCCTAGAATTTCCCCATTGTGGGACTAATAAAGGCTTATCTCTTATCTTATCAACACTCACTAAATAAGAGAAAAGCATTCGTAAATAAGGGCACCAGTTCCAAAAGAACGAATTGTTAATTAATTAATTTCTGTGTCTTCAGTTACTTAACCCTTTGCACGCCGGTCAATTTTCCTAAAAACGCCAAAAAATAATGTGCCCAAAGTAAATCGAAAGCTATTATTCAGCCATTTGCAGCATCTTCATGGGGTTGGTCTCATTTAAAAGAAAACACTTTGAATTTTTTGGCAAAAAAAAAAAAACGATCTCTCTAAGTGCTCCGGTCACTGAGTTACAGTCATCTAAACATAGTGAACTTGAAGAAAATAAATTTGGCCTGGGTGTTTTTTTTGGATACAAATGCTTGCAAATAACACACAGCTTCAGATCCGGGCTGGAAAATGCAACAGAAATGTAGAACCAAGTGCTATCCAGCTGAGGTCTAAATTTTGTAACAATACCACAAAAAATGAATATATTACACAGCTTTGTTCTCAGGCTGTTCCCAGGCGTTTTGGAACTGTGCCAAATTGTGCCAAATGGCACAGTTTGGAAAAACGTCTGTAACTTTTGAATGATTCAATGTAGAAGCTTCATTTAGGGCTCTAATGAAAGGTCACATTCAGGGCTGTGTCTGTGTGTGTGTGGGGGGGGGGGGGGTTGCCCCCCCCTGCTACAGAGGACAGCCATCGGCCATCGCTACATGACGGAATGGACTCATATGGCTATGTGGCGACCGCTGCGCAGTCACCGTGGACCGGGGGCATTCGGACCGTGAATGCCCCCCCCCCGCTCCTCTTCTGCAGCGGGGGGGGGGGGGCGTTCACGGTCCGAACACGGCAAATGAACCGTTTATCGCGGCGCACGCACTTCGTACTTTGTACGCCGTACAGTTGTAATTTACCGATCGGTCAAAAGTCATTTTTTGATTACAATTTTCAGGAATAAATAATAACTTAGCTTATAACACCTTTCCTCTTCACAGCCACATTGTCCTGGCGAACTTCTCTTCCCCATTGTCAGACGAACGCGACGCTGGTCCGCTCGTGGATCCCGGTCAAAACATAATTCCATTATTGCGGTTTTGGCGAATTATTTACGACCTTTGACGTCGGCCTCCGTCGGTCTATGATGACGGAAGAGAATCCTAAACGTCTATTCTGCTGGAATGAGTGCAGGTCGCACTTGTGGGTGTTCTCCGTGCTGCTGGATCTGTAGCAGGTTCTTCCAGTGTCCTTTTTTTCATCTGTTGCCACAGTAAGTCTCTCTTCACCCAGCCCGAACTTCTGTGCTTCAATTGGCTCCTGCATTCACAGTAGGCGTGTCCTCCTTCCTAGGTTTTCATTCATTGGTTCTTCAAGGTTTCAGAAACCCAATTCAAGGCTCTTATTAGTCGAATGAGAGGTCAATCAGGTGAACTAATCTGTTCGGCTGTGTCTGCAGCGCCACACCACCTACATCACCACCATCAGGATCATGCATCCAAGTCATGCGTCCTGCATCGTGCGCTCTCGTGCGCCCTCGTGCACCCTAGGATGCAGAGACTTGCCCGTCCGCGGTACAACGGAACGCAAGAGGTTAATGAATCAGTCTCAAACATTGGTGAATTCTTTACTCCCGTGACCCAGGAAAGCATATATGCAAAGGAAAACATTTCAAATTCTCTTGTTTACAAGTTTATTAAATGAAACTCATTCAGGTTAAATGACATTACAAATTCGATAATTGGTAAGCAGATTCAAATGATCAACAGGTGTTAGATATCACATCAACTGTTAATGGATTCCTGAGCATAAAATCTATAGTTAAACCTTTGTGGAACCAAGAGGAAACCAGATCTTATATTTCAACTGTAATGCAATGGAAGGCTGCAGGTAACTTACAAAATCAGAACACAATTTTAAGGGGAAAACTTTACATAAGCTGATTATCTGAAAAAGGAAACTTCTGAATTAATCTACGAAAATGGAGTGTGGTGGAAATTTATTGTCTTTGCATTAATCAATGTTTTATAAGTTTATGCATTAGTCTGTTGAGTAACCAGGGAGCTATTTTTTTATAAGTGTGTCCAAATATATGAATTGTTTGTGTGTGTGTCAATATATGAATTGTTCTTATATATGCAACAGCGGCTCGATTCCGAGTCTTTTTCCCTTCCTCTCTCTTTTGATCCGTCTTTTTTTTTCACCTCACTTATATCACGGACACACAGATCGTCCTAAATGTCTCCTGAGCCGGTGGACGGAGCCACTGTCTATAGCAGGATACGATACAGCAGAGAACAGCTGCTAGCATTCAACCGCCACCCGGTCCCATTGGAAAAACTCGACATACCGAGAGAACTGAGGCGAAAACGCCGCGGCTGCCGGGCTGGAGTAAGGCGGAGGACAAAAAATATAAGGTACAGACCCTCCCTTCCATCTGTTGTCATGGGAAATGTACGGTCGATACTGGGAAAGTTAGATGAGCTAGCGGCTATCTCCCGTTATGATAGCACATACCGGGAGTGCTCTCTCCTTTTGTTTACTGAGACGTGGCTAACTGAACTAGCAGCAGATGCTAACATTGAGCTGGAGGGTTTTCACATGATACGAGCTGACCGAACACCAGACAGTGGCAAGGCTAGGGGCGGTGGAGTGATAATGTATGTTAACAACAACTGGTGCAGACCGGGACATATCACTGTTAAACAACGACACTGCAGCAAAGACATTGAGTTGCTAGCTGTTAGCATGAGGCCTACATATCTCCCGAGAGAACACTCACACGTGATCTGCATTGTTGTTTATGCAAATCCGACGGCGAACGCTGGGACAGCACGTGACGTCATCCATTCAGTAACCAGCAGGCTGCAGACAGAACACCCAGATGCTCTTCTCCTCATCTCAGGCGATTTCAACCATGTTTCACTGTCTCCCATTCTACCCACGTTCACCCAGTATGTCACATGCCACACTAGAGACAATAAAACACTGGATTTGTTCTACGCAAACACTAAGGAGGCGTACACCTCATCACAACTCCCCCCACTCGGGAGATCGGATCACAACTTGGTTCATCTCCGGCCGGTGTACAAACCCCTAGTGCACAGACAACCTCCGACCATGCACACTGTGGAGTTATGGTCTGAGGAGACAATGGACACCCTAAAGGGCTGTTTTGAAGCCACCGCCTGGAAGCAGCTCTGCGATCCACATGGTGAGGACATCGATGGCCTCATTCACACCTTCACGGGCTACCTCAGCTTCTGTGTGGACAAATCCGTTCCCACCAAGACCATACGGCGTCACTCAAACAACAAACCCTGGATCAACCCTGAGATAAAAACACTTCTGAGAGAGAAGAAGAGGATCTTCAGGTCAGGGAACAGGGAGATGCTGAAGTCCGTACAGAGGGAGCTGAGGAGAAAGATCAGAGAAGGCAAGGACAGCTTCAGGAAGAAGATGGAGGACAAGCTGCAACAGAGCGACATCAGCGGGGTCTGGAGAAACCTCAAAACCATCTCGGGGCTCCAGAATACCTCCCCCCAGGCCACAGGGGGCAGGGAGTGGGCGAACAACCTGAATCTGTTTTTCAATAGATTTGACCAACCGCCCTCCCCCCTGACTGCACAACAACCACTGCTGCCTCTAAAGAAATCAAGTCCTGCTGCCCACTCCCCACTCCACCAACACCCCCCCACTCCCAACACACAGCCCCCCATCCTGACCCTGACCAGGACCCAGGTGAGGACGGAGCTGAGGAAGATCAAGGCGAGGAAGGCGCCGGGACCGGACGGCATCAGCGCAAAGCTCCTCAAGTCCTGTGCAGACCAGCTGTGTGGGATTGTGACGTATATCTTCAACATGAGCCTGAAACTGGGGAGGGTACCACAGCTGTGGAAAACATCTTGTGTGGTACCTGTACCAAAAACTTCCCACCCCAAAGACCTGAACAGCTACAGACCGGTGGCCTTGACGTCCCACTTGATGAAGACCCTGGAGAGACTGCTCCTTGCTCACCTCCGCCCCCTGGTGGAACCAGCGATGGATCCACTCCAGTTCGCCTACCAGCATGGCATTGGGGTGGAGGATGCGGTGATCTTCCTCCTTCACCGTTCTCTGTCCCACCTGGAGAAGCCCGGGAATATGGTGAGGATCATGTTCTTTGACTTCTCCAGTGCTTTCAACACCATCCAACCGATGATCCTGAAGGACAAGCTGCTGCGCGCAGGGGTGGACCAGCACCTGTCATCATGGATCCTGGACTACCTCACGAACCAGCCTCAGTTTGTGAGAACCCGGGACTGTGTGTCCGACACGATCATCAGTAGCACGGGGGCCCCCCAGGGAACGGTGCTGGCTCCCTTCCTGTTCACTCTTTATACTGCGGACTTCTCACACAACACAACACACTGCCATCTACAGAAGTTCTCTGATGACTCTGCGATCGTTGGCCTCATCTCCAATGGAGATGAAGCTGAGTACAGAGGGCTTATCCAGGACTTCGTGGACTGGTGCCATCGGAACTGCCTCCAGATCAACGCGAGGAAAACTAAGGAGCTGGTGGTGGACTGCCGCAGGCATGGGCAGCCCCTCACAGTACCAGTAAATATACAGGGAACAGACATCGAGATGGTGACATCCTATAAGTACCTGGGTATTCATCTGAACAATAAACTAGACTGGTCACACAATACTGATGCACTCTACAAGAAGGGACAGCGCAGGCTGTTCCTGCTGAGGAGACTCAGGTCTTTTGGTGTACAAGGGGCGCTGCTGAAGTCATTCTATGACACGGTGGTGGCATCAGCCATCACTTTTGGAGTGGTCTGCTGGGGCAGTGGCATTACTGCAGCCGATAGGAAGAGACTGAACAAACTGATTAAGAAAGCTAGCTCTGTCCTGGGGCAGCGCCTTGATCCGATGGAGGAGATAGGAGAGAGAAGGACGGTGGCTAAACTGTCATCTCTGCTGGAGTCCGAGTTCCACCCTATGCAGGACATACTGAATGCACTGAGGAGCTCATTTAGCAGCAGACTACATCATCCCAGGTGCACAACCGAGAGGTTTCGTAGGTCCTTCCTACCAACGGCTGTCAGACTGTACAACCTAAGCAGGGCTGCTCGCAGAGATAGCAAAAAGACGTAACAAACTAATAGTTTTTTGAATGCAAAAGATGCAATAGACTTACACAATGGTCCCCTCCGGCATACAACTAGGAACATACCGGTCGCTATGGAGGGTGAGAATATGTATGGGCACATAATCATACCATGTAGGATAACTAAGTAGACGGTTATGCTGTTTCATTCCATCTAGCAACAATGCTCTGCACTGTGTGTGTTTATATATTTGCATATTTATTCCATCTAGCTACAATGCTCAGCACTGGGTGTGTTTATATATTTATATATCTACATATTATTCCATCTAGCTACATTGCTCCGCACTGTGTGTGTTTATATACTTGCATATTTATTCCACCTAGCTGCAATGCTCCGTACTGTGGGTGTTTATATATTTACATATTTATTCCATCTAGCTACAATGCTCTGCACTGTGTGTTCATATATTCATATATTTATTCCATCCAGCTACAATGCTCTGCACTGTGTGTCTGTGTGTGTGTGTATATATATATATTTTATAGTAATACGTACATATGTTTATTAGCTGCTCTTGCTTGCTTGTTTTTTTTCTTGCCTTCTGATTGTTGCTCTGAGTGTTGCTATCCCTGTGCTGTTGCAATCCTGGAATTTCCCCGTTGTGGGACTATTAAAGGCTTATCTTATCTTATCTTATCTTATCATATATGAACTGCTTTATAAACTGCCCGTTGTAACCTCATTAGGGTATAAGCTATATTTGATGTGTCTGTTATATTTTGTGTTCCAAGATGAAGTTTTATGTCACACTGACCTGTTAAGGTCTTCATGCTCTCACTCCCCCCTCCTTTCTTTCATCTCCTGTGTCTTATCAGCATTTCCAGAGTTTTTCTTTTTTTACTGATGGTCATATAAAAAATCCTGTTTTACTCTCTGGGAGCAGAGCTGACTTTTTTCCTGCTCTCACTCTTCTCTTATAGCTGGCAGCAATAAAAGGCTATTCAACTCACAGATCCGCCTGATTATTTTACTACAGGACCTTTTAAAGAGTTTAGATAAAATTCAGTTACATCACTGGTGTCAGAATGTGGGATGATTGATCACTGATTTCCGATCGGCGACGTGGATTGATCACCCCAAACAAAGTTCGGCTTTTTCCGCCTTCCAGGCAAAGTAAGTGCGGCGACCGACGAAAAGGTGAACACATCATCCTGAAGAGCCACATTGAAAGCCTCCAAACCTCAGTAAGTGAACTTTTGCTGTTTTTTTTATAAGTTTTATTGATAAAATATCAGTTGTGTAGTTCACCTTAACAAACCGATATCTGTGAAAATTTTGGAATCCGGTGGGATAATCTCATGGCACGACTGAACTGAAGACAGTGTACAGTAACTGTCATAGACAGTTTTGGGGACATAGTCGTAAAAGTCACAGTGAGACGCATTGGAGACACCTGGGGATGCCTGGGGTAACCAGCGGTCAAGACAAAGATGCATTAAGTACGCACTTAAGACATTTTGTGGTGATTAACGGTTATATCTGTCAAAATGGGGTCTTGCAAGTCAAAACCCAAACGGTGTCCCTCCGGCATGATGGGACCAAAGGTGAAATACATGACTGATAAGTACGGTCCTAGAAGTGTTAAATTTCTGCAAAAATGGATCTATAAGGATGGATTTCCTTGGGGGGGGGGGGTTGCTTTCTGTAGAAGTTATCACCACTTTGAGGGATAAAATAAATGGTGAAATTCAAAAGGTACAAACAAGGAAGAAGCAGAGTCAGAAGGACAGAGAAAAGCTGACGCAGTTACAGTTAGAAAAGGGTGCGGCCGAGATGTGGCTGGCGGAGGCAAAGGCATGTAGGGATAAGCAAGAACAGAATAGAAAGGAGAATGAACAGAAGAAAAAGGGCAGAGAAAATACACCACACAAAAACAATTTTTACACTCTGCTGGGGACGCTAAATTCCCTCCACCTTATGAACGTGAACAACCCGTTCCACCTCAACCCTTTTACCGCCACATTGTACCCAGCGCTGCCTGGCCCTTTTGTTCTGACACCAGAAGATGATTCATTCCAACCTGCTGTTAAACCAGAAGGGGAAGAAGCTGCAGTAACTCCACTACTGCTGGAGGAAGATTCAGAGGATGAGACAGAGAGAGTACTATTCCGCACACCAAAGGCAAAAAAGCCCCAGGGCCCTCCAATACCAGCACTGGACACTCAGAGCAAGGTCAAGAAGGAACACAAAATGAAGGCACCCACACAGGCACCCACACAGGCACCCACCACTTCCATGGTGGAAGTGGCGGGGCCAAATGGATCCCATTTAGTGTTCAGGCCATGGGCGCCAGAGGACATTCCTAAGTTTGCTGCTACATTGCCACAACTGGAAAATGATCCTGTGTACTTCTGTGAGCAGGTGTGGGCATTTTGTGAGACCTACCACCCCACCTTTTCTGAACTGCGGAGAGTGATGGCTCAGAAGTGTACGCCCACCAATATGGCCAAGCTGATGCCAGCTTTTGCAGTGGATGTGCGCTCAAACAACCATGCCTGGGGAGATGACACCTCCCAGAATAATGAGGCCTATAAGGCTGCAATCACACGACTTGTACAGATGATACAAGATCAATGCTGCAAGACCTCCGACCTGACCAAGGTGGCCCAGTGCAAACAGAAGGATAATGAGACACCCAGAGACTACTTCCATAGACTGCATTGTTGGTAAATTTCTATGATGCCCTTGTCTGTCTGAGAATGTTGGTTAGTCTGCAACTATGTTTCTCCAACCTTCATCCCGCTTGCTTTGAGAATGTCAGTTATGCTGTAACTATGGTTTCATCCTTCATCCTGCTTGCTTCGCACGCCACACTGCCGCCTTTAAATTACACCCAAGGATTCACTCGCTGAAATCAGATAGAATCAGCTCGGCCCTCAGCTGAGTTGGCACATAGTAGAAGGACACTGATGCACGTGAGGGGAGCCCTCCCTCCTGCGTGAGGGAGTGGCAGAGTTCTATAAAAAGCATAGGACCCACTGTTGAAGGAGCGCTCTCTCTTGATATGTCTTGAGAGTAGTGCTCCGGCGCTATACCTTGTACTATATCTCAGCTTCAGTAAAATAAGTGAAACTATACTTCACTTCTCTGTCTGGTTATTTGGCCTTCGTATCAAAAGAACCGGAGGTTAAGATATTTAGCGCAACAAATTGGTGTTTCCGGCCGGTTGCGAGGGTAAATTTTAGTTTTGTAGATGTGAGGAATTTTTTTCTCTACAGTTTGGCGGCCGCAAATTATAAAAGGTAAGCAGAAGCCTTTTTCAACAAACTTCTGCCTGTCCCTTAGGGGACAGACCTTTCTGTAGAGATTAAATATTCACGTATGTGTGATTTTATTTGTGGAATGAACCTGAGATATGGTCTTGGATTTATGATATCTTGTTTAAAGGAATATTTACTGAGTTTGGTAAGGGAATCTCCAAACAGTTTAACCCCGTGGAATAAGTCATACGCGTTAAAACTGTTCCTAAAAGGCAAGGTTAGAGATAGCTTGGGCAAGAGATTGAAATCCCTGGGTGGACATAAGAAAAAAGACAAAAAAAATCCTATAGGACCACCTAAAAGAAGTACGGTGGACATAAGAAAAAGACAAATAAAAAAAAAAAAATTCTGTAGGGCCACCGGAAAGGAAGATTTGCCCCGTTGAGCATTGCATAGTCTGGGTAAAAGGTTTAAATCCCAAGGTGGACATAAGAAAAAGACAAAAAAATCCTGTAGGGCTGCCAAAAAAAGAAGTGTTACCCGGCTGATGCATAGCTTTGCCAAAAGGTTTTAACCCCTTGAAATCATTGCTTGATTTCAAAAAGTAGAGTTGGCACCCCTAGCGTATTTAGCTCAGACCAAAAGGTTTTAACTCCTAGAGAAATTGCAACGGGCGTGTCTCTGAAATACAGTTGGTCTTACTGCAAAGAGTTTTAAAATTGTGGAAAAGTTGGTGTGAAAAAGTGGAAATAAATAAGATCATAACAATAATTGCATTTTATGTTAAAAGATATTGATATTAGACTATAGCATTTAAAGACGGTCAGATTAAAATGGCAACAGAAACGGATAACGATAAAATGGACAATGAGAAACACAGTTATTTTATTTTGTGAGTGTTAGATAGAAGCTGCTGCGGTCAGGGTTGTTTTGTCTTTGTGTAATCTGCTCTGGTGTGGAAGAGAAAAAAAGTGAATTCTCCGCGGAGGCAGGGGGAGCAGGCTGTGAAATTGTTTGTGATTTTTTTCTTCCTCCTGGTATTTGTGGAGTGTAAAAGAGTTGGTTAATTAATTGTTATCCTTTTGAGAAATGTTTAAAATTATAGGTATTTGAAAATAATACCTTCAAGCAAAAGGAGTCGACTAGTGTTGTGTGTGTTTCACGGGAGTGTAGAAAAAAATGGAAGGACCTTCACACTGCTTTGACTTTGTGGAGATAACAGAGAGAGGAGCAATTCTGTGTTTGTGTGTGGGTGTAGTTGCTTGAGAAAAAAAGAGAATGAAAAAACACAGGCTGTGTGGGCACTGACCTGTCTGACAGGGAAGTGAAAGAGAAATAATCTATATATGGGTATTTTTGCAAAGTTTTGGGGTTTTACTTTTTCAATCTAACTTTGCGGGTTTTTAACTAATGTTGCGTACGTGATAAACTATTTACATATTTTTAAAGCAATTTTTGACTTATCACTGACTTTTTTTTTTTTGACTGAAGCATAACGGTGCACTTTACAGCGAAAAAGGATGCAGGACTAACGATTTCCCCGCTGTCGCCAAAACGACCGGCCTCTGCGACCCGGCCCCTCGCAGCTGTCCATGCCTCCCTCGACATGACCACAGGCACATAGAACACTAAGTTAAGTACAAATGCTTGCATCTTAATCAATGCTACCAGAATGACAATGATGACATTAATTGAATATTACAATATCATGCTGTCACTTAATAATGCCTAATCACTGAAGGCTTTATGTATACCCTATATTACATGATTCAAAGCATAGAGGTTCAAAAGAGATTGATAATTAATGTATTTGTGCATATGATTTGCCAGAAAGTACTGACCATCAAACAGGGGTCTTGGTAATTGTATGTCATATTGCTGCTTTGTTTAAATAATACTATACTCACATTTTAATAAATGACATATGCAGTCTTATTTACATTTCGACCCTAAGCTTGACCATATTAAAAAAAAGGGGGAGAACACGAGAGCAGGATCTGAGACAGTCCATGCTGTGACTTTTCCCTCCTAAAGAACACAGCAAGATGATGATGAAGTTTTTATTATCGGGAGATGGTAAATTTATGAACAGAAAAGACAGAAATAGCACAAGAATTCTGATAAAATGGAGAAAGGGAATTTAATTTTAATGGTAAACTGAGACTGATTAGCGAGTTGTGTCAGTCTGACCTAGATAAGAATAGACAGAATCAGCCTTCAAAGGGAAAAAACACACAGGCCACAGATTGTGGTCCTGTGCCATAAATTCCTGAAAACAGAGATTAGGTTTACACCTGTCGTTACTAATTCTAAATGCTGCACTGGTCTAAGGCTTCTAATATATGATACTGTTTTGTTTGAACATAATCTAAATTAAGTGATTACCCATGCCAATTAGTAAAACCTTTACTGATTCACAGAATATTTAGCAAATACTTGTTGTGAGTAGCAAACTCACATTTAAATTGTGGAAGCTTTAGGTGTGATTTAAAGGTTTTTCTGCTATTCTTTATTCTTTGTTTTTCAAAAGGAAAGGGAAAGCATTCACAAAATCTTTTAAGCTTTCACCAGGAATTAGATTTGCCAAATTAACAAGGAATCATAACATCACCATTCATTCATTCATTCATTCATTCATTCATTCATCTTCTACCACTTAATCCTTTTCGGGTCGCGGGGGGGCTGGAGCCTATCCCAGCATCTTTGGGCGAGAGGCAGGGTACACCCTGGACAGATTGCCAGTCCTTCGCAGGGCCAACACAGAGAGACAAACAACCATTCACTCTCACAGTCATACCTAAGGACCATTTAGAATCTCCAGTTTTGATGCCATTTAACCTAGCTTGCATGTTTTTGGCATGTGGGAGGAAACTGGAGAAATCCCGGACTAAACCGACGCAGACACGGGGAGAACATGCAAACTCCACACAGATCACTGTTGGTCGGGGCTGGGATCGAACCCAGGATCCCCCAGCCAAGGGTGAGTTGCTGTGCTGCCGCAGTGCTAACCACTCTGCCACCGCGCTGCCCAACATCACCATTACCTTTCAATTTAATAAATCATTGGTGACATATGCAATATGTAATAAAATAATAAAAAATACAATAATTCACTTCTGTTTCTTAATATTAATAAACAACTGGGATAAACATTTAAGGGATACAAAACTAATGATGATCGCTGGAACATAAGTAAAATCAATTTATGAGGTGATAAAATTTGCACTCCTGTTGATGTAAACACTGATGTGCAGACTGGGAAGCCGTGAAGCTTTCTCCAAATTTTTCTTTGCAGGATAGCACCAAGATTTGACCTTTGTGGGAGATGGAGAGAGGCCAGACAGTGGGCGTGTGTGTGGCGGGCTCATTGGCTGGAAGGGGCAACAGTGACTGACCACAGGGGAAAGGACCCTTAAATTGACAAGCATTTTTTGAAGCTAAGTAGAGCAAATGGCATTGCAAATGACATAAAACATAGCAATTTAAATGACTCTGACTTTAAATTGTAGTGTTCATATGACTTTACATTGCAGGATATGCTACTCACCACATAATGGTGTGACAATATCACATTTCAGAAATGTGACAGTAATAAGGAATGTGTTTTCCCGATGCTCAGCCATGGCCAAGCTGGGCCTCAGAACTACAGTCCACCCCATAATTTACCAAGGAATATATAAAATGTGACATAATGCACGGCCCAGGAGACACACACGCAGGCTCAGGGTAGAGCTAATAGCTTTATTAACAACAAGTGTGTATGAGTGTGTGTCTGCGGAATGTGAATGTGTTGGTGGTGGCGTCTGCGTCGGGCACGGAGGCAGGAGGCCGTACAGCCGGACAACCCTATGGGAGAAGCAGAGGGAGAAGGGTAACGGGCACCACACCAACACAGGAGATATGAAAATGGTGACTGGCTTACTTGGGAATGACAGGTGGCTGGCACAGCAAGGGTGAGACCCGGTAGACAGCGACCTGGAGCGCCCAGTGCAGCAGCGAGGGAAAGGTGGCGGAGAGGAGTGGTCCGCCGCCGGGAAATCCACCTGTGCACAGGGGAGCAGACTGGGAGAAGAATGAGGTAAGAGCTTCTTACCAGAATGTTGCTGAGTGGTTGAGATTCCTTGCAGCAATTGTAGCGAGTGAAGACTGACGGCTTCAGGCCAAAGCCCAGGGCGAGGCGGCTTAAATCCCTCGCCGCTGATGAGGTGCAGGTGTGCGTGCAGCTGGCGCCGCAGATGGGCGGCGAGGCATGACAGTACTCCCCCCTCTAGCAGCGCCTCCTGGCGATGGTTTCTCCGGGTGCGCTCGGTGGAACTCAGTAATGAGGGAAGGGTCCAACACAAATGACGAGGGTACCCATTGCCGATGTTCAGGCCCATAACCCTCCCAGTCCACCAAGTACTGCAACCAGCGACCCCAGCGCCGGGAGTCCAGGATAGAGGAGACAGGCCAGGCCGGATGGCCATCAATCATCCGGGGCGCGGGCTGCGCAGCAGGAGGAGGGCAAAGGGGATCGGAGACTGCCGGCTTCACCTTGGAAACGTGGAAGGTGGGATGGATGCGGAGGGAGGGGGGAAGAGCTACACGCACAGCCACCGGGTTGATAATCCTGGTGATGGGGTATGGGCCCATAAAACGCTGTGCCAGCTTCCTCCTCTCACCCTTTAAAATGACGTCCTGGGTAGACACATAGACACGCTGACCCACTTGGTACGCTGGGGCAGGTCTTCTGTGCCGGTCCGCTGTGGATCTGTTGCGCTCTGCCGTGCGTAAAAGCGCATTGCGCGCCGACGCCCAGATGGAACGGAACTGCCTGAGGTGCGCCCGAACTGAGGGAACAGTTACCTCACTCTCCTGCGCTGGGAAAAGAGGAGGATCGTAGCCCAGGGACGCCTTAAAGGGAGACATCCCTGTGGCAGAAGAGCGGGCGGTGTTGTGGGCGTACTCAACCCAGGCGAGATGGTTGCTCCAGGACGCAGGCTTGGATGCAGTGACGCAGCGGAGTGCAGCCTCCAGCTCCTGGTTGGTCCGCTCACACTGCCCGTTGGTTTGGGGGTGATGGCCGGAGGAGAGGCTTACCTTGGCTCCCAGGGCGTTACAAAAGGACCTCCAAACCTCTGATGAAAATTGGGGCCCCCGGTCCAAGACCACGTCCACCGGAATCCCGTGCAGCCTGACCACGTGTTGGACTAGGAGGTCCGCCGTCTCCAGGGCAGATGGGAGACCTCGTAGCGGGATGAAGTGCACCGCCTTGGAGAAATGGTCTACTATGGTCAGGACAGTGTCGAAGGTGTTAGAAACTGGGAGTCCGGTGACGAAATCCAGGGCGATATGCGACCAGGGCCTGCAGGGGACGGGCAGAGGCTGAGGCAAACCCGCTGGAGGGGCATTACCTGATTTACTGGTGGCACATACAGGCAGGCCCGGGGCGTAGCGGGCGACGTCCTTCCACAGCCCGGCCTACCAGAAGGACCGTTGAAGAAGGTCGATCATCCGGGAGGAACCAGGGTGGCAGGTGAGCTTGGATGTGTGCAGCCAGTGGATGACCTCCCCTCGAACCGTGGATGGCACAAAAAGCCTCCCCTCCGGTCCGCCGCCAGGGTCAGGTTCCACTTCCTGCGCCTTCCGATCTTGCCTTCTATGTCCCAAGTGACGGCTCCCACGATGCACGACCTGGGCAGGATGGTGTGGACGGTGTCCTCAGACGCCTCAGGGGCAAATTGCCTAGAGAGTGCGTCAGGCAGGCCGTTCTTGGAGCCAGGCCTGAAGGTGATGTTAAAACGGAACCTGGCAAAGAACAAGGACCAATGCGTCTGGCGGGCGTTCAGGCGCTTGGCAGATCTCAAGTATTCCAAGTTCTTGTGGTCCGTCAGGACCACGAACGGCAGGTCCGCCCCCTCTAGCCAGTGACGCCACTCCTGCAGCGAGAGCTTGATGGCGAGGAGCTCTCTGTCCCCCACGTCGTAGTTCCGTTCCGCCGGGGACAAGCGCCGAGAGAAGAAAGCGCAGGGCTGTTTGACTCCGTCATCTGGCGCCCGCTGAGATAGAACCGCCCCCACTCCCATGTTCGAAGCATCGACTTCCACGATGCATTGCAGCGACAGGTTGACTTGGCTAAGGACCCGGGAGGAGGAGAACTCCGCCCTCAGCGCCTGAAAAGCAGCCGCAGCCTCTTCGGTCCACCGGAATGGGACCTTAGGGGACGTGAGGTGGGTCAGAGGGCCGACCACGGTGCCAAAATTCGGGACGAAGCGGCGGTAGAAGTTTGCAAACCCAATGAATTGTTGCACCTGTTTTCTCGATGTAGGTGTAGGCCATTCCACCACCGCCTTCACCTTCACTGGGTCCGGAAGCACCTGGTCGTGGGAGATGACGAACCCGAGGAAGGACGTTGTCTTAGCGTAGAATTCACATTTTTCTGCCTTCACATACAACCGGTTCTCCAGCAGCCTTTGGAGGACCCGCCTCACATGGACCTGGTGCTCGTCCCTGGACTTGGAGAAGATGAGGATGTCATCCAGGTAGACGAAAACAAAAAGGCCGATGAAATCCCGGAGGACGTCATTTATTAGGCGCTGAAAGTTGGCTGGAGCATTGGTCAACCCGAACGGCATCACCAGGTACTCGAAGTGGCCGTTCGGGGTACGGAAGGCTGTCTTCCACTCATCTCCCTCCCGGATCCGGACGAGGTGGTATGCGCTGCGAAGATCCAGCTTGGTGAACCAAGTCGCCCCCTGGAGGGAGTGGAAGGCGGTGTCCATAAGTGGCAAGGTGTAGCGATCCTTCTCCGTGATATCATTCAGGGTGCAGTAGTCGATACAAGGACGGAGGGAACCGTCCTTCTTGCCCACGAAGAAGAATCCTGCGCCTAATGGTGATGACGAGGGACGGATAATTCCAGCACTCAGCGATTCCTTGAGGTAGGAATTCATGGCCTCCTTCTCTGGCGCCGACAGGCTGTAGAGTCGCCCAGAGAGTAAGGGTGCCCCCTGGCGGATGTTTATCGCACAGTCGTAGGGCCTGTGTGGAGGAAGAGACATCGCCTTGGACTTGCTGAAAACCATACCCAGGTCGTGAAATTCTGATGGCACCAGGGAGAGATCCGGGGGCGCAGCGTCCATAGGAGTTGGAGAAGAGGACGGAGAGCAGGCAGCGGATTGCAGGCAGGTGCTCATGCAGAAGGAACTCCATGCCGATACCCTGGCGGACTTCCAATCCAGGACGGGGTTATGGAGGCGAAGCCAGGGGTACCCCAGGATAACAGGCGACACAGAGTTGGGGAGGACGTAGAAGGTGATTTCCTCCCGGTGGTTCCCAGAGATGATCACGGGAACAGGGACGGTCTGATGTGTGACTCTCCCCAGGGAAACATGGGAGAGGTTGACCAGGGCGAGAGGAGATTTGAGGGCTTGGCAACGGATGCCCAACCGGGTTGCCAGGCTTTGTGAAATAAAGCTGCCCTCTGCGCCCGAATCCACCAGTGCGTGGGTGAGATGCCCAGTGGGGTTGTGACAAAATCGGATGGGCAGCTTTAATTGGGAGAGGGGATTTAACCGATTGACATCCGCGAGGCCCCCTACAGTGACTCGCGGACCCCGCCGTTTGGCTTCTGTGGGCAAAGCTCCACCGTGTGTTGGTTGTCTCCGCAATACATGCAGAGACCCAACTCACGGCGGCGTTGTCTCTCCGCAGGAGGGAGCTTTGTCCAGCCCGTCACCATCGGCTCCGACTCCTCGGGGCGCGATGGTGGCGGTGTCGCCAGGGGGCGAGCTTGGGACAGGCGCGACGAGGCACCACGAGAGCGAGAAGAAGATGACTTCCGCTCCGAGGTGCGCTCGCGCAACCTGTTATCCAGGCTGATGGCTAGGGACGTTAGCTCCGCTAAAGTCTCCGGGATGTCCCGCCCAGCCAGTTCGTCCCTCAGACTATCATTGAGACTGCGGAGGAAGAGGCCGCAGATTCACGCACATTCATCCCAGCCAACCTCCTCCGCTGCTACCCGGAAGTCGATCGCGTAGTCAGCTGCCGATCGGCTTCCCTGCTGGAGGCTGAGAAGCCGATCGACCTGAACGCTCTCGGTACGAGAATGATCAAAGACCTCCAGGAATTGTCTCACGAATTGGCCATCGGTGAGGGTGGCGTAACTGGGCCTCGCCATCACGGCATAAGCCCAAGTAAGCGCTCGCCCCTCCAGGAGATTCCCTATGTAGCCAATTCGGCTATGGTCTGAGGGAAAATGTCCGGGCACACGGTGGAATACGGACTCACACTGCATTATAAACCCCCGCGCTCCGCCGAGCTTACCGCTAAAGCGGGCGGGGGTCGGAATGGGTGTGAGCCGAACCGGTACTACCGGAGCTGGCTGGACGGCCACTGGAGCAGCAGGAGCCGCGCCGCCCTGACGAGCCGGGGGGAACGGCTGTTGGGGGTCCAAGCGGTCTAATCGGTTAGTGATGATGGTTAATTGATTAAGAATCACCTGTTGCTGGTGGGCTATTAGGTCCACTCGAGCCTCGAGGGTGGAAAGTCGGCGTGTGAGCCTGCCGTCTGCCGAGCCGCTCTGCTGAAGCCGTACTGACATAATGCACAGCCCAGGAGACACACACGCAGGCTCAGGGTAGATCTAATAGCTTTATTAACAACAAGTGTGTATGAGTGTGTGTCTGCGGAATGTGACTGTGTTGGTGGTGGCGTCTGCGTCGGGCACGGAGACAGGAGGCCGTACAGCCGGACAACCCTATGGGAGAAGCAGAGGGAGAAGGGTAACGGGCACCACACCAACACAGGAGATATGAAAATGGTGACTGGCTTACTTGGGAATGACAGGTGGCTGGCACAGCAAGGGTGAGACCCGGTAGACAGCGACCTGGAGCGCTCGGTGCAGCAGCGAGGGAAAGGTGGCGGAGAGGAGTGGTCCGCCACCGGGAAATCCACCTGTGCACAGGGGAGCAGACTGGGAGAAGAATGAGGTAAGAGCTTCTTACCAGAATGTTGCTGAGCGGTTGAGATTCCTTGCAGCAATTGTAGCGAGTGAAGACTGACGGCTTCAGGCCGAAGCCCAGGGCGAGGTGGCTTAAATCCCTCGCCGCTGATGAGGTGCAGGTGTGCATGCAGCTGGCGCCGCAGATGGGCGGCGAGGCGTGACAAAATGAGGCATTCCTTGAAAAAAATTAAGGCAAATTTTAATTAGGCAATATACCCACCTTTCTATTAACTGAAGGAGTGTGACACAATCTTTATTCATTTACACAAATTCAACCTGTCTGTGTTCAACTGGACAAACTGATCTTGTCAACACTAAATCATATCAAATTTGCACAGACAGCTATTTTGTTTTTCTTAAATGGAATTTGTAAATTAGTTCAAGAGGTGTCACAAAAGAAGCCATGATTATTTAAACCTCATTTTGAAGGAGCTGTACTTCTCACAAATTTTCATCTAAATTAACTGTGTGTAACACATAAAAGTGGTAACACGCTTCCTTCTAGTAAAAGATACAACCCATCAAGCAAATACCCTGTAACTTTGCTGCATGTGCATCTCCATGTATCAAAAGGGGGTACCAAAGAAATTAATAAGAAAAATAATTAGAAAAATCCTCAGAAAAATATAGTACATAAAAAATTATCAATAAATTATCAATAATGAAGAGAAAAATATAAATGAAACCGCTTGGTAATGAAATCACAACATTCAATAGGAGAAATTAAAAGTTACATTAATAAATTTCCAGATATTTAAGAAAATATCTGTAGATTATTGTAAAGGAAATATTATGTCTATAAGGAACAAGGTAAATTGATAAGGAAGAAAACCATGCAAATTTATGAGAAGAATTCCAAATGTCTAAGGAAAGTCCAACTTGTGCTGAATTTATGTTTACTGTGGGACTTGATTTAGAACCTACTACAAAGATAATACAGATTCTTACATTTATTAAAATTGTTTCACAAAAAATTGAGTGGGTACTGGCACAAGTCCCACTCTATCAAGTGTCCAGTGCCTCCAGGGACTCGGATATTGGCAGAAGTCCATGATTCATTACCTTCGTAATGCTAAAATTCTAATCAGATGCAAAAATATGCAAAAAGACATATGATAACATAAACATATACTTCATAAAACTTTCAAAATTTAAAAGAACGTTTATAATTTAACAAGAAAAGAACTCCAAAATAGCTAAACAAGCCAGGGCTCTCAGAAAACAGGAAAATACAGTCGACATGGACAAAGAACTGTAAGGTGTGGATAAAACTGCTTGGAACTCCAGAAGAAGCTAAACTAATAATGATTAGAGAAATGGAGGAATTAGACAAATTTAAACCTTAGTTCTGATGCAGGAATAACAGTGCAGTAAGATTATGAGTGGAGATTTTTGTTTTCTTTTTTCCTGTGTGTTTCTTTTTTTTTTCCTTTTGGTGTACATTGTTGACATAACTTATGATTAATACTTTAACCAATCATCCTTCCTCATTTAATAATGGAAGTGTATTAGGGCAAATTGAAGCTGAAACCTTTGTCAATACTGAACAGTAACCACAAGACATTTTAGGAGATATTGACCCAGACGATAACTGTTTTAATCATATTAACAATAAGTGTGCTTACTATGATGAAATGAACTAGAGGTAAAATCTGTTGTTGAAAAGAGTAAAAATAAATTGTCTACTGATTGTGATGGTATTGATATGGCATTAGTAAAAAGAACTGTTGATGGCATATTAAAACCATTTACATATATTTGTAATCTATCATTTCAAACTGGCTCATTCCAGCAGAAATTGAAAATAGCAAAAGTAATACCATTATTTAAGCAAGGAAATAAATACCATTACACAAACTACAGACCAGTATCACTTCTCCCACAGTTTTTTCAAAGATTCTGGAAAAACTTTTCAATAACAGATTAGAGGACTTTTAAATAAACACAATGCGTTTAATCAGAATCAATATGGATTTAGAGCAAAAAGTACAACATCGTTGGCGATAATGGAAGCAATAGAGGAAATAATAAATGCATTGGATCAAGGAAAATATGCAATCGGTGTATTTATAGATTTTAGAAAAGCATTTGATACAATAAATCATTCAATACTTCTTGATAAACTGCAAATGTATGGTATTAGGGGAGTGGCTCTGAATTGGGTTACAAGTTATTTATTTGAGAGAACAGTTTGTGAAGATGGGAGAATATCTGTCTGGGTGTATGGAAATTGCCTGTGGAGTCCCCCAGGGGTCAGTATAGAGCCCCAAATTATTTAACATATATATCAATGATATATTCCAAGTTTCTAAATTATTTAAAATAATATTATTTGCTGATGATACTAAAATATTTTATTCTGGAAATAATTATAATCAACTAATCCATACTCTAAATAATGAATTAAATAAGCTTAAAAATGGATGAATTGTAATAAATTATCACTAAATATAGATAAAACTAAGGTAATGGTATTTGGTAATTGTAAAAATAAAGAAGTTATACATATTCATATAGATAATGCAATTATTGAAAATGTTAAGGAGATTATGTTTTTGCATGTAATACCAGATGATAAAATTAGTTGGAAACCACACATTAGATACATACAAAACAAAGGTGCAAAAAATATTGCAATTGTAAATGAAATTAAGCAAGTCCTAGATTACAAATCACTTCATATCTTGTATTGCTCTTTAGCACTTCTATACTTGACCTATTGTATAGAGGTCTGGGGTAACAATTATAAAAGTAGACTTAATTCATTGCTAATATTACAAAAAAGGGCAGTCCGTGTTATACACAAAGTCGGGTATCTTGAACATACTAATTTATTGTTTTTACATTCAAAGTTATTGAAATTATGGGATGTGGTTGATTATTATACAGCACAATTAATATTTAAAGTCAGTAAAAACCTTTTGCCACACAATATACAAAATCTTTTCAGTGAGAGAGAAGGGAAATACAATTTACGGGGGAACACAAAATTTAAAATGCACTTAGTAAGATCTACTAGGAAGGGTTTTTGTGTGTCTGTGTGTGGGATAAAATGGTGAATGTGGTTGTGGGATGAATGATGACTAAGGGTGATGTTGTAATTTGTTGGGTATGGAAAAGGGGTGGGATTATATAAGTGCTGGCTTCTTCCCACTCCTGTTGAACATTTTATTTTTTCGCTTGATTTTTGTTTTAAATTCTTTTTTTTTCTTTTTGTCAGAATGTTCAAATAAATAAAATCAATCAATCAATTAATCAATCAACTTACTAAAATAGTTATAAAATCCATAAGTTGCATATTTTTAATAAAATTATTATAAAGTATAGCTTAAATATCAGAAAAAATCTTTATAAGAGCTAAAAGCTCAATCTGGCATTGACAATCATGTAGGTAGTTGGTTTGATAATATATTTGGCAAATGGGGAAAAATAATTCAAGGGGTCCTTGTAAGCATTGTCATTAGTTTATTGATCTTTGTCTTCTGTGGATGTTGTTGTATTCCCATAATTAAACGACTTGTTGAAAGAACTATTTTAGCAGCTTTCTCTTGCAAGAATCCTCCTCCATATCAAGGTGTCCAGGAAGCTGCTCACCTGCTTTCCAACTGCGAGGATGGCGATGAAGTTGTGCCATGACTGGACCCGGACAAGGACTTTGAAGACGCATTGGATCAAGATCTGTCCTTCAATTCACATATTAAATTTGTTTCTAAGACTGCCTTCTATCATTTGCATAATATTGCCAAGATTAGGAGCATCTTGTCTCAGAGTGATGCTGAGAAACTGATCCACGCTTTTGTTAGCTCAAGATTAGATTATTGTAATTCTTTATTATCAGGCTGTCCTAAAACATCTTTAAAAAGTCTTCAGCTAATCCAAAATGCTGCAGCAAGAGTTTTAACAGGTACTAGAAAGAGAGATCATATCTCTCCGGTTCTGGCCTCCCTTCATTGGCTTCCCATAGAGTTTAGAATTAAGTTTAAAATCCTTCTTCTTACTTACAAAGCTCTAAACAATCAGGCTCCTTTTTATTTAAAAGATCTGATACTACCATATTATCCTAACAGAGCACTACACTCCCAAAATGCAGGATTACTTGTAATACCTAGAATCTCCAAAAGTACAATGGGAGGCAGAGCCTTCAGTTATCAAGCTCCTCTCCTGTGGAACCAGCTGCCAATCTGGATTCGGGAGTCAGACTTGATCTCTGTTTTTAAGAATAGGGTTAAAACCTACCTTTTTGATATAGCCTACAATTAGGGAGGATCATGTGTTTCTGAACCCTCCCTTAGTTATGCTGCTAATAGGTTTAGTCAGCCGGGGGACCTCCAGTAATGCACTGGGCCTCACTCCTTTCCTCACTCTCAATGAAATATTTTTTTTTGCTGGTCATTAACATTTGTTTGTTCTCTCCCATAGATTGAGTCCCCATCGTGCTGTTTGCTCTCTACATGTCTGTTCTTTTCATCTTCTCTATCCCCTCACCCCCCAGCCAGTCGCAGCAGATGACTGCCCCTCCCTGAGCCTGGTTCTGCTGGAGGTTTCTTCCTGTTAAAAGGGAGTTTTTCCTCTCCACCGTCGCCAAGTGCTTGCTCACAGGGGATCGCCTGATTGCTGGGGTCTTTCTGCAACTGTGGGGGTTCCCCCTACAGTTGCTAGTGCTATGAGATGACTGTTGTTGTGAAATGGCGCTATATAAATAAAGTTGAATTGAATTGAATTGAAAATAGTTTAGGGTCTGCAATAGGGTCTACAATGCACACTTACATGATGGTAGCATTTGCTCTGCTGTGCCTCTGCTCCAAAGGTTTCTTTTGTGAGATATGATTCATGGGATGTAAATGTGTATAGGGGGGATAGATTATTTTGATATATTTTACACATATAGAAACGTTAGCCATATTGATCCACAATGTTTGCACCACATCTGATGTCCACCGGAGAGATGGCAACCTGAAGGGGGCAGGTCCACGTGACTGCCGGAAGGGAACATCAGTTACATAAAGAAACTTAGAAACACTACACTCAGGGGTTAGAGTAGGATTATGAGGTGGGTTTATGCCCATCTCAACAGGGGGAGATGCAAAAACGTGAATATAAGTTGCTATTAAATTAGTGAGGTGCCCATTAGGACACCTCAACAGGGGGAATTGTTGGTAAAGTTCTATGATGCCCTTGTATGTCTGAGAATGTTGGTTAGTCTGCAGCTATGTTTCTCCAACCTTCATCCTGCTTGCTTTGAGAATGTCAGTTATTCTGTAACTATGGTTTCATCCTTCATCCTGCTTGCTTCGCACACCACACTGCCCCCTTTAGATTGCACCCAAGGATTCACTCGCTGAAATCAGATAGAATCAGCTCGGCCCTCAGCTGAGTTGGCACATAGTAGAAGGACACTGATGCACATGAGGGGAGCCCTCCCTCCTGCGTGAGGGAGTGGCAGAGTTCTATAAAAAGCATAGGACCCACTGTTGAAGAAGCGCTTTCTCTTGATATGTCTTCAGAGTAGTGCTCCGGCGCTGTATCTTGTACTATATCTCAGCTTCAGTAAATTAAGTGAAACTATACTTCACTTCTCTGTCTGGTTATTTGGCCTTCGTATCAAAAGAACCGGAGGTTAAGATATTTAGCGCAACAGCGTGAAGTCTTCAGTGGTGCAGCAGGCATCTCCTGCCCGAATGACTATATGACCGATAAAGGCACATATGGCTCACACCTCAATATGTGGTTCATGGCAGGGCTACAACCCTTCTGGCTGCAGATGTCAAACTAACCTGCATTGGCTGGGAGGAAGAGAACTGTGAGACCGTTCTCCGCCACGCTAATCACCATTTCCGGAAACATGAGGCCACCGGTAAAAAGAAGTCCAAGAAAAAGGAAGAAAACTTGGAGAAAGCTTTGCTCACCATGGCCCAGTGGGTTCCCACTCCAACGCAGCCACACCCAGGCTCCTCTGCCAGTCCCAACCAATGTCGTTACTGTGGACAGGAGGGACACTGGATGCGACAGTGCCCACAACTGTCAACCTGCAGCTACTGCAAGCAAGCTGGACACTGGACTACAGCATGCCCAGTAAGACCAAGATCTGGAACCCGTGGAAGAGGAAGAGGCAGAGGTAACTTCCAGCAGGGCAGCCGAGGACCCTGGGCCCGACAAAACCCTGGCCAGTCACCACACCCTTTCCTCCAGCCACCACCACCCCAACTCCAGCCTCAACAGCCACAGCAGTGATGCCAGGCAGATAAGACTGGAACATGTGTGCTCCCTCTACCTTCACCCCCAGCAGACGCCATACATGTGCTTGCCAATAAAAATCATACTGCAGCCACACACACATCTCATACTGAGCACACAGCATTGACATTTGCATCATATTCTACTTCTCACTTCAGATATTTACCAATCCTACCTGTTAAAGTTTCAGGAAAGATGATACTTTTTATGGTAGACTCTGGATCCACCAATTCGGTATTGTCATCAGCCTCTGGTTTAAAACCTCCCTTCACCTCTCGTTCATTCACATCGCAGGTGGCGAGTGGAGGTTTCACACATGAGTTTTTCACTGAACCATTGTCATGTATAGTGGATGGGAAAACATTCACTCACAACTTTCTATTTTCACCTCAGTGCCCTTTCAGCTTGTTAGGCAAAGATTTAATGTGGAGCTCAAATTGAAACTCCCAGCTCAACCTTTGCCAAAATTCCATCTCTGCTGTACATTTATGAATGGGCACTGACAGATGAAGGGCTTCCATTTGGTTGAAATGGGAAAGAAGCTCTTGCCACATGCCACAGTTTCCATGCCACCACACAAGACACATTGTACATCACATCTCTCACAGGGCCCTGACACAGAATATGAAAATCAATGGTTACAACTTAAATCTACCCCATTGCAAACGACACACGTGTGGGCAGCAGATTTCAGTTTCCTACTGATCGCACTCACACCTTGCATGTCTACTGTGTTCTCAGTTCCACACAGCCACCCACGTTTCACTCACAAAAGCCCCCTCCTCAGTGTGGAGTGAAATGGGTGCACGGGCCCTTGCCACTCATCACGCTGATGACTGGGTTTCATCTGCACCACTATACCATATCAGCCTCAGTACAGTTTCATTTTTCCCCTCTCTGCAGATGTATCATGTAGAGTACATGGTTTCACTTTCACTTTCCTGCCTGGTATCATCCAAACTTTGGATGATACCAGGCAGTACAGATGGATGAAACCTGTTATCATGCCCTCTGTACAGAGTCAAGAAGACCACATGCTCTCACATGTTCCACCATCTCCGTGGGCTGTGTACAAATATGACGTGGGGCTTATAAAAAACTGCCCTCCAGTGGTTATAACCCCAAAGTCTGACTTCAGACCCAAATGCATGCAGTGCCCACTCAGGTTTGAGGCACATGATGGCATCACTCCTGTCTTTGAATCACTTTTAAAAGAAGGGATTATTGTTCCCGCACCAAATTCTCCAGTCTGTATGCCAATTTTTCCCGTAAAAAAGATCAGAGATGAGGGCCAACCTGCTGAATGGCATTTTGTTCAGGACCTCCAGGCTGTCAATGCCGCCAATGTCCAGCGGACACCAGTGGTTCCCAACCCCCATACCATTTTGACCCAAATTCCTCCAAATTCAACCTGTTTCAGTAGTGGACTTGTCAAATGCGTTTTTCAGCATTGCAGTCCACAAAGACACAGTTTTGGTTCACGTTCCAATTCAGTGGGACTCTTTACACATTCACCAGTCTGGCCCAGGGCTATTGCAAAAGTCCAACCATTTATAACACCACCCTCAAGGACTCCCTGAGCTCTCTTCAACTGTCGGAAGGCTCTGTCTTGATTCAGTATGTCAATGACCTTTTGCTGTGCGTGCCAAATGAGGCACAATGCCAAGCAGATTCTTTGAAGCTTTTGTGTCACCTTGCTGCAGAAGGCCACAAGGCTTCAAAGCCAAAATTGCAATTTTGCAAACCAATGGTCACATTTTTGGGCCACCAAATCTCTAATCAAGGCAAGTCTCTCTCTCCAAAGCATGCACAAGCAATCTGTCATATGGACAAGCCTAAAACCAAGAAAGAACTTCTCTCCTTCCTTGGCATGGCATCCTATTGCCGTTCTTTCATTCCTGATTTTTCATGCATGGAGAGACCAATGCGTGACATCATTCCATCAAAGGGTCCCTCACACTTCCCTCTTGAGTGGACACCTGCTGCTACTGACTCCCATGAAAACATGAAGAAAGCTCTTCTGGCTCCTCCAACACTTTCACTTCCTGATCCATCCAAACCTTTTTTCAGTATGTTGATGATAATTCCGGATGCATGACCTCCATTCTTCTGCAACCCCACGGTGACAGACTTTGCCCAATTGTGTACTACTCCTGCAAGTCGGATGCTGTTGTGGCAGGACTTCCTCTCTGTCTCCGGGCTGTGGCTGCGGAACAGCGTGCTGTAGTGGCATCCCGTGACATTGTTCTGTATTCTTCACTCACTCTGTATGTTCTGCATGCTGTTGCACTGCTTCTGAATGAGCAGAAGTCGTCACACCTCTCCCATACAAGGTGGCTTAGATATCATTCTACCCTCCTTGAATCACCAAACCTTACTGTCAAACGCTGTGCACAGTCGGTTAACCCAGCCACCAATCTCCCCCCACCTTCTTGTGATGATGACACAGACTGTGACCATGACTGTTTGTCCTTGCTGGATGTTGTCACCTCTCCCAGACCTGACCTCTCCAACACTCCATTGCCAAACCCAGATCTTGTTCTGTATGTTGACGGCTCTGCATCTGTTGACCCCTCTGTAGGCCGCAACAAAGTGGGTTGGGCAGTATGTGATGACCACTGTACGTTGCTTTCTGGCTCCTTGCCAGCTCACCTTTCTGCACAAGATGCAGAGCTTGTCGCCTTGGCGGAAGCCTGCACCTATGCAACAGGTCAATCTGTTACCATTTACACTGACTCACACTACGCCTTTGGGGTAGTTCATGATTTTGGTGTGCTGTGGCATGTAAGGAACTTCCTCACGTCTGCAGGCTCACCCATAAAGAACTCCTCTTATGTCTCCCGCCTTCTTGATGCAACCCTCCTTCCTTCTTCTGTGCCAGTGTGCAAATGCACAGCCCACACCTCCTCTTCTGATCCTGTTTCTCGGGGTAATGCTTGGGCTGATGCTGCAGCCAAGGCTGCGGCTCTCTCCTCCTCTGCTGCCCATGCTCCCCCTCATTCTCCTTCCCCTCGCCTTCCTGTCCCCTCTTCACTAACACCCACTGATTCCCTCATTTCTATGCAGTCTCTTTCATCGCCACAGGAACGTCAGAAGTGGACCAATAAAGGCTGTCACACAGACCACGCTGGTGTGTGGCGGGGTCCGAATGCTCTTCCCTGTTTACCGGCTCATTTTTTTTCAATCACTTTGCCAAATTGACACATGGGAGAGACCATGTGTCAAGAGAAGAGATGATACAACCATTGCATGCAAATTGGTTTACTACTGGTCCCACTGTTTATGCTGACAACTTTTGCAAAAAGTGTCTAATCTGTGCCACTAACAATGCTCACAGGGTCCCCAAACAGGTTCCAGCGGCTCACCCACCCCCTGCAGGAGGGCAAAATGTACTGTTTGGTAATGGTTGACATGTGGTCCAAATGGGTAGAAGCCTTTCCAGCCAAGCATGCAACAAGCACTGTTGTGGCCAGAGCATTACTGTCAGAAATTATTCCCAGATGAAAATACCAGAGAAAATCTCCAGTGATAATGGTAGACACTTTGTAAATGAAGCACTGATCAATTGAGTATTATATTGGGCTTTGATTTGAGAAAGCATTGTGCCTAACCTGGCCTACCCTGGACTAAGTGCCTCCCATTAGCACTCATGTACATGCGCATGCGAGTTGGAAAGAAATATGACATGTCACCCTTTGAGATTTTGTTTGCTCACCCCCCATTTTTAGGTTTCTCTGCAGAGGAAGACACCACCTCCTCTAACTACCTCACATTTTGAAAATGCCATGTTATCTTATTGCTCTGCCGTGTCCTGCCAACTGCAAAACATCTCTCAACAGGTAAAAGCTGCCTTGCACAAACCTGCCTAGGGGCTCCTCTAAGACATAAGACCAGGTGACTGGGGGGTGGTTAAAAGCTTCAAATGGAAGAATTGGCACAGCAAATGGTGGTTGGGTCCATACCAGGTCTTTCTGACAGCATTCACGGCTGTGAAAATCGCTGAGAGGGCAACGTGGATCCATGCAACACACTGCAGAAAGGTCCCAGGGGTCAAGCCAGAAGAACCCAGACCAGACAAGGAGTAAGAAGCAGTTGGTGATAAGCCACAATCACCACCCCACATTGTAGACTAGGACGAGAAGCAGATGTCCAAGTGGTTAGCCAAAACCACCACCAGCTTCATTATTACCACCCCCCACCCCCACCCCCATTAACTTGAAAGCCAACTCCATGTTCATCTTTGGCAGCTTCTTCAGCTGGATCCTCTGGGTTTTGGACTCCTTGACAAAGACAGTGACTGTTTGTCTATGCAAACATCAGCTGACGGCGCCCTCTGGTGTCCAGTACAGGTGTTTGCAATAGAAAAGCAGGCTGTCTGGTGATCAACGCAAAGGACAGAAGAAGTGTTGTCACCTAATCGCCGTGTGACGACACAAGGCCACATACTGTTGCACCTGACAGCTGCCACACATAACCTGAGTGTACGCCGAACGCTGCTCAGGTGAAACATACACCATGCATACCATTTACACTGATACTGACATTCTGAAGGACAATTCAAACTTATGCCAATATCTGCTTGTGGATGACAGCGGGACCGACGACGACGTCACGACTGGACCACGTGGGACTTCCTGTGTACAGGGCTCTTCACCTTATTGTTGGTCAACTTGACCGTCTATCTGATGATTTGTTTCTATGCCCCATCACACCATCCTCCACAGACGCAATCTCTTGAAGTGTTTACACGAATTGTTTGTGATGCTAGTTCTGGAGAAGTCATCAATGACATATTGCGGCTAGTGGAAGACAAGGGGAATTTCTCCTCAGATTTCCTTTTAAACTCATGGTATCGGTATGCCTGCTTCCTTGCAAAGCAGAAAAAAGCTACAAACTGTTATGTCTGCACTAGAATGCCTGTAGCTACCACCAACCCTCATGTTTCTCCTGCGTCATTTAACTCATCTGATCTCTTTCCTGATATTCTGAAGTCGCCACTGTCTCTAACTTCCTAAATCAAATTGTACAGAAAACAACAGGTCATAGTTTACCCCCTATACCACCCTATACAGGGAGAAATTTTTCTAAAATCCTGGCAATAAAATGCAGTGACAATACACCCCTCTTCGGCCCAGTTCAGTACCCCCCAAACTCTAAATTTATATGTTACGCTAATAATCTCACTCTCACCCTGCCCGGGGTAAAAATGGGCCTTGTTCCCAGAGCTTATTGTTCCCATACTTACTCACCATGTACCACTAATGACCAGGGTCATACTAACACCACTCAGGCCCTGCCAGGTACAACATGCAAGCCTTACTATTCGGTCCTTGATGTTATGGGAGTAATGCCACAAGATGATTTTCTGTGGCTATGCAGTGCTTATATGTATCAGGCGTTGCCTGAGAATTGGGTGGGCCATTGCACCACAGTGCATGCTGTGACCACTCTTTCATTGTAACTGCTAATCCCTTGGACAGGTCTGATCACAGGTCACGGAGGTACGTGTCCCCACAAGATTCCATTTGGGGCACTGGCGTGCTTAAAACCCATAAGCTCTGGACAGATGCTCAGAAAGTTGCTCTTTCTCTGTTTCCATGGGTCAGCGTAGGTAAGCTCTTGCTGCACATGGAGCCATTAGGCTATTGTGTGGGAACCTTTGCAAACGTGACTCTCTTAGCCCTTAAGGGAATTCAAGATGAGTTGCATGCCCTTAGACTAATGGAATTTACAAGACAGGATGGTGCTAGATCAGCTAATGGCATCACAGGGTGGGGTCTGTGCGATAGAGGGAACGGACTGCTGCACCTACGTCCCTGCTAATGATGCCGACACTGAAATTATTTCCCAAGCCATTCAAAACCTCACAGCTCTTCGTGATGCCTCCCTTCTTGATAATGTTCGGGGAGGAGGTATTTATGATTGGTTGTTCAGTGGCAGATGGCGAGATTGGCTTGTTCGTATTGGTATATTTTTGTCTGCTGTTCTGCTGCTTCTCATGTTTTGTGGCTGCTGCATACTCCCAGTCATTAGACACATGATATCAAAGTTGTTCGTTTCCACCATGTTGCATTATATGCCAGCCACCACCTTTGTCCCTGATGTGACTCTTGCTTCAGCCCCACCAATGTCGGATTACGATGATTTGGAAATGTCCGAACTCCCTTTCTCTGATGATTATCATGATTACATGACTAAAGACTCAAATATGATGTAAATATTTTATGTCCACCACATCGATTTCTTATCTTTGCTTGCTCTCCATTGAGTGCTTACACTCACAAAAACAGCCTCTTGTGACTCTTCACATACGACATTGTTCTATGTCACTGTTCATGATCAGAATCAGAATCAGAATCAGAATGAACTTTATTGCCAAGCATGTTAAAAACATACGAGGAATTTGACTTGACATTAGGCGCGCTCGATAAGCGCTTCCCAATGACACGGCAGCCATGCAAGGCGCCTCATCAAACAGTGGGGGGTAAAGAGGGGGAGGGGGAGGGGATGACACATTGGGCAGAGAGAAAAAAACCATAGTTATCAGAATAGCGCTCGAGTGAGCAAAATTTTGATCACATAGAAAAAAACCCTCAATGCACACTTAGCAGACAAGTTACAATACACACGTTGACAAAGCGCAAAAGAGAGAGACCAGTGTGTGTATCAGTCATGTGATATCAGTATGAATGCAGTGTGAATGTATCAGTTGCTGGTGCACAACAAAGGACATCTCCTAGGCAACGGCTGGATGTTATGTTCATGTATTCTAAACATAGATAAGCATGTCCACAGAGTCCATCTCTCTTCAGTGTATGCCAGATGGTAAAGTTCCATATTAGACACATTCTCACGCTGTCCTTGAAGAGTTCAGGTTGCTGCACAACAGCAATTGTTTGTTAATTGTTGATGCAATGATGCATCAGTTTAAATCTGATAGGGTGTACTTTTGCTGAAAGTCTTGTACAAATGGTCATATATGACCAAGAGGAGGGAAATGTGGTGGAAATTTACTGTCTATGCATTAAACAATGTTTTATAACTTCATGCATTAGTCTGTTGAGTAACCAGGGATCTATGTTTTATAAGTGTGTCCCAATATATGAATTGTTTGTGTGTGTGTCAATATATGAATTGTTCTTACAGTATATCCATATATGAACTGCTTTATAAACTGCCTGTAGTAACCTCATTAGGGTATAAGCTACAGTATATTAACAAGCTGTTTGATGTGTCTGTTATATTTTGTGTTCCAAGATGAAGTTTTCTGTCACACTGACCTGTTAAGGTCTTCATGCTCTCACTCCCCCCTCCTTTCTCTCATCTCCTGTGTCTTATCAGCATTTCCAGAGTTTTTCTTTTTTTACTGATGGTCATATAAAAAACCCTGTTTTACTCTTTGGGAGCAGAGCTGACTTTTTTCCTGCTCTCACTCTTCTCTTACTGCTGGTAGCAATAAAAGGCTATTCAACTCACAGATCCGCCTGATTATTTTACTACAGGACCTTTTAAAGAGTTTAGATAAAATTTGGTTACATGGAGGTTACTTAAAAAAAGAATAAGAATTTTCCTTCAGTTTATAGCTTTATCCTACAGCTGAGGGACTAATTGTACTATGAAATATTGGTTATGTTCAATTATAATTGATATTTGGGACATCTCGTTTAAACCCAGCAGATAGGAAATGGGAGTCTCACTTATGAACAGCTGTAACACCAGATATTCAGCGGTGGTCGGCGCCAGCCGATGGTATTGTTCAGGGAAGGCTCAGTGGCTCTCCCAGACAGCATTCGGAACACAGGACTTAACCGGGAAGGGGGATCATGAGAGTGTAGCCGGTGGAGTTAGCATCTAAGCCCCAGGCCAGGCATGACGTCTTTTGGCAACCAGTCCGAAATTTAGGATGTCCACGGCCCACAGGAAAGCTAAAGGTCAGGAAAAGTGCATTTAGGCAGCGTCACCCATGGGGTCTAAGTTCTTCTCTGTGGGAAAACAGAAAGGTCCAAAATCTCTATCAGTTCACTTAAACGGCTTCTGAGGTGAAGAAGAAAAGGGGTTTTTGGAAGTCTGACTTCCACATAGGTGAGATCACAAGAAAAGGATGGTTTACCCTCAGTTGCCAGAAAAAACAAGCAAAAGCTTATCAAAAGATGATTTAAGAAAGCTAGCGCAGGACTTGACAAGGTTCAGACACACACAAAAGACTTCTTAAAACTCGAACAAACATGAACAGACATATAGAACTGACTAGACTTACTGCACAGAACACAGAACCAAGAAAAACTGAACTGCGGGGGTGGCTCTGTTTGCATTTAACTGAAGCACACTGCCGAGTCATAAACCTATGACTGGCAGCAAGATGGACTAATTATCTTCCATAAAGAGGCGTTTGAATGGGCTTTTGTCCAATGAGGGAACAGTTCTTTGTCTGTGAACAGCCAATCAAATGCAAGGGCATTATCCAACAGAGAGGCAGCCTGTGGATGGGCTGATAGAAGACGGACAACAGAGTTTTGGTACATATACACAATGTTAACTGGAAATTCATTATACAGTATACTCAATATAAAATCTAACTAGCTTCAGTGATTCAAAACTAATATTCAGTCACTAGGTATTTTTTTTTATAAACGTGTCCTTATATAATTGACACACATCAGAATAACATTAATCAGCATTCCAACATGCAATCACAATGAAATCAAGAATTAATGAATTATTGCAAACCATTATTGTCCATCACGAGGGCGATTATCTTCACAGTATCCAGAGTTATCCTGAGGAATGGGAGCTTGAAGAAGAGTTTAATGTTCAATCAGAATTAACAGTTCCAGATTGTAATGAACATATTCCGTAGATGTCCACTAGGAGGTACTGTTGAGCTGTAGATAATTTTTAGGTCTTGGTATGTGAAGAGTGGGCAGCCTAGAGAGTTTTATGGACATTCTGGAAAGGCTCCAAAAGTTTATCAACATAACCTGATGGGTTAAGGAATGAAATTTGGAAGTTTATGACTTTTTTTAAGAGTATCAGTTCCTGGTACGAACGGATGCTATCAGCATGAACTGTCTGGTTGGAGGTTGACTCCAGAAGTTTTATAGTGCACTTAATCCTTTAAAAGCAAGTCCTTATCGGGTTTCTCTACAAAAAGGGAAATTGTTTACACTGGGGTATTGATAATGAAGAAACAGCAATTCTTGAGCTGACCTTGAGTGAATGTTTCTTTGAGATGAAGAGTGATCTCCTGAATTGCCTGAGGAGAGCTGATGCTACATATTCCTCCCTTTGTATCAATGGTGAGTGTCAGTCAGTGTTGGTACATATCCTTGGCAGCTGCGTTTCCTTGGCAACTCTTGATCTAAATACTGGGCTAATGGTTTTGATGTTCATACACACTAGTATGTAAACGGTATCTATTACTAAGCAGAGATCTTTGAATTTGGTTTACTGGAAAAAAACTTCTAGGAATTTCCAAAAATAATTTGAATATGGACAAATGTAAATTGTAAAATTGTCTATATTCAAATTATTTTTGGAAATTCCTAGAAGTTTTTTAAACTAAGGTATACTGTATGTCTTGAAATTACTCAAAAATTCTGGTTACAAAAGTACAAAAATAAAAAGTATGTAATTTTACATACCTGAGGTAAATGTTTTGGTTTACAATAAAACAGCTGCTAAAATTGTTCAAAAAATAGTTTGAATGTGCACAAAAATCAAAATACAGTGCAAGGAATATATATACGCTACCGTTCAAAAGTTTGGGGTCACTTAGAAATGTCCTTATTTTTGAAAGAAAAGCACTTTTTTTCAATGAAGATAACTTTAAACTAATCAGAAATACACTCTATACATTGCTAATGTGGTAAAGGACTATTCTAGCAGCAAATGTCTGGTTTTTGGTGCAATATCTACATAGGTGTATAGAGGCCCATTTCCAGCAACTATCACTCCGGTGTTCTAATGGTACAATGTGTTTGCTCATTGTGTCAGAAGGCTAATGGATGATTAGAAAACCCTTGTGCAATCATGTTAGGTCTGCAATGCTGTAATTGCTGCAAATGGAGGATTCTTTGACGAAAGCAAAGTTTGAAGGAAAAAATTATTATTTCAAATACAAATCATTATTTCTAACATTGTCAATGTCTTGACTATATTTTCTATTCATTTTACAACTCATGGTGGTAAATAAGTGTGACTTTTCATGGAAAACATAAAATAATTGTCTGGGTGACCCCAAACTTTTGAACGGTAGTGTATATATATATATATATATATATATATATATATATATATATATATATATATATATATATACTGTATATATATATATATATATATATATATATATATATATATATATATATATATATATATATATATATATACATATATATATATATATATACATATATATATATATATATATATATATATATATATATATATATATATATATACTGTATATATATATATATATGTTTGTATATAAGCATGTATATAAATTCAAAAATTGTAGGAGTAAAGATCAAAAACGAAGAACACAAAACAAACAAAAGTTTTTGCTTATATTTGAGGTAGAGGTTTTAGGCTAAGCAATATTGAAGTAACTCATTGAGGTTCAAATTGAATTGGTTTAGCTGGACTAAACCATGGTTGCATAGAGGTTCGAATCATAAGCTGTTTGAGGCCTTTATTCTGCAAAACTGAGCGAACATGGAGTGTTATCTTTCTTTGAATGGCAATGAAGTGTAAATTTGGGATTACTGCAAAAAGGATAAGATGAGGTGGAAACAGACTCATTGCTAAAGTGTTAACTGGAAGGCTAACATTTCTAGCTACCTCTGGAAGTAACATAGACATTAGCTGTGTGTGAGCATAGTCAACCTTTGACATGAAGAACGACAAGTTCAAGACCTTGTTGAGTTTGAATGAGGCTTCGGAGCAAACATTCAAAACCAACACAGTATCTTGCAAAGTTTTGGTAATGGTTTGTGGTTCAACTACCTGGCGTTGCAGTGTAGCAGTAGCTCAAGTAGCAATGTTGACTGAGTTAACAGTGGACGTGCTAAGGCTAACAAGAGGCCCTAAAGATGAGGCTGTTATTGAGAATCCACCTAAGGATTGTTGACTTTTTGTCTTGGCCCTGCCCAGTTCTGATTGGGTGACTGTAGATGTGGTTGCTAGATAGAGGGCCAAACTGAAAAATAGGGCCATCATCCTGGCAAACAAATAGAAGTGAGTGATTTTAATCTCAACCTTCTTGTTTGTTTTTCTTTTGTCACCTGAGTGGAAGGTGAAAATTATTCTCAGAGTTGGAACAACTTTGTTAGAGATTGAGCTCTAGAATTTTAGTGTTTTATCACCTTTATTGTTATTGACTCCAGCTAATGATATTGGACGTTTTGTGTGTACTATTTTGAAATAGTAGGTTGATGACACTGAATGAAACTTTGCAAGATCTTTTGAGGTTAGCTTTTAAGGAAGTCAGTTAGTTTGGGTTAACTCTTTCCTTTTGGATGTTTAATGCAGTTAGCTGATTGAGAGAGAGAAATGCGACCAAGTATACCTGAGGTTGATAGTTAGCTAACAGTTATGTATTGGGTGCAAGCTTTTAAGTTTATTTATTTTCTGAACGGAACAGCGTTGTCCCCAACAAGTCCCATGGGGTTTTTGTGAGCTTTGATCTGATTACGATAGACCCATTTGGAGATGGGGTCCTGGCGACTTTTGCGTATCTTGATTTGGTAAACGACCGGTGAGAGTTTATCTGTGATGGTGTATGGACCTGTCCACCTGGGGAGGAACTTTCGAGTGAGTTTTCCTGCCCGTGCGGTGGTTTGTCCTGTTTGAGGGATGAAGGAGTAGTAGAAAACCTTGTCTCCCACTTGGAGTTCATCATGTGAGGCTTTCTGATTGTAGTAGGCTTTGCGTACTTCAGCTGATCAGTCCAAATGTTTTTGGGCAAAGGCAAAAGTCTGTTGGAGATGTTTGGTCAGGTCAGTCATGTATTGGTGAGTAGTGTAAGCTGTGGCATCACTGGCCTCTCCAGGTTGGTAGAGCAAATGCAGGGACAGTCATTTGCCGGCCTGTCATCATTTCAGAAGGCGAGACCCCAGTAGCTTCATGGGGTGTAGCTCGGATGGCCATCAAGACCAGGGGGAGTTTTACATCCCAGTCTTTTTGGTGTGGTGAAACATACTTCTTCAGTATGTTGATCAGAGTTTGGTGGGATCTTTCAACCTGTCCAGAGGATTGTGGGTGGTGGCTAATATGGAAGTTAGCTTTAACTCCCAAGGTTTCCCACAGCTGCTGCATGACTTCGGCGGTGAAATGGGTACCTCGGTAAGAGTTGATCCAGCTTGGCAGACCGAATCTGGAGAACACATAGTTCATCAACAAGTAGGCCGTGGTGTCTGCCGTGTCATTAGGAGCAGGCAAACATTCGACCCATTTGGTGAAAGCACATGTTACTGTGAGGAAGTATTTGTTACCTCTGGCTGACCGCGGGAGGGGACCTACCCAGTTGATTTGGAGGTCAGACCATGGGAATTATATGCCTCTTTTCTGTAGGGGTGCTCGGTGAATTGGGTTGGTTGGCTTAATCTGGCAGCATACAAGACATCCCTTGATATAGTCTGCTACATCCTTTAGCATGTATGACCAATATGCCACTTGTTTGAGAGCATTGTATGTTGCTTTGACGCCTTTGTGTCCTGCAGTCGGGAGATCGTTGGCATGAACAATCATCACCCCCTCTGGTTACGAGGAACCACAAGCGCAGGTGCAGGGAGTTCATCGGAAACATGAACTAGAGTGCCATTGCGCAGCTGCAGGGACGATCATGCACCATAAAGCGGTTTCAAGTCTGCAATGTCAGCGAGATCTGAATCAGATGGTGTGTTGAGTATAGGATCCAAGAGATATTGTATCATTTTATGGATTGCAGGGTCAAGGGCTTGAAGAGAGATAAGGTCATCGTCAGACAAAGCAGGGTCAACCGCTAGAGGACCTGTGGTTTGTGTCAGGTTCTGGGCCCTGTTTGTCTGGGCCCTGGTGACTGCACAGGCTGTAGGGGTGGGTGGGTGGGACTCTGCAGTCGGCACCAGAGCAGGATCAAAGGACCAGGGGGTGCCCTGTATGGCTCCTTGTTTTGCAAGTGAGTCCACAAGGTTGTTCCATTCTTTATCTTGACCTGGGGTGCACCAGTGACCTCTGACCTTTTTCCAGTACACCTGGAGGTTGTTGGAGGTGACCAGATGATCACATTCCCTGAAAAGTTCTTCATGTTTAACCGGTTTGTCGTTGGAGGTTACAACTTTACTTTGGTCTTCCAGAGTGCCAAATGACACGTGAAACTGAGGCATGCATAGTTGGAGTTGGTGCATATGATCAATGTGTGAATGCCATGGTCTACGGCAAGTTACAGTGCAATGAGTATACCTGCGATTTCTGCATTCTGGGATGATTGGAAACCCAGTTAAAAGTCGTGGTGTTCACAAGGCTGATTGTTTAACCACACCACCCCCACACCAGCACAGATGTGAGTTTCATGGTGGAAAGAACAACCATCGACATAGGCGGTGACCATATCTTGACAGATGTTCTGGTCGAAGTAGTGATGGTTTGGGTCTTCAGTGACCGTAGGTGGCTCTGCACGAATGGATGGTCCTGGAGTATCCTCAGAGCACCATTGGCAGGCTGCCAAGTCCGTGCCAAGAGGGCTTCTTAATTTTTGTGCGTAGCGGACCTCCACATCAAAGCTTTGTAGAGCCATCAACCAGGAAGCTATTCTGGCATTCGTCACAACACCTTCTCTGATGAGTTGACTATTCAGAAAAACCACTGGTTGGTGGTGAGTCTCAACTGTGATTCTCTGCCCACCCACGTAGTTGAAGAAATGTTTGATTGCCCATACGGTAGCCAGAAGGGCTTTTTCGCAGTCCAAATATTTCAATTCCGGACCAGAGAGGGTTTTGCTGGCATAGGCCATGACTCGTTTGTCATGGTCGTAGACTTGGTATAATCCAGCACTTAAGCAGTTGGCAGAGAACCCCACTTGTCGGAAGAACGGCTGATTGCAGTTGGGATAGGCCAGACAAGGTGCTGTGCATAACTTTTGCTTGAAAGGTAGCGTAGCCTGTTCTTGAGCCTCAGATCAGATGAAAGGGGTGTCCTTTCGTAGGACTCCTGTCAGGGGTTTTGCCAAGTCTTCATAATCCTCAATGAACTGGTGGGAGTAGTTGCATACCCCTGGAAAGCTCTGGAGTTCGGAGATGTTGGTAGGGGTCTTGATGTTTAAGATGCCTTGAATTCATGCTATTTGTGGTAGGACTCCATTGGATCCAACCAAGAGACCAACATAGTTGACTTTGGTTTTGCACCATTGGCACTTGGACAGACAAATTTTGGCTCCAGCTTGTGTGAGCTGGCCAAGGACATGGTCAATTTCAGTCAGGTGGGCGTCCAGAGTTGGACTCCGAATGAGAATGTTGTCGACATAGATGAGATTAGCCTCTGTCTCGAGAGTCTGGACATGCTTTGTTCAAGAAGATGTTGAACTCTGCAGGAGAGTTAGCATACCCCAAAGGGCATCGGGTGAATGTGTATTGGCGATCCGTGAATGTGAAAGCCAGATTGTGTTGGTCTTCCGCTTGGACAGGAATAGTCCAGAAACCAGAAGCAATGTCCAGCGTCGAGAAGTATTTGGCATCTTTGACTCTAGGAAGTTCTTGCTCCAGTTGAGTCATAGGTCACCTGGAGAGAGGGACTTGAGTGTTCAATTTCCTGTAGTCAATGGTGAGTCACCTCTTACCATTGGGCTTTAGGACAGGCCACAAGGGGGCCGAGTAGGTACTGTTGCATGGCCTGATTATGCCACAGTCCAGTAGGTCATCGGTTATTTCCTGTACTGGGCCGTATGAGGCCAAGGGAATCTTGTACTGCCTGACGTAGGTGGGAGGAGCATCAGGTGGTGTAGGAATGCATACAGAGTGGATTGTGGTTAGCCCACAGTCCAAGAAGTCTTTGGAGAACGATTGTTTGTACTCAAGAAGAACCTGGCAAAGTTTTTCACTAACGTTTCACATTCTTCATCAGATGTTAGAGCATCAGTATCAGCTACCACCTGTGTAATCTCTTCGGCAATGGTGGTGACCAGTTTTGGTGGAGCATCGCTGGGATTGTCAGGGGTCTGCTTATTGGACACTGATGGGAGGAGTTCAGTGGCTTGGACAAGCATTTGGTCATCATTGCTCAAGTCAATCCGTCCTACTGACTCTTTGTCAAGGGTTGACATTGACACAAGGGCGATGGCCTTAGAAGGCTTAGTGTGCATGACTGTAGGTTCAAGAGAGTCAGCCCAAAGGGAATAAGGGAGGCCACCTAACACTGGAATGGTCAGTTTGAAATGGTGAAAATCAGTGGTGATGAGCCAGCTGAGAGGCATGGCTTTGGGCAGGATGATGGTCTCTGCCAAGGGATTGTTTACCGGCAATGTGGTGGTTCTAGATTCTAGGCTTAAAAGAGGCATGGCCTCCAGAGTTAAGCCTAGATTGTCAAACAAGGGAGCCGGTTGGAAAAATACTTGCGGATGCATGAGTTTCTGTCCAGTCTGGATGCGTAGTTGGACCGGGTAGCACGTGACATTAGCAGGTATGAGACAATGTTGAGTGTTCAGTACTTGGCAGACCTCAGGGATGGTCTGGCCTGACTTTAGAGTGTCTAGATCTGGTTTAGAGTGAGCATCTCAAACTGGGGTGAGAGACCATAAAGCATTGTTTATGGTATCAACCTGAGCTCCGAGTCTCACAAGAAGATCACTGCCGATGCAGACTGCATGTGGCAGGTTGGGAACGACCAAGAAAGGATGAGTTAGCAGTCTGTGGTTCCACTGAAGGTCGAGGGCGCAGATACCTGTAGCGAAATACTTCACAAACATCCACAGGAGTAACATTAACTTAAGTTTGAATAAACATTGTTATTTATTTGAATCTTTAAGTTGAATGGCTTTCTGTGAAAGAAATCATACAAAGTAGTATTTAAAACAAACACAGTTTCAAAAGTTTGCAATTTGTTACATAAAATACGTGAATATATGGGCTTTTAACTTTAAAGATTAAAATATGTGGTTAACATACATGAGTAAATACAAAGTCTATGCTTTTATGTTCTTTCACTATGTATATATGCAGTCAAAAGCTCTTCCAACAATGAGAACAACCTCTCAAAACCAACAAGTTTCTTTTTTTTTTCCTTTTGTTCTTGGTATAAAACTTTGAATTGGGTTTAAATTTAGGTTGTTCCGGATAATCTGGGTTGATTTGAAGTTAATTTGGGAGCTTGATTTGATTATAAATCAGCTTAATTGATTCACTCCGCTTTAATCTGAGTGTACATTCATGTAAGAAATGCAACTCCTATATTGGAACACAAGATGGAGGCAGTTATCTCTGCACTCCCAAGAGGAGGAGATAAATGACGCCGCTCTGGACGGTCTACTGGTCTCACTCAAAATGGCAGCTAGGGTGACTTCCTCTTAGTGCCTTCAAAATAGCATCTGCACTCTCACTCCCTGCATGCGCAGTTTTTTGTGCACTGTCGGTCACGCACTACTGTGAATGCGCACATGACACATGGATGTGGGTGCAGGTCTATCGACAACACCACGCCTTGCTTTTACAAAACTGGAGAGCTTTAATCCCCAACTTTCCTTATTCATGCACAAATAATCTTACCCCTTTAATTCCGGGTATAATTAAGTGCAGTGACTTGATCAGTTGCGTCCAGCCTAATCTGGCATCACCAAACACTTGGACAATACAGAATTGTTCAGTTTAATTTATCCCACCGGGATAATTCACTGGTTGGTTAAACTGACAAGTAAACAGAACGGAGTGTCGCATTTCTGTCACTCTAGGCCTTTATTTTTCTTAATTCAGCAGTACTGCTTAAAACTTTCTAGCATGCATTAAACACAAGGATTTCTCTCAGCCCAGGCAATGGGTGAATCAGCTCAACCCCCCCCCCCCCACACACACACACCCTGCAGCTATCAGGAACACTGACACCTCTCTGCAGGAGGCGGGGGAAACACACACACACACACACACACACACACACACAGACCTGCCTGCTGCAGCTCTCGCAAACACAGAGCTTCACTGAAAAAGTGGATCAATATTTGAGCAAAAACATACAGCTTATGTTTTAATGATTTTTCTTTTGCATATGCTTTTCAGGTGCACACAGCCACATACAGGGACCCAGGAAAGCGTATATGCAAAGAAAAACACCTCAACTTCTCTCGTTTACAAGTTTCTTAAATGAAACTCATTCAGGTTAAATGACATTACATTCTGATAATTGGCAAGCAGATTCAAATGATCAACAGGTGTTAGATATCACATCAACTGTTAATGGATTCCTGAGCATAAAATCTATAGTTGAACCTTTGTGGAACCAAGAGGAAACCAGATCTTATATTTCAACTGTAATGCAATGGAAGGCTGAGGTAACTAACAAAATTAGAACGCAGTTTTATGGGGAAAACTTTACATAAGCTGATTAACTGAACAAGGAAACTTCTGAATTAATCTACGAAAATGAATGGCGGTTACTTTAAAAAAAGAATAAGAATTTTCCTTCAGTTTATAGCTTTGTCCTACGGCTGAGGGACTAATTGTACCATGAAATATTGGATATGTTCAATTATAATTGATATTTGGGACATCTCGTTTAAACCCAGCAGATAGGAAAATGGGAGTCTCACTTACGAACAGCTGTAGCTCCAGGTACTCAGCGGTGGTCGGTGCCAGCTGATGGTATTGTTCAGGGAAGGCTCAGTGGCTCTCCCAGACAGCGTTCAGATCACAGGAATCAACTGGGGGAAGCTCGCGAGAGTGTAGCCAGTGGAGTTAGCATCTAAGACCCAGGCCAGGCGTGACGTCTTTTGGCAACCAGTCCGAAATTTAGGATGTCCACGGCCCACAGGAAAGCTAAAGGCTGGAGGAAAAGTGCATTTAGGCAGCATCACCCATGAGATCTAAGTTCTTCTTAGTGGGAAAACAGAAAATTCCAAAATCTCTGTCAGTTCACTTAAAAGGCAGGAAAATTAAAAGTTCACTTTAACGGTAGGAAAAGTAAAAAAAATCCAGGAAAAACATTTAAATAGAATAAGCACGACTTCTGAGGCGAAGAAGAAAAAGGGTTTTTGGAAGTCTGACTTCCACATAGGTGAGCTCACAAGAAAAGGATGGTTTCCCCTCAGTTGCCAGAAAAACAGGCAAAAGCTTATCAAAAGACGATTTAAGAAAGCTAGCTAGCAATCACGAGGGCGATTATCCTCACAGTGTCCAGAGTTATCCTGCGGAATGAGAGCTTAAAGAAGAGTTTAATGTTCAATCAGAATTAACAGTTCCAGATTGTAATGAACATATTCCCCCTGCAACCCAAAAAGGATTAAGCGGAAGAAAATGGATGGATGGATATTCCGTAGATGTCCACTAGGAGGTACTGTTGAGCTGTAGATAATTTTTAGGTCTTGGTATGTGAAGAGGGGGCAGCCTAGAGAGTTTTATGGATGTTCTGGAAAGGCTCCAAGAGTTTATCAATATAACCTGATGGGTTAAGGAGTGAAATTTGGAAGTTTATGACTTTTTAAGAGTATCAGTTCCTGGTACGAACGGATGCTATCAGCATGAACTGTCTGGTTGGAGGTTGACTCCAGAAGTTTTATAGTACACTTAATCCTTTAAAAGCAAGCTCTTACCAGGTTTCTCTACAAAAAGGGAAACTGTTTATACTGAGGTCTTGATGATGAAGAAACACAGCAATTCTTGACCAGACCTTGAGTGAGAGTTTCTATAAGATGAAGAGTGATCTCCTGAATTGCCTGAGGAGAGCTGATGCTACACCACTCTTCCTCCTCTTAGTCTTCTTTTAGTTTTGATTGGCGGTTGGCAACCAGCTTACAGGTACATTACCACCACGCACTTCACTCTACACCATCACCCTGTATGTGATACCACCATTGTTATTTGATGGCAGACTTAAGCATTAGCATCACTCTGTATATAATTCAAAAAATCTCTTTCAAGAAATCTCTGTCTGTCTGTCACTCATCTTCTTCTTCTTTTAGATTTGATTGCCGGTTGGCAACCAGCTTACAGGTGCATTACCTCCACGTACTTCACTCTGTATCATCGCTCTATCTGGTTAGGACCTGTAGTCCTATCATCATTGCTGTGTCCAATTGAACCTCAACTCTATCTTCAGACATCACTCTTCTTCATCTCCTTGTACTTCACTCTATATCATCACTCTTTCCGGTCAGGGCCTGCAGTCCTTCTGTCATCACTGTTGTGTCCAATCAAACCTCAACTCTATCGTCAGACATCACTCTTCTTCGTCTCCTCGTACTTCACTCTATATCATCACTTCACTCTATATCATCACTCTACACATCTCGGACTTACTGTATATAAGAAGTTCTGAACAGCTCCTTATGTGTGAAAAAATAATCCATCCTTGGACTGCATCAGAGAGGAGTCCACTTGTGACAGCCCCTCCAAATCCCGCTTTGTGTGGCATATGGCTGAATATAGAATAGAATAGAATCTTTATTTTCATTGTACACAAAATACAACAAAACTCTGTTCAGCAGTCTCTTATCGGCAGCTTAAAATACTTAAAATACAATCATCATAATAATAAATAGATAAAATACTAGTGCACTCTACATATATGTGACTGTATGCATACCTGCTAAAAGGATTATGAGTGCAACAGTCTGTCTTCTACTCTAGGATAAAAGCTCTCTTTCATTCTGCTGGTCTGGGTTTTGATGACTCTGAGCCTACCTGAGGGAAGGGTGGAAAACAGGAAATGTCCTGGGTGTGTTGGGTCATTCCTGATGTTTTTAGCTCTTCTGAGGAGGCGTGTGGAGTAAATGTCCTCCATGCTTGGGAGCGGGGAGCCCACAATCCACTGGGCTGTCTTTATGGCCTGTTGCAGCTCCTTCTTTTCTGCCTCTTTACAGCTGGATTACCAGACAGTGCAACCGTACATCAGGACACTCTCTACTGTGCAGCGATAGAAGTTCTTAAGCAGAGGTGGAGGAAGTTGTGCTTCAGGGTTCTGAGAAAAGAGTCATTGCTGGGCTTTTTTGATGTTGTGAGTTGCACTCCAGCTTAAATCTTTGGATATATACACACCCAAGAATTTGAAGTCAGCAGCCTGCTCTACCTCCTCCCCTTTGATGCTCAATCCCGCATGCTGTGCTTTTGATTTCCTGAAGTCTATAATTATTTCCTTAGTCTTCTTTGTGAGGTGTTAAAACTCCATAGATTCTCTATGGGATTTAGATCAGGTGAGTTTGCTAGCCAATCAACCCCAGTGATACCATGGTCATTAAACCAGGTATTGGTACTTTTGGCAGTGTGGGCAGATGCCAAGTCCTGCTGGAAAATGAAATCAGCATCTCCTTAAAGCTTGTCAGCAGAAGGAAGCATGAAGCGCTGTAAAAAATTCCTGGTAAATGCTTGTACGGACTTTGTATTTGATAAAACGGAGTGGACCAACACCAGCAGATGATATGGCTCCCCAAATCAGGTGCCAAGTCCTGTCATTTGGAAATCAAGGAGGGTCCCAGAGTTGGGAGGAAGAGTGGAGAGGCACAGAATCCATGTTGCTTGAGGTCCAGTGTGAAGTTTCCACAGCCGGTGATGATTTGACGAGCAATGTCATCTGCTGGTGTTGGTCCACTGTGTTTTATCATGTCCAAGGTCAGCGTAGCAGTCTGCCAGGAAATTTTTAGAGCACTTCATGTTTCCCTCCTGACCTAAATCCCATAGAGAATCTGTGGGGTATTGTCAAGAGGAAGATGAGAGATACCAGACCCAACAATGCAGATGAGCTGAAGGCTGCTATCAAAGCAACCTGGGCTTCCGTAACACCACAGGCGGATCTCCTCCATGCTACACCACAATGATGTAGTAATTCATGAAAAAGGGGTCCCGACCACGTATTGAGTGTGTACATGAACATACTTTTCAGTAGAACAACATTCCTATTAAAAATCCATTTTTAATTGGTCTTATGTAATAGCCTATTCTTTCTTTCTTTTTTTTTTTTTTTTGAGAAACTGAATTTTGGGGTTTCTTTAGCTGTAGCCATGATCATCAAAATTAAACACATGAAATATATTACTTTGTGTAATGACTCTGTATCATATATGAGTTTCACTCTTTGAATTGAATCACTAATTTATTGAGATGTACCTGTATAAACCAGGATCTTTTTGCACTATTAATTTGTATTGTTAAATAGATGATTTTATTGACATTTTTACATAGGTAATGCAGTTGCATAACTGTTAATGATACATATAATTTGAAAGGTCAGATGTTGATAATTTCATATTTTTTAACAAAGTACTGAATCCCTAAAGTAGTAGATGATTAATGGGTTCTAGTTTGCCTTTTGTTTTTGTTATTACTTTGAGCATGATACGTTTTTTACTTTCATTATGTACTATATAAAAAAAAATTTCTGACATGTCTGCATAATATGTCTGAATCTGAATACATCACATTTTGCTATTAATTTTTCTTCTAAAATCAATTTCTCAGCACTGGAAATTGGCAAAAGGATTTAGATGGATGAACACTGCAGGCCAGTGCAAGTACTGTGTATATTTGGGTTTGAAATGCAGTGACACTTTAAACTGAGTAAATAATCTAACTGTATGGTTTATGTTTTAAATTGCTCTAAAGCAGTGCAGATCATTTTTTTATAATTCATTGTAACATCTTCTTTTTTTTCATATAAACGCTGTAAATATGTTTGAATTAATAATGGCTTCACCTCATTAAGGGAACTGGATCTGTATTATGACCCTGTGTTTTGAGGGTTTTTTGTTTTTGTTTTTTTTTTACTGACAATAATTTTAGCAGTTGGCTTTATCTCAGCTTTTCCTGTAGCTTGTTAGCTATTTTCTGCACAGAAGCGTTTTCATACTGTAATGATTAAAACATTAACATAGAGGGTGTGAAGGAAAGGATGTGGAGGTGAGGCACGAGCGTAGGTCAGCACAGATTCTTTATCGACCCTCTAACATGAATACAGCCTGTTGACCCCAGCATTGCCGCTGGATCCCCCTCATGGATCGTCACCTTATCGTGGTGGTGGGGGTTTGCGTGCCCCAATGATCCCAGGAGCTATGTTGTCCGGGGCAATTTGCCTCTGATAGGGTCACCCAAGACAAACTTCTCCTGGGTGAAGGGCCAGACTAAGAACGATCCAAAAGACTCTCATGATAAATTCTATATCAAGGATTCAGTGTACCCCGCCTGGTATGGGGTTACCGGGGCCCCACCCTGGAGCCAGGTCTGGGGGAGGGGCTAGCGTCTGGTGGCCGGGTTTCCACCCATTGGACCTGGCCGGGCTCAGCCCAAAGGAGTTACATGGGTCCGCCCTCCAGTGGGCTCACCACCTGCAGGAGGGATCATGGGGAACCGGTGTTATGTGGATTAGGTGGCGGTCAAAGGTGGAGACCTTGGCGGACTGATCCCAAGCTTTCTAAACTGGCTTTTGGTATGTGGAATGTCACCTTTCTGGTGGGGAAGGAGCCTGAGCTGATGTACGAGGTTGAGAGATACCGGCTAGATACAGTCGGCCTCACCTCAACACACAGCTCCGGTTCCGGAACCAGTCTCCTGGAGAGGGGCTGTAGCTTGGCCTTTTCTGAAGTTGCCCCGGGCGAGAGGCAACGAGCAGGGGTGGGTATTTTCGTATCCCCCCACCTTGCTGCGTCTATATTGGAGTTTTCCCTCGTGGACAAAAAGGTTGCTTCCCTGCGCCTTCGGGTTGGGAAACGGGTCCTGGCCATCATTTGTGCCTATGCACCAAATGATGTTTCAGAGTACCCACCATTTTTGAAGTCTGTGACTGGGGTGCTGGAGGGTGCTCGTCTTGGAGACTCCATTGTCCTACTGGGGGACTTCAATGCGCACGTGGGCAATGACAGTGAAACCTGGAGGGGGGTGATTGGGAGGAACGGCCTGTTCGATCTGAACCCGAGTGGTGTTCAGTTATTGGACTTCTGTGCTAACCACAGTTTGTTCATAAGGAACACCATGTTCAAGCATAAGGGTGTCCATATGTGCACCTGGCACCAGGACACCCTAGGTCGCAGGTCGATGATCGATTTTGTTATCGTGTCATCAGACCTGCGACCGTATGTCTTGGACACCCGGGTAAAGAGAGGTGCAGAGCTGTCAACTGATCACCACCTGGTGGTGAGTTGGATCCGATGGCAGGGGAGGAAGCCATTCAGACCTGGTAGACCCAAACGTATAGTGAGGGTGTGCTGGGAAAGTCTGGCTGAGGTCCCTGTCTGGGAGGTCTTCAACTCCCACCTCCGGAAGAACTTCAACCACATTCCGAGGGAGTCTGGAGACATGGAGTCTGAATGGGCCATGTTCTCCACCTCTGTTGTTGAAGCGGCGGCCAAGAGCTGCAGCCGCAAGGTGGTCGGTGCATCTCATGGTGGCAACCCCAGAACCAAGTGGTGGACACCAGTGGTGAGGGGGGCCATTAAGCTGAAGAAGGAGTCCTATCAAGCTTGGTTGGCTTGTGGGACTCCCGAAGCAGCTGAGGTGTACCGGCAGGCCAAGCGGAGTGCAGCTCGGGTGGTTGCTGAAGCAAAAACCCGGGTATGGGAGGAGTTTGGTGAGGCCATGGAACAAGACTTTCAGTTGGCCTCAAAGAGATTCTGGCAAACTGTCCGGCGGCTCAGGAGGGGAAAGCAGCTCCCTGTCCACACTGTGTATGGTGCGGATGGGACACTGCTGACTTCGACTGGGGATATCGTCGGGCGGTGGAAGGAATACTTCGAGGATCTCCTCAATTCCACTGATACGCCTTCCACAGACGAAGCAGGGTTTGGGGACGAGGGGTCCTCAGGGACCTATCACAGGGGCTGAGGTCGCCAAGGTGGTTAAAAATCTCCTTGGTGGCCGGGCCCCGGGGGTGGACGAGATTTGCCCTGAGTACCTCAAGGCCCTGGATGTTGTTGGGCTGTCTTGGTTGACACGCCTCTGCAACATTGCGTGAAGGTCGGGGGCAGTGCCTTTGGCATGGCAAACCGGGGTGGTGGTTCCTCTCTTCAAAAAAGGGGACCGGAGGGTGTGCTCCAACTTTAGAGGGATCACACTCCTCAGCCTCCCTGGGAAGGTCTATGCCAAGGTACTGGAGAGGAGAGTCCGGCCATTGGTCGAACCTCAGATTCAGGAGGAGCAATGTGGTTTTCATCCTGGCCGTGGCACATCGGATCAGTTCTTTACCCTCTAGAGAATTCTTGAGGGTTCGTGGGAGTTTGCCCAACCAGTTTACATGTGTTTTGTGGACTTGGAGAAGGCATTTGACCGTGTCCCTCGTGGTTTTTTGTGGGGGGTGCTTCGGGAGTATGGGGTATCGGGCTTGTTGTTACGAGCTATTCGGTCTCTGTACGACCGTTGTGAGAATTTGGTTCGTATTGCCAACACTCGGTTGGAGTCATTCCCAGTGAGAGTTGGACTCCTCCAGGGCTGCCCTTTGTCACCGATCCTGTTCATAATTTTTATGGACAGGATTTCTAGGCGCAGCCAGGGAATAGCGGGTGTAATGCTTGGTGACCACAGGATCTCATCTCTGTTGTTTGCAGATGATGTTGTCCTGTTGGCTTCATCCAGCAATGACCTATAGCTCTTGCTGGGACGGTTTGCAGCTGAGTGTGAAACGGCTGGGATGAGAATCAGCACCTCCAAGTCCGAGTCCATGGTCCTCAGCCGGAAAAAGGTGGATTGTCCTCTCTGGGTTGGGGACAGGCTCCTGCCCCAAGTGGAGGAGTTTAAGTATCTTGGGGTCTTATTCACGAGTGAGGGGAAAATGGAGCAAGAGATTGACAGACGGATTGGAGCAGCATCTGCAGTGATGCAGACGTTGTACCGGTCTGTCGTGGTGAAGAGGGAGCTGAGTTCTAAGGCAAAGCTGTCGATTTACCAGTCAATCTACGTTCCTACTCTCACCTATGGTCACGAGCTTTGGGTAATGACCGAAAGAACAAGATCGCGGATACAAGCGGCTGAAATGAGCTTTCTCCGTAGGATTGCTGGACTCACCCTCAGAGATAGGGTGAGGAGTTCAGTCATCCGAGAGAGGCTCAGAGTAGAACCGCTGCTCCTCCTGAGAGTTGCTTCTATACTAGAGTTTAGCTCTCATCTTCATTCTATGGCTTCTATTTGGCTTAACCCAAGTCTCCATATTGGAAAATCCCCATTTATGTGGAAAATCTGGGTGAAAAAGGACATCTTGATGTTAAAAGATCTATATGAAGGGGGAGCTCTCAAATCATTTGATGTTCTACGGGCACAGTATGGACTACCACAGAATCAGTTTTGGAAATATCTACAACTTCGACATCTGCTGTGTCAAGTCTTTGGATCTACAACTACCCCTCCTCCTGATGTAGATTGGCTCATCCAGGCTTTGAGTTCCTGTGGCAAAAGATCTAAGGCCTCAAATTTCTATTTAATGCTCCTTAAGAGCTCAAATAAAGATTCTACATTCCTTAAACACGTATGGGAAAAAGATCTGAATTCACAATTTACTGATGTTGAATGGGCAAATATTTTAAAGAATGGGAAGAAAGTGTCTAGGGAATTGAAAACCAGACTTGTTCAATTTAAAATTTTGAATCGATTTTACTGGACACCTCGTAAAATGTTGAGAGCGAATCTCACTCACTCTTCAAGCTGCTGGAGATGTCTACAGGGGGAGGGGACATTAATCCATATGATCTGGAGTTGTCCGGTAATACAGGACTTTTGGTTGCAGATCCATAGACATATTATGACAATTGTTAAGCAAGAAGTGCCATTTACTCAGAGACTTTTTGTCCTTGGGGATCCATCAATGATTCAGGACCCAATCTCTGATGCCGAGTGGATCCAGACTGCTTTGATGCTGGGCCGAAAGTTGATCACTTTTTACTGGAAATCTTCCTCTGCCCCACCCGTAGCTCAATGGCTCAGGGAGTTGGGCAAGCTTGCTGCACTAGAACGCCTTTCATATAAGCTTCTGGACAGGATGGACAGCTTCTATAATAAGTGGGGATCCTATCTTACCTTTATAGGTGTAGTAGATTAAGCTAATAATCTTAAGAGTATTAGGGTGGAAATGGAATGTTTTATCCTCTCACTGGGTATACTTGTGTTTTGTTTGTTTTTATTTCTTTTCCTTTTTTTTTTTATTTCCTTTTTTTTTTTTTTTTGTTTTTGTGTTTGTTTCTCTGTTTTATTTTCTAAATTGAAAACCCAATAAAATTCAAATTACAGAAAAAGTATGCTGGCTTGTATAAGTCATGCTAGTCAGTTCCTCCAGGATTTCGGGGGATGTTTTTATGATTGTTGCAGCCAAAAAAAAACTGAATTTGCAGGAGCTTTTTTTAAAAGTTGCACTGTTTTGAGAGGTTTTCTTGCGCTAAAAGTTGTGAGAAGAATTACAAATTTTAAAGCAGATTTTTTTTCCACTTTACTACAGTGATATTCTATGTAACAATACAAAAAAGCACAGGATTGTCAAACATTTCCTATTACAGTGATTTGCAAATTAAGCAGAAACTTCTGCTATACAGAAAAACTCTTTTGTGCAACAGCAAATACAGACTTTAACACAATATCCATTACAAACGCTAAATTGCATTGAATGCATGTTAAAGAGTAGAAATTTGGAAATTATTGGCAGCACCTTCATTTGAAAACTCTCTACGGTTCCCGACCACTTGGTACCGAGCGGAGAGGATAAAATAATTTATTCTGTTAGTCTGTATTGTCTATTGGAGCCTAGGTTTTTCTGAAAAAAAAAATACAGACAATATTCTCTCTCTTTCCGTGCTTAACGCCTACCTGTCTATCTGCTGCACATCTTCACACACACACACACACACACACACTTCTCATCAGACACACATCTTTCATTTACGGGGCCGGGGGGGAGGGGGAGGGTCCGTGTCCAGATTAGAGATTCACAGCTTTAAAGCTCATTGACAAGATGTAATAATGATTTTACCTCTAAAATGTATGAAATTATCAAACACTGGCTGTAGTGTCAGATTTGCTTGTTTGTTTGTGGTTTTATGGAGTCTCTCATAATGCCCGCTCCCGCGACGGGGTGCTTTTGGGGCAGGCAGACGTTTTTCAACACAAACCCAGCACTTCGCACACGCGGTCAGGATGGAGACGTCCACCGGCAGGCTGAGGGAGATGGAGGAAGGGACGGTGTTGGAAACCTGGCGGGTGAGTGTTTTTTTTTTTTTGTTGTTTTTTTTAAATCACACACTGTTTTTTGCTGAAGTGTTCTGTTAATACTTACTGTAAACACAGAAGTGAACACGGTGCAGCGATGCATTTCATTGGTTAGACTGAGCGTTTCAGGGCCACGCAGGGACAAATTTGATTGGTGAAAATGTGGAAGTTGACGAGGATTGGCCAAAATTGCAGGAAAGTTGCAGTGTTTGGAGAAAGTTGCAAGGTTGTGCAATAGTTGTGCTGATTGGCTGATTTCGCGTGAATTGACGTGATCGCAACATCACAAAATCCTGGAGGGACTGGCAAGTAGACTGTTGGCACAGTCATAACCCGTTGAACAACCCTTGTAATGACTCAAGTCTGCCTACCTACTCTTGAGTACTGAAATAAATATAATACATCAACACATCAATGACAAATGGCATTAATGATTTATAATTTCACAAGGTTAAATACTGATTTCTTTTTTTGAGCCTCAGTATCTCTTGGACTTTACAGGCTTTGAAAGAAAGATCCTCTACTATTCATTCTAGCCTCAAAATCATTTAGTGATAACAAGCTACCATTGCTGTGTGCAATCTGTAAGTCTTGTGATCAGTGGCCCCCTTCTTGTCTCAACTGCCTGCAGCCACCAGTGTGATTATAGGCCTATTGGGGGCGGGGAGGAGGGGGTGGTAACAGAGGGGGCCCTTGATTTCTCCTGTGCTATAGTCATCAAAAAGACTGGCCTTATTCTGCCATATCCATCTCCCACTTACTAGAAACCGCTTAATTGATGGATGAGGACGTTATGGGAAATGGCAGGAGTCGTTATGGTGGTGATTTTCTTTGAAACATCTCTGCCACTTGGCTGGCGGAGAGAAGGATGAACAACAACTTTCTTGGACCTGGAACAGGCAGGAATTCACGTGGGCTGGTGATGCCACATAGGCAGGGGGTAAAAAAGCAAGGTTGGATGATTGATAGGGACTTAAAATGGAAGAGGAACACCCACCTGCTCTCTCATCACGGATGTAGTCACAGTGTCCGTAAATTTTCAGTCACTGAAATCAGGAATGGTCTAATGAAAAAGGACTGTGCTCTGTTCCTCGTCTTTACAGGTTTTCTCATTCTCTGTGTGCCTCTTTTTTTTTCCTTCTAACTTGCACTCATTCGCTTTCACTGCATGGTTTCTGTATTGACAAAGTGTACTAATGAAATGTCACCTGTGGCCAAGAGGACTGATGTGGCAGAACTTATATATTATATATATATATATATATATATATATATATATATATATATATATATATATATATATATATTTATATATATATATATACATATATATAAGTTCTGCCACATCAGTCCTCTTGGCCACAGGTGACATTTCATTAGTACACTTTGTCAATACAGAAACCATGCAGTGAAAGCGATGAGTGCAAGTTAGAAGGAAAAAAAAAGAGGCACCAGAGAATGAGAAAACCTGTAAAACGAGGAACAGAGCACAGTCCTTTTTCATTAGACCATTCCTGATTTCAGTGACTGAAAATTTACGGACACTGTGACTACATCCGTGATGAGAGAGCAGGTGGTGTTCCTCTTCCATTTTAAGTCCCTATCAATCATCCAACCTTGCTTTTTTACCCCCTGCCTATGTGGCATCACCAGCCCACGTGATTCCTGCCTTTCCAGGTCCAAGAAGTTGTTGTTCAACTCTTCTCTCCGCCAGCCAAGTGCAGAGAGTGTTTCAAAGAAAATCACCACCCTAACGACTCCTGCAATTTCCCATAACGTCCTCATCCATCATTAAGCGGTTTTCTAGTATGTGGGAGATGGATATGGCAGAATAAGGCCAGGTCTTTTTGATGACTATAGCACAGGAGAAATCAAGGGCCCCCTCTGTTACCACCCCCTCCTCCCCGCCCCCAATAGGCCTATAATCACACTGGTGGCTGCAGGCAGTTGAGACAAGAAGGGGGCCACTGATCACAAGACTTACAGATTGCTCACAGCAATGGTTAGCTTGTTTCACTAAATGATTTGAGGCTAGAATGAATAGTAGATGATCTTTCTTTCAAAGCCTGTAAAGTCCAGAGATACTGAGGCTCAAAAAAGAAATCAGTATTTTAACCTTGTGAAATTATAAATCATTAATGCCATTTGTCATTGATGTGTTGATGTATTATATTTATTTCAGTACTCAAGAGTTGGCAGTAGGCAGACTTGAGTCATTACAAGGGTTGTTCAACGGGTTATGACTGTGCCAACAGTCTACTTGCCAGTCCTCCAGGATTTTGTGATGTTGCGATCACGTCAATTCACGCGAAATCAGCAATCAGCACAACTATTGCACAACCTTGCAACTTTCTCCAAACACTGCAACTTTCCTGCAATTTTGGCCAATCCTCGTCAACTTCCACATTTTCACCAATCAAATTTGTCCCTGCGTGGCCCTGAACGCTCAGTCTAACCAATGAAATGCATCGCTGCACCGTGTTCACTTCTGTGTTTACAGTAAAGTATTAAACACTTCAGCAAAAAACAGTGTGTGATTTAAAAAAAACAACAAAAAAAAAAAACACTCACCCGCCAGGTTTCCAACACCGTCCCTTCCTCCATCCCTCAGCCTGCCGTGGACGTCTCCATCCTGACCGCGTGTGCGAAGTGCTGGGTTTGTGTTGAAAAACGTCTGCCTGCCCCAAAAGCACCCCGTCGCGGGAGCGGGCATTATGAGAGACTCCATAAAACCACAAACAACAAGCAAATCTGACACACAGCCAGTGTTTGATAATTTCATACATTTTTAGAGGTAAAAGCATTATTACATCTTGTCAATGAGCTTTAAAGCTGTGAATCTCTAATCTGGACACGGACCCTCCCCCTCCCCCCGCCCCGTAAATGAAAGATGTGTGTCTGATGAGAAGTGTGTGTGTGTGTGTGTGTGTGTGAAGATGTGCAGCAGATAGACAGGTAGGCGTAAGCACGGGAAAGAGAGAGAATATTGTCTGTATTTTTTTTTTCAGAAAAACCTAGGCTCCAATAGACAATACAGACTAACAGAATAAATTATTTTTATCCTCTCCGCTCGTACCAAGTGGTCGGGAACCGTAGAGAGTTTTCAAATGAAGGTGCTGCCAATAATTTCCAAATTTCTACTCTTTAACATGCATTCAATGCAATTAGCGTTTGTAATGGATATTGTGTTAAGTCTGTATTTGCTGTTGCACAAAAGAGTTTTTCTGTATAGCAGAAGTTTCTGCTTAATTTGCAAATCACTGTAATAGGAAATGTTTGACAATCCTGTGCTTTTTTGTATTGTTACATAGAATATCACTGTAGTAAAGTGGAAAAAAAATCTGCTTTAAAATTTGTAATTCTTCTCACAACTTTTAGCGCAAGAAAACCTCTCAAAACAGTGCAACTTTTAAAAAAAAGCTCCTGCAAATTCAGTTTTTTTTTTGGCTGCAACAATCATAAAAACATCCCCCGAAATCCTGGAGGAACTGACTAGCATGACTTATACAAGCCAGCATACTTTTTCTGTAATTTGAATTTTATTGGGTTTCAATTAGAAAATAAAACAGAGAAACAAACACAAAAACAAAAAAAAAAAAAAGGAAAGAAAAAAAAAAAAGGAAAAGAAAAAAAAACAAACAAAACACAAGTATACCCAGTGAGAGGGATAAAACATTCATTTCCACCCTAATACTCTTAAGATTAGTTAGCTTATCTACTACCACCTATAAAGGTAAGATAGGATCCCACTTATTATAGAAGCTGTCCTCCTGTCAGAAGCTTATATGAAAGGCGTTCTAGTGCAGCAAGCTTGCCCAACTCCCTGAGCCATTGAGCTACGGGTGGGGCAGAGAAGATTTCCAGTAAAAAGTGATCAACTTTCGGCCCAGCATCAAAGCAGTCTGGATCCACTCGGCATCAGAGAGTTGGGTCCTGAATCATTGAT